>OZ008368.1:74143194-74743194 GCA_963931995.1 Phaonia tiefii
TTTAAAATCATTGGTCTTTAGCAATAAACCAGACTCTCTTCAAGCTTTAAAATTCAATATTTAACGTGCTTTTCATAACAGACGACTTGATTTAGCGGAAAAAGTGATCGAAAATTATGTTCGTCGAATTCGTGTCTGCATAAGAGGACGTGGAGGCCATTTGAAAGATAGTTTATTCAGAACTTAATTGTCTCGATTGTGCTTCACATTCTGCTACTTTTTTTAAAGAAGTCATATCGCTCAAATTGGAAAAGCCTCTATATAAATAATTGATTTTTACACTGATATTGGCTTTTAAAAGTTCAAATTAAATTCAATTTTAAATATTTTTTTTTATGATTCGAATCGAATTACTTCTAATAATTTCATGGCAGTAGAGGAGATTTAGGAAATACAGAAAGGGAGACGGATGGTAAATATTGTAAGGAAGAAGGAAATATAATAAGAGATGTAGGCGAATATAAGCGTTTATATATTTTATCAGAGATAATTCTGATAATAAATTTAAATTTTTTTAATGAGACGGATTTTATGGACCGGGGCAAGGTGTTCCAGAGTGTGCTAGCGTTGACGAAGTAGAATTTGTTTGAGATTAGTAAGGTGTACTTAGGTATTTTTAGTATCATATATTATGACGATCGGCCAAATATTAGTTTTTCGTACAGATATAGTGGTGTTTTACCGCGAATTAGTTTGTGTAGGAACAGTACGCTTCTTATTTACAGACAATCCGCTAAATCGCAGCCAAGAATCATTTTTAGCCAAGTTGATACACGACTGAACCCGTTAATATCACAAACGTAGCGCATTGCACTATTCAACGATATAGACTTCCGAAAAATAGTGTTTTAGGGCTAATATCAATTGAAGTGCTAGACGTCTCGTTATGTCAGTATAGACTTCCGCAAAATAGTTTTTTAGGGCTAATATCAATTGAATTGCTAGTCGTCTCTTTATGTCAGTAGGAGTAAAACTAGAAAATATTTATAAATTTCTAAGAACAAATTATACATCCTTGACCAAGTTAGTAATGTGATATTTACAAGTTGGGGGTGGGGTTAATATAAAATCCTAAATATCTAACATCGGATACATATTTTAAAACATTGTTCCCAAGCTGGATGATAGGCAACTGACTTATGGTAAAATCAGAGCAATTTACTGCTAAAACACAGAGTTTAGTAACAATTTGTTATCCTCTGACCATTTACATATTACATTTACGTCTTCATTCATCCGACGGAACATATCTTCAACCCGTGCTATACGATTTGATATATACAATTAAATACCATCAGGATATGCCTGAATCTTACAAATGTGATAAGCCTGAAAACCATACTTTACAAAAACACTGAACAGAAGTGGACCCAATACAGAACCTTGTGCAACACCAAATGAAACACATTTAAGAAATGATTCCCTATCACCAACCACAAACTTTTGGTAACTGCCAATTTCGGAAATTACTACCAGGTGAAATGCAGAACCAGTAAAGCCACAGTAATATTTAAGCTTCTGATGGAGTATATTATGGTTGACCCAGTCAAAATCTTTGACAAATAAAGAAAACACATATGGATATATTACCCTCGTCCACCTCTCCATACGTCGCCCCGTACTTTCATGGTAGCCGTTGTACAACCAACAAAAGTTGAATACACTTTTCTTAATGCGTCTCTCTTCCTTTGTAAAAAAATGGTTTTCCATTACAACCCATGAAGGAGTCGGGGAGAGCTTCTCACAACCAGTGAGCTGTGTGATTTCTAGTTTTATACTCACTGATTGGGACCTACAGTTTTACACCGGTTCCGAACGGTATTTTTGAGAAGCATTTTCATGGCTAAATACTCGATAGTGTCGCCGTCACTATGGGAGGTGACCGCCGTCGAAAGAAATTTTAAGGTGGTGGGAGCAGGGTTCGAACCCAGGATCTCAAGTACAAGAGGGGCGCACATTACCGATTGCACCACCGACGGCCACAAAATTTGGTTGGTAATGTCATTTTATTTAAATTAAATCTATGACAATTTCAAATCCCACATTTAAAATTTACTTATTTTTCAATGGTCGTTGACACAAATTATTTCATGATTGTTATTCACTGCGGAATTGTTGCTCTGACCTTTTGTAGTTGTAGTTACATGTCATACAAACTAGTTGACTACAATATACGGATGTAATGACGATGTCAACTATGTATAACGTATTGTTGTTGACTATAATGTTGTTGATGCTGATAATGATAATAAAGATGTTGCTGGTGACACATCTACTCGTATGTGAATGTCCATGTTGATGGTGAGAGAGTTCTGTTGTTGATGTAATTTTGCTTACTTTCGTTTGTTGATAAATGTGTTTTTGTGCGACGAGACAAAACATGTGTCTGTTAGACAGGACGACAAAAATTTTCAGCAATGTCAGCAACAAAAGTCAGCAATAATTGCTGGAAAATCCACTGTATATCTTTATATATATAATTCTACTGCACGTGTGTTTGTGACTGAACACCTCCTAAACTTCTCGACCGACTTGAATTAATTTTTTTAGATTTAGATTTACTATTCGGTCCAATTGGCCAAAGGGGGCGTGGTACCTCTCATACAAACCACAAATTAAAAATCTATTATTTCTGCTCCTGCTAACGGTATTTGAACAAAATTTGCAGGACAACGTCTGCCGGGTCAGCTGGTATACATTAATATTTCACAATAATGATTATTTATATACTTCGGTGAAATATAGCTGTGGTAAACATGCCAACGATCTCTTCAACAAAATTTAATAGATTAAAGGACAAAAGCGGTTGCGCAATCGATAGCAAGAGCGTGAAACTAGGAGATAAGAAACAAACTTTGGACCGTGTTTGTGTTAATATCATGTTACATCCAGGCATCTCAAATGCATGCTAGCGTGCATGGAAAATATCTCCATTTGCCGAAACTACTCCCCGCGTTACTCCCGCACGCAAAATGCGACTCTTAAGTCATTAGTAGTAGGCAAAGAACGTGCTTTTGGAGTTAAAATTTTTGAATTTAATTATTCAAGCTCGAGGCCATTCTATGTCTCTATTAAAGAGATATGGTTTTCAAAAGGGTGTTTTGCAAATGTATTCCTATGATTCCTGCAAACCGTATGGCTATTTCAGATTTGGCCACATATCTGATATATAATATCATGATATTATTGAACAATTCATGAAACTAAATTTCATTTGAATAGAGAATTCACAATTATGCAAGTTTCTGCATTTAGTTTGATGCATTTTCCAATAGCATCATTCCAAACAACCACGGATGCAGATCTGTGGTTAGATCTGCAATGGCTATGCAGTTTGCCAGGAATCATAGGAATATATTTGCAAAACTTCTTTTTGAAAACT
Source organism: Phaonia tiefii (assembly GCA_963931995.1). Taxonomy (NCBI): domain Eukaryota; kingdom Metazoa; phylum Arthropoda; class Insecta; order Diptera; family Muscidae; genus Phaonia; species Phaonia tiefii. The sequence continues at coordinate 74,146,577 of OZ008368.1, forward strand.
ATATCTCTATTAATAGAGAAATAGAATGGTGTTGAGCTTAAAAATTAAATTTAAATAGTAGCAATAAAATGGTCGACAAAATAAAAGTCATCCCTGATGAATTTAAATTGTCAGTACACGGGCTCTTGAGTGCGACCGAAATACGAGCAATAAAACAACTCGTGTTTAGGTTCGCTTTTATAAAATCTATCTGCTCCTGACCACGTTCGTTGAGCAACTAGTCACCTTCCGCTTACTTACCTTAAACAACCCGAAGTGGTCAAGGGCCTTACAAAATGATGATAATATGTTACTCCATCCGGCTTGCAGCTAATATTCCCTCTGGCCTTTCCAGTGAGGCCATGGTCGTCCTATTTTTCGATGTCCTTCGAGTACGTCTTCGAATAATTTTTGCACTGGTTAATTCTGATCTAAACAATGTACAAAAAATATACCAAAGAGTGCATAACGTCTACCGAAAAGTAAAAAAATAGTATCAACGATTGCAACAATTTCCAACACAAAGTTCACAAACTATGCCAAATAGAATATACGAGGTTGAATTTTATATTTCGGGATTAGAGAACAGAAACAAATAGTAATCATCGAAAATCACTTTATTGTTTTTCAAAATATTCCCCATGAAGATTTATACACTTTTGAATGCGTTTGAACCAATTGTCAAAACACTTTTGCCACTCTGATTGAGGTATCTCCAAAACATGCATTATGAATGCAGCAACCGCTTCTTCAGGTGCCGAAAAACGTTGACCTCTCAGTTTGTATTTTTCGTACGGGAATAAAAAGAAGTCATTCGGTGCCAAGTCAGGACTATACGGCGGCTGACCCAACAAATCGATGTTTTGGGTGCTCAAAAATGCAGTTATTCCAGCCAATGTCTTAGAGCTCGCATTGTCGTGGTGAAGAGTGATCCGTCTTCGGCGGTTGGTTTTCCTAATTTCTTGGAAGACAACTGGCAAACAAATGGTTATGTACCACTCAAAATTCACTGTTCTGCGTTGTTCTAGTGGTACGGTTGCCACATGTGAGGTATTTCCGCAAAAACAGGCGACCATTTGCTTGCAAGTGCTTCGGGCGCGAACAACTTTTGTTGGATTTGGCTCATCATGAAACACCCATACAGTTGACTGCTGTTTACTTTCAGGCTCATACGCGTAAATCCAGGATTCATCACCTGTCGCGATGTCTTAGACGTGTCTCGAAGCACCGCGATTGTATGTTTGGAGCATTTCTTTCGACCAGTCAACACGAGCCTTTTTTTGAGCGATTGACAAATTGTGTGGGATCCAACTCGAACAAATTTTTTTGACAGCCAAATGTTAATGCAATATTGAATGCCTAAGGTTGTCTCAATCTCGTGATAGGTCACATGACGATCTTGCAAAATCAGTTCGCGAACAACAGCCGATTTTCGACGACCTTCACGAAATTCGTCCTGGAGTGAACCACAACCACGATTGAATTCACCATACCATCGATAAACACTGGTCCTTGATGGAGCTTCATCGCCAAAAATTTAATTAAGTTCATCCATGCTCTGTTGCTGAGTTAATCCACGTCGAAAGTTGTAAAAAATAATCGCACGAAAATGTTCACGATTTAATTCCATTTTTTGGGCCGAGATGAATTTTTGAAGTTACTGTAAACAACACAAATACCGCTCGTATGTCAAAACGTTCTGAGTACGCATAACTTCGAACATGTCCAACTTTACGATAGAGCTGTCAGGCGTCAGATTGCAACACTAGGGTTGCCAAATCCCGAAACATAAAACTCAACCAACGAAGCACATAAACTGTTACCAAAAGTGTATAGAATATATAAATAAGTGTACAAAAATTATTCCGAAAAAGAACATAGATTGCGCCAAAAGGTGCATAATGTGCCAAAGTACTCAGCAAAAAAAAAATCAAAATTTTGAGTTCAGACTTACATAAATTTATTTCAAAATGTTCGCTCAATTGTAGTAAATTTGTACTCGTAATTAGGAAATTTAACCTTATTTAAGCAAATTCTACTTAACCGAATTATACGTAAATATAGGACGGAATCAAAATAATGTACAAAATTGTCTTAATTTGTCTAGGACAAATTTCTTCAAAATGAATACAATTTTATTAAATCTGAGGAAAATTATACGTAATTCTAGCCAAATTGTATTAAAAGTTAGTTCAGAAAATCCTGAAAAATAATTGTCTGTATTGAATTAGTTTGGCTTGAGGTCATAAAATAAAATACCAGCGGGTTTGACTGTTTCTCCAAGATTTATTAAATATTCCTAATATTTCGACTGGCATCCATATACAAAAATGTTTAACATTAATAATATATTGATTAACATTAATTATACTATAAAGACGATCAGGACAGACTACCATAAGCAAAATCTTATACTGGATAAGGTTGTAAGCGATATTGATCATGGGGTTGTTTTTAATGCTAAATTATCTTTCAATCAACACATTGAGTGCATAATGTCTAAAGCTTATTCAGTGCTTGCTTTTATTAAACGGAATTGTAAGGAGTTTGCGGATCCCTATACTCGGAAGTTGTTATACACAACTTTCCTGAGACCAAAATTTGATTATGCCTTAATTGTTTGAAATTCCTATTACACGGTTAATATACCGCTTAGAGAGATTACAAAAAAAATTTCTAAACTTTGCTATATTTTCCTTGGACTTTTCGATCCAGGTGTAAATTGATACATTTGGATACTTTACTAATTTGCAGATCCAAAAATTCTGTAATATTTTTATATAAACTTGTGTCTGCAAGTATTGATTGTCCTGAAATTCTCAGTCGTATTGGCTTCAACGTTCCCGTTAGAAATCTTCGTTCCAATGAATATTTTAATGTTCCTATGCATAGAATTAATTATGCTCTCCATGAACCTATTTTACGTTCATTAAATGAATATAACTTATTCAATACCAAATATGATATAGGTTTATCATTTTCTCTAAGAAAATTCATATATAAAGGGTTTTTTTTTCAACTAGTGCTTATTTCGTGAATGGTAACACTTAGCTCATGTCTGATTTGACAGATAGTTAGTTTTATCCTTTCGCTGAACGAATATGGTTGTGTAAACGCTTGAACAACGCTGGGAAATATGGGAAAATTGGGCCTGCGATCGACTTACAGAAGATACCGATTTTGCCAAAAAAATCATATTTTCAGATGAAGCTCATTTTGATCTTGACGGGTATGTAAACAAGCAAAATTGTCGCATTTGGGGCACAGAAGCCGATGCTCCCAAAACGAGTCACTATTTGGTGCGGATTTTGGTTCAGAGGCATAATTGGGCCATTTTTCTTCGAAAATGGGCAAGGACTGGCCGTTACAGTCAATGGCGATCGTTATCGGGCCATGTTGAACGAATTTTTGTTCACAAAAATTGAGAGGAGGATATTGGCAACATTTCGTTCAACAGGACGGCGCTACGTGCCACACAGACGAAGCTACACTCGATGTTTTGCGCCCTGTTGTTGAAGATCGTATTATCAGCCGCAGAGCTGATGTCGTTTGGCCACCTCGAAGCTGCGAATTGACACCGTTGGACTATTATTTGTGGGGTGCCCTCAAAGATAAGTGTTACGCCGACAAGCCAGAGACAATTGACCCTTTAAAGGACAATATTCCTGAAGCCATTGGTGAAATACAGCTGCACACAATCGATAATGTGCTTAAAAATTGGACCGATCGTGTAGGCTACTGCATGGCCAGCCGAGGCATGAATGAAATTATTCGCCATTATGAACCGGAAGGATTGTACTTTCAAATAAAAAAAGAAATTTGAGAAAATATTGAGTAGTTTTTGTTTTTATAGCATTTTCAAAAAAAAAAAGTTATTTGGCGGACCCGTTATTTTAGATACATACATATCATTTTAGTTTAAGATAGTGTGTAAGGATTGTGTATCCTTATGTAACTACATAAAACGATTGTCAATAATTGCAAATACTAAAAAATCAAGTACTACAAAGTACACTGCATACTTTCTGCGTAGGTTTCGTCAACTATATTCTGTTTTCTCTGTGGCTGCTTATTGTGTGTCGATATATTTGAGCGCATCTGTCAATTTCGGTCTTGTAATTGAGTCTTTTCTCTGAAAACTTCATTTATGTGCGGCATTTTGAGAGTGAATCGACGTGAGTAATTCTTCTCCTCCACTAAAATGTCAACGTCGTCAAAGTTAGTATTATGACCCATGGTAGCATAGTGGGCTGCTAATGCTATTTTTTGTTCCACAGGCTTTTAGGTGGCCCGTAAATCTGATTTGAGGGGAGACAGTCGTGTCTTCAATTTCGTCATCGTGGTGATATGTTGACACCTTTTGGCATACGGCAGTCTTGTCTCTATTGCACTTTACACGATATACAATGATTTCAACGCCAACTCATATGACCCTTTGTCATAGATACCGGAGTGCTTTACACCCCTATTCTGTGAATGTTTGTATCTGGTATTCTAGCAACATAGTGACAACGAAAAATTCACCTCGTAACAAACAATTCACCTCACAATAACAGGTTGTCAAAAGCAGGGACAAAAAACAAAAACATGGTATTCTGCACAAAATGAATGCGTTAAAAAAAGGAAAACTAGGTATTTAATATATTTATGTTTCATTGAATAAAAATTAATACATTATTATTTAGGGAATTTGAGCGCACCGCAAAGGCACAACTCGAATGATATATTGCCTTCCTCAAGGCGCATCCAGAGATGCTAAGAGGAAAGAATACTCCTGCACAGCCGCGCAATATAGAAGAAGAAATTTATTTTACCAGCCAACTCTCTGATCTACATCAAAATTTCACCACTGACAAAAACTTCTGGGCTGAGTTCAAAAAGTTGTTTTTCCCCCCGCGGTCGGTCCAACTGCTTGAGATATAGGCCTTTAAAGCTTGAGTATATAATCGTTCGTATCTCCGGGATTTATAATCCGATCTGGTTGAAATGGGAATCATTACAAAGGTCTTTCTAAGCGCTCTATAAATCAGTGCAAAAAAATTATTTATTTTAATTAGCCCATAGGGGAGCTAATAAAAAAAATGTTTTTTAACCTCACTTTTCTGCTAAAAATTTATTTTGTGACAGATTCCGATAATACACAATACCTTATCCCTTTTTAAAGGTATATTACTCAATATCCCTGGAAAGACCTGAGATATTTACGTTAAAAGTTTTGTAATACTTTTCGCGCTTTTTTAATCTTTCTAACACAAAATTAAGTTCTTTCTGCTCCATTTCCATATTTAATTCCTCCATTTAATTATGCCCTCTTGTCGTTTTGGTACAAAATATATTATTATTTTTCCCGTATACAGTTTTATTGTTTACTTGCAGAATTTATAAAATGATTTTGTATCAACTATCCTGCTCCTCTTTGGCAGGTAACAATTTTTGTTACTTTTGTCACCACAAAAATGTGTCAGAATACCGATTTGTGACAATTGTCACATTGCTGTCAAAGTCTCTCGGAATAAACAGGTATATAAGTCATCGAAAAGCCATATATTGCTGGCGTATACTGATGACGTAGACATCATTGGGTGAAATTTACCAGAGGCTACTGGAGTATTTTCAAGAATTGAAAAAGAATCAGCGAAGGTGGGTCTTGCTGTTAATGAGGGCAAGACAAAATTGTTGGTGTCAACGACTAGAGAAACCTCTCGACTTGGTCCGCACTTGAACGTTGCCAACCGATTTAATTTTGAACTGGTAGATGAAGTTTTCTACCTTGGATCCGCCGTGAACAAGGACAACAACGTCAGCCTGGAGATAGGTAGGAGAATTGTGCTTGCAAATAGATGTTATTTTGGGCTCAGCAAGCAGATGAGGAGCAAAGCCCTCTCGCGACGGACAAAAGTCCAGCTACATCAGACTCTCATTTTACCTGTCTTGACATATGGCTCCGAAACTTGGGTCATATCGGAAGCGGATGAAAAACACCTGGGAGTTTTCGAGAGAAAAATTCTCCGTAAAATATATGGTCCTGTTAGGGAAAACGGCGAGTACCGACGTCGCTGGAACCAAGAGCTATATAATTTATATTCTAACGTGGACATAGCTATTCGGATCAAATTAGGTCTGTTGCCTTGTCAGAATGGATGAAGATGAGCTGGCGGGAAAAGATTTCGATAAAATACCCGATGGAAGCAGCAGAAGAGTACGACCAAGACTCTGATGGAAAGACCAGGCAGGAGAATCCCTCCCTCCCCTGTTACCAATTAGCGAGAAAAGGGGAAAGATGGTGCCAGTTGGAGGAATATGTTGAAATTTGTTTAATTTGTTAGTTTAATTAATATGTGAAAGACATCTGACCTCACGAGGTTGTAAAATAGTCAATGAAAGTAAAGTAAAGTAAGTCAGGGATTTGTAAATATTTGGCGGGGTTTCGTCTGGATGATTTTGTCCTCGTTCTATAAATTGTCCTGTGTGTTCATTCCGGTCCAGTATTAGGAAGGCATTCTTGCGAACAATTTCCTTTATTCTCTACTTATTCTCCACATGGAACACGTTGTCGCTGATCGTCATAGGTCTGTTTACTAATTTGTTGCCGTGTTGATAATATTTTATCAAGGGTGCTTAGAATTAAAATTGTTTAATTTTTCGGGCGGTGTTGTGTACTGGTACCAATCAAGACTGACCAACAAGGTTGCCGCACCTCGGAGGATATACAGTCTCCCGAAAATCCATAAAGATGGAAACCCCCTAATGCCAATATGCTCAGCAATCAAAGAGATAAAGAAAAATAAAGAGGGTAACGGACTTACGGATCTTAACACATACAACGGACTACTAAAATGTACGATGAAAGAAGAAAAAAAGGACAACAGATTACCATACCATACTCGGTCGTAATTGTAAATGTTTCTTCAAAAAATGTTTTAGTTGATATCCTTCAAAATTAGCAATGCCTACTTTAAAACAAAAATTAAATACATATTCAACGTATGTATGTCCTGAAATATATAGATTTGAAAGGAGACTTTGAAACTGCACCTTTTTAGTTAATTGACAAAACGAAATTTTTAATAATATAGAGATTACCCATTTTGGTTTGATACCTATATCGACATCATAGAGCGAGTATAAATCATGGGTATCCTTTGAAAATATAATTCCGCTTCCTCTTTGCAAAGCACCATTGAAAAACATGCATATAAATTTATTTGCGTCTTAAAAATATTGTCGCATGGTATTACAGGAATTCGTCATGGTATGAAATTTGTGAACAATTTTTTAAAATGCTTCTTTCTAACTATGGACTAATAGCAACTTAAACGTAAATTAAACACACACTAAATCGTAAGATAACCTGTGCCACAAGGAAGGTTTGCATGTTATTCACAATTTATTCCCGAGGTAAGTCTATCCTTAGAAAGCGAGTAACACTTGCAAGTAGCATGTGTCTTTAAGTATTAGCATAAAATGCCAAAATGTTGACTTAAAGTATGAATGTATGTAGCCACACTCACATCTACAACTTTAAACAAATACATTCACATGTCATATACAAACATTTATTTTTATAAACCACTTCTACGACCACAAAACCAGCAGATTTATAGACATGTCAAAGTGTCCTGTAAACGTCCCATATTGTTAAATGTTTAACAATTATGGTCTCTACACCAACTTAATTCCAAATTTGATTCGCTGATAGGCGAGTGCGACATAGGCGAGTTAAGTAAGAAAGTGTGTAAATATAAGCAATATCTTTATCATCATCACTACTAAGAATGTTGTACTATAATCATGATTGTCAGGCAGTACAACATGAGCAAACCTACAGCATATCTACAACATTGTCATTGGTCTTATCTGACTATTAGAGAGAGATGGAGAAAGAAAGAGTTATGGCATTTTAAAGACCTTTACTTTTGTCCGAGATACTTAAAATTTTGCTTGACTTCAAATACATTTGACATTTACAGACTACATATAACAACAACAATAATAATGAAATAGTAATACAACAAAATGTTGTCGCTTTTATTGTTCAATATTTATACAATTCGAATGATCCCAGCAAACAACTTCTTTTGAATCATATAATTTTGGAAAATATAATAATTCGCTAATAAATCTTTTCCAATACCTTAGGAACTACAAATTGGATTATTCATGTTTGGATTATATAGTGTGCAGTACGATATATACAGCTCGTTTCTCGAAAAATTTAATTTTAGCATAACACGAGTTATGCTGGTATGCCTTGTCACCACAGACTTATCTAAAGAAATTGACCAGGTTCTGTAGAGTTGTCAGTAGCGATCAGACTTTTCTGGCAATTCTGATTTTCATGCCGCCCTGTTCCACCAATTTCGGACCAAGCTCTAAAAACATTACAAAAATTAGTCTCAGTCTGAATGCACTTTTTCATTTCAAAATAAAAATACGTATTTTTGGAGATGTTTTTGAGCTTCTCAAAATACCGTCCGGAACCGGTGTAAAACTGTAGGTCGCAATTGTGAGTATAAAACTAGAAACTGCTGATCTCACTGGTTGTGAGAAGCTCTTGTCCATGGGATGTGATGGGAGATCATTTATTTACTTATTTTATAGCAAAGCACCGGCTAATTTCATCTTGAGCAGATCAGCCACTTAGAAACGGCTGAATTATTTCCATTTTATTAAGGAATCTCTCACTATACGACCCCCTTGTTCGTTGCTTGCGCAAGGTATGGAGCAGCGGTATGGTGCGGTACAGTCTGTGGTCGGCAGGGAGAAACTTTTCTCTTGCCAGAGGATTGCTATGCTTGCGTGTATGCCGGTCTGACATACCGTCTCGACGGAAGATCTGTAGGTACTGTTGGGCATGCCTCCCCTTGACTTGGAGGTTGTTATGCGTACTATGCTGTATAAAGTTCATAAAAGGTTGCCGACGGATAAAGCTGCTCCTTAACGATAGTCTGATATCCGTGTGGCACAGAAGATGGACTGACAGTGACAAAGGTAGGGCATAGTAGTCATTTATACAGAACGTGACTTTTGTACTGGACAAACCAGACTTTGGCTTCGGCTTTAGACTGGAATAATTACTGAGAAGACATGGTACACTTAATGCATTTTTGCATAAGAGATTCCGGACTGACACTGCGGACTGTGGCTGTGGGTGTGTACCGGAGGACTGGAGACATATACTGAAATGACTGTTAGTACTATGACGACATAAGGGACTTGGACGCTATGGGAGTAACTCATACTGGGGTGGACTGGGACTTCAGTAGTACGTTGACGGATGGACGGACATTTGACAGGCTTAATGCGTTTGCGCTCGTCTAGTGTTTGGTAGAAGGATAGCCAGGATGTGATGTGTGTGTGTTTGTAGTTATAATTGTTGTATGAGTTTTTTGTGGGTTCACCAGTCCCCGAACCAATTTGGGGTTCTGCTGGTAGTAGTTTCGACTACGAGGTCTGACCAGAGACTTAATTCTGGTACTTCGTTAGTCAGGTGACCATGGAACCGTATATTCCATCCTGAATGTGGTGAAGCCCTTCGGGGAGATACGTGGTGACTGTGGTTTGGTTCCCAATCGCGCGGAGAGTGTAAGCTCGATGTGCAGTTGCATTGTAACCGGGTGCCGTGACCCATAGATCAGATGGACTTTTAGGTAGACTCCATGGGATCGTGGGGTCGTTGGTAGACGCATTGTATCCACTCAGTGTTTGGAGTAGTGTGAGCTTAGGGTGTCGAGGCAAGTATCCATATTCAAAAGAACACATCTTTACTACGCCCTAGAAAGGATATATGTTTATTCACAATAATATCGGTGACAGCCATTTTTGAGGAATCTGGGTTCCTAAGGAAGGAATATAAATTTGTCCAAAGTACTTGGCAGAAATCTTGGACCTGGGGACAAATTCGGAAAGACTTCTTAAAGAGCATATTGGAAAAGACCCATTGCTGTTGGCATGTCTCCAGTAGAGCTGCTGACACAAGAGTGATACATCTAAACCTTATTTACGCAGCTGTTGGGAGAAGAAGATGTGCCAACGGGTTTAGCTCATATGATGTTAGGTACCACCTTGGCGATAAGAACCATATTAACTTGAGGCCAAAGTATAGTACAAGTCTGTCTTGACGGCAAAGCAAGGACAAAGATAGTAGAATGTATCCCAGATTATCACAGATTCTTCCATCAGTATAAGCTGGCAAAACTGAAGACCTTCTACTACAAGTCTGCCTTGACGTTAAAGCAATGACAAGCGACAGTAGAATGTATCCCGATAGTAGAATGTGACGAATGACGATCGACTAGAGTTCAGAGAAAATGGTTATATCAAGTCTCCTGCCGAACAAAAAACCTACAAATTGCAGTTGTCTCTCGAATCAATAACGTATCTAGGATGGACTCGTGACCAAGAATTTGACTGTTTATCGGAGACAAAAATAATAAACAGAACTTTTGCTCTTATGCACTGTGTTTTAAGCGGAAGTTATGTCGATCACTGAATTTGTGAGACCGACGATAGTCGGCACACGAGTGTGAAAATCTTTGCCATTATATTTAACATAAAAATTAGCATATTATAGCGGACATCGAACGGGCAATACGGGCAACACCATTTTTGGAGATGAACTGGACGTCCCGAGGGAGGGACTGATATTGGGTTTATTCGGGTCAACCTAAACATTTTTACGTGATCACGAAAATATAATACTGACAACATCGGAAAAGAGCGAGAAAACTATTAAAATGTGTAAAACGGACTACAGTGGCGAAATGGGGAAAATCGATCAGGACAAAGTAACATACAGGACGATAAGGGAGGATTCAACTCGGGAACTAATTCGAGCCAATGACAATATTGTTAACAATTTATGTGGACGACAGCACATGAATTGTGAAGGGAGGCAAAAGCTCTATTGCTCTTCGGCCCATCCACCTAGACTATATGGACTACCGAGGATTCACGAAGCCGGTACGCCAATGAGACCGATCCCATTCTGGGTCAATGTTCATTGCTATGACCTCTCCGTATACATAGGTAATATTCTTGAATCAATAATCTCTAGCCGATATAGTATTGGCAACTCTTTGAAACTTGGTGGTACACTCGGGGATGTGACATTGGAAGAAGGCGAAATTTCAATTCAATTAATCACATCGCTTTTTTAGGACATACTGGTTCATTCGGCCATGAGACTTATGTTGGAGAAGTGAACTATTATCGGCGAACGCGGAAAGGGACACAATTTTTTTGGGGACATTGGACTTTCGCCTTGGGGATGGCGACAGTTTTTTGTTCGATGGCACGTACTACCATCAAACATTTGGAATGCCAATAAAATAAATAAAAAATAAATGGTTTCCCATTACATCCCATGAAGGGACTGGGGAGAACTCTCACAATCACTAAGCTGTGCGCTTTCCAGTTTTCACTCACTGATTGGGACCTACAGTTTTACATCGATTCCGAACGGTATTTTGAGAAGCTTTTTCGTGGCTATATACTCGATATTGTCGCCATCACTATGCAAGGTGACCGCCGCTGAAAGAAATTTTAAGGTTGCCAGAGCAGGGTTCGAACCCGGGATCTCGTGTACAAGAGCCGCGCACACTAACCACTGCAGCACCAACGGCCACATGGGCAACCCATTATCTCCCATCATTGCCGACATCGGGACCGTATTTGAATATGTTGACGATACGTTTGCCATTATTAAGGGAACTGAAAGTGGGATAGTTATGCGGAATGTTGGCGAATGCCACAATGGGGTGGAGTTTACGTTTGAACAGGAGGAAGGCGACACATTATTATTTCTTGGTGCAGGATTAGGTGAAATTGACGATACTGCAAAATTTGATTGGTGTCGAGGGGGTATAGCATCCGGTAGCATCGTAATTTTCTATCCAAGACGACCTGGACAACGGAAGATCAACACGGCCTGGAAATCTGATCCGCAGAATATTAAGAATATTCGACACAGAATTTTTGCCAGCGGACATTCAATTTATGAAGAATTTACTTCATGAGGATAATTTCCCTCGTCAAATTATACGAGACTTAATTCATGATGACCATAGTGGGTATACGGGAAGAGCCAATAGGAAGATAACAGTCTCAGGGGGTGGCGAACCTGACAAAAACTTCGGACTACGATACATTCCCAGGTTAACGGAGAACGGGTAGATGAGGGACGTGAGACGACGAAGGTGTAAGATTTGCTAGTCGCGCCGCTCGTACACTGTGCCAAATCTTCACAGGTACAAAGGACGGGATTGGGGAGGACGGACAATCCAATATATGGGATCAACTGCGACTTTGATGTGAAGTATGTAGGCACGATGAAGAGAATGCTTAAGACGGGAAAAAATGGGCACAGATCGGACACGGATTGGGGGAAGAAGTCACAGCTCGGCATACACTCCGGTTCACGTGCTTAAAAGCACTAAAAATCCCATTTTCAGATGCCTTTATCTTTTGCAATTTGAAACCGATTGCAGAATTTTAAAATGTCTAGCTTATCTTGAGATATTAAAAAAATCATGACAATAGTGGTTTCTTAACTAAATAACTTTTTTGAGCAATTTATAAAACAAAGTCCAAAAATGTGAAATTTTTGTGGTTCACTTGAATAAAGGCACTTTAACTAATTTTAAGGAAAAACAGTTTTTCTTGTTTTTTAAATTTTTATTACTTTACTTAAGAACCATCAGTAATGGGTACAACCTCCTTTGTTTTTAATAAAGAGAATTTATGTAATCCAACAAAATTTGATTCCAAGCATCCTTAATGGCCTGAATTAGTAACTGCTTGTCATCAACTTGTCTACCTCCTTCAGAGACCCTACGAGATAACCAACTCCAGACATTTTCAATAATTTTTATATCTGGCGAATTGGGTGGCCAGTAGATAGGGTCGGAAAAAAAAGTTTGGCGAGTCGCACACTAAAATTAAAGTCTAAGCCATATCAAATCCGGGACCACAAAAAAAATTTTTTTTCGCGCACCCTAAATACGGCCGAATTGGTTTTTTTTGTGCTGCGTCGTCATATGGAGTCCGATTCGAACGAAATAAAAACCATTGTTTTTGTTTTCACAATAGCTACATTTTCTTCATACACAACTTTTTACTTTGACGTCAGCTTCTACCTGTAACTTCTTCTACAGCGTTTTCTACCACCCTGAGCGGAATAATTTTTATTATATAAATAAAGACATTTGAAAATAATGAAGTAAAAAGTAGTGTATGAAGAAAATGTAGCTATTGTGAAAACAAAAACAATGGTTTTTATTTCGATCGAATCGGACTTCAAATGACGACGCTGCACAAAAAAAAACAATTCGGCCGTATTTAGGGTGCGCGAAAAAAAATTTTTTTTGTGGTCCCGGATTTGTTATGGCTTAGTCTTTAATTCTAGGGTGCGACTCGCCAAACTTTTTTTTTTGTGTGGAGGCCGAACCTTATCTAGTGGCCAGTCAAGAATATTAACATTTTGGCTTGCAATGAACTCCTTTCTGGCGTTGTGTACAGGGGTATCGTCCTGTTGCAATATGACCAATATGGGACCAAATATATATGATGATCAGGCCCATCCAAACTAAACTTCTTTTCATCCGTAAATACAACGGTTCTCCAGTCATTTACATGACCTCTTAGCTGCACATCCCATACCATACAGTCTCTTGCGAATTGAAGCCAATTTTCTTTACGAGGAGCATTAAGTGGCGGCTTTTTGTGAAATTTCAGGTAGTTAAGATACTCAAAGCTCTTAATTACTCTGCGTACTGATGACTTGCTCGCTTTCACTCCAGCTTGCGCTCTTATTTCTGACAAGGATAAGGCTGAATTAAAAGCAATTCTGATGATTTTTCTTTTCTCATACGTAAATAAAGACAATGAGACCCTTCCTTTAAAATTTTTTCCATAACCCTCGGGGTCCTTGATGTAATTGCCGACAACTGTTGGGCTCCGTCCAATTTTTTTAGCTATTGGGCGGCTAGAAAATCCTTCAGAACGGTAAGCATCGATTTTAGTTTTTCCCGATAGATTTAAAATTTTTTGTTTTGCCATTTTGACTCTTAAAATGATTAAGATGTAATAAATTGCAATAAAAAAAGCTCCCTACAAAAAATCATCGCTTACTTTAAAAACAATTAAGTGCCTTTATTCAAGTCAACCAAAAAATATCACATTTTTGGAACTTTTTTAATAAATTGCTTAAAAAAGTTCTTCAGTTAGGAAACCACTATTGTCATGATTTTTTATATCTCAAGATGTCTAGCTTCCATTTCGGTTTTAAAATTCTGCAATCGGTTACAAATTGCAGAAGATACAGGATGCTGAATTTGGAAGTTTTAGTGCCTTTAAATAAGTGAACCGGAGTGTATTATTGAGGGTGAGCATATACCAGATTTTGAGAATGTCAAAATCTTGGACTGGGAAATGAGAGAGAACATAGGTCTTACTCTTGAAAGTTTGAGAAGATGAATGCAGTGCAGGATAGATACGACCGTGGGTAAGTCTATTCTGTAATTTTGTACAGGCAACTTAAATGATATTAGGAAATGTTTGTGAAGTCGGCTTTTATTTCGTAATTATTTGCGACATTGTGTTTTTATTTATTCACTTGACAATAATTATCTATTGATTATATACATAAACGAATAAGTAAATTACTTCATTACAACAATAGCAAAAAATCAGAAACAATATACATGTAATTTTACATTACTAAAAAAGAATTTCCCCCCTGAAGGTGTCAACAAAAAATTGGCGAAACGTTGTGACAATCATGAAATAAAAACTTTTATTTTATTTACATGGGCCTGATCGACTAATATACTCAGATAGTCAACATACAAAGCAAGACCAAGAAACAACTAGTCAATTCAACAGTTTAAAATAAAAAAAGGACTTTTAAATTTCAACATATGTATTTTAGATTTGAATTTGATTTGATTCCAATATCACATGATATTGTTCCGACATAAGTAAACATTTTAAAATTTAAATTTGAAATATTGTAGCATTTCACACACAGCATAAAGCATCGCTATTCCTTCGGAGGAATACAAAGGTGTAGATAGATTCAGTCTGTATTGAAAATGATTAATTTTTAGTCCTTTAAAATGCTGCTTTCATGCAGCTTGTTACATTGCTATGTCACCCAAAATTACCCCGCTGCTCACATTTTTCGCCGTCCCAAATGTATGACATTAAATTATACGTCCACACAATTCTACGTGATGGTATTTATTGTAATATTGTGTTGAAGCCAGTGAAAGGTAAAGGCCATGTTCTCTACTTCGACTCATGCTCAAAATAAAATATATATTTTTATTCGGCTGTGCTTCTCATATTCTGACTTGTGAAAGATAAACAGAAATGTCCCATAAGCAACGGTTAAAGTAAATTTTTTTTTTTTACGCCAGGAATACATGAAAACTATATGTGATGACATAAAGGAACCCAAAATACCAGAGAGACATTTATTTTCAAAATGATATAAGTTTCCTTTTGAGACATAACGATGGAGTCCTGTTTGTCGAACAATACAATTTGTTGCAATCAAACGATAATATCTCTAGAGACATAAATCAATAGCAACATATTGCTAGGATATAAAATACTAAGTATTGAAAAATTGCAAAGAGAGGCAAAAATGTTTACACGTTGGGTGAGGTGGAGGCTTGAACGAAAGGTATGAGTAGATGCTGGAGAGTTTTTTATTTGGAAAGAGTATGAAGAAGGAATGAAATTTATAGTTGGGGCCTTGTGAATATGTTACTGTATTTTGATACATTTACAGGGTCATCAAATAAGTAAAGATGCCCCCACTTAATGATATATATGAACATCCGTAGTAGTTTGTTATTTTAAATACGACATTTGTAAATTTCGATTCAATGACAGTCACAGGTATTATCCTGGTTTATTCCCCTTTCCTTCCATGCTCCAGGACATGTCACTCTCCTGCGTCCCAAGGGAAGGTAACGGTATTGGCCCGAATTTTGGTAGGAATGTTATGATGATCGACTTCAAGGCTGAAAGCAGCTTTATTGCTCATATAAATGCAAAACAAAACGTTTTCTTAGCACAATCTGTGAACCCATACAATATGTTCTTACCACCTCTTTGATCTTATCAAGATAACTTCATTTCAGCGATCATTCATAACTTGACTACTTAATCTAGACATTTCCCAAATTATCATACCCATAAATCGAAGGAGAATTGGACACCTTTTGAAAAATTTAACAGCCAATGAAGCAGAAACATGGGCAGGATTTGAAATTTGTTCCCGTTCTCGATGACCGAATTTCCAGCAATAATTGGAATTTTTTTTGGAAAATTAACGCAAGTTTGGAGCTCGAACGTATGTCCAAGTGCATGTTATGCATTTCCGTCTCTAGTTTTTCGTAGAAAACTTGCGCAATAAAAGCTACTGTTACAAGGGCCACAACTAGATTTGGCGAACACAGAAAATTGATCTAAAGGATTTCAGAACAATCGAATGATGAGTAACTACTGCTGAACTCAAAAGCGTGAAAAAGATTCAAAACATTACAACCGAGTTAGTTCGGGCGAACCCCACTTTTGATTTAACCCTAACTTACATACTCAGCTGTCCTCAAAAAACATAGAAGCCGCAATGGCCTTACAAAATGAGGATAACATATTACTCCAACCGGCTCGATCTTCAGCTTTACTCCCTCAGTTGGTAATACAAAGCTCTCGCAGGCAATATTCCACCTGGTCTTTTCAGCGAAGTATTTGTCGTCCTATTTTTGGATGTCCTTCGAGTCCGTCTTCCAATACCTCTCGCAGAGGTTCATTCTGAACCATTCTACACTGAAAGGAATTATTGACATAAAATCGATGATTAATGTTCGTCAATTATTCTTGATGACAAATTTCATCAACTCAATGAAAAGTTTCTTCAATTTGAAGATTGTGAGTTTCTTCCACTTTTTCCGCTTCATTGATCTGATGATCGTTTTTAAATCAATCTCCATTATTGGAATTTTAAAACAATTAGTGAGGACGATGCAAAATTTGGACGTAGTAATGAAAAAATAATGAGAAAAAGAAAAAAAACTAGTGCACATTTGAAAATAAATACATAATAGAAAATAGTGCAATGGACAGAAAGCAATATCCACGTTATGAGCATTTTTGTTGTGTTAACATCTATAGGCGCGGGTGCGACCTAAATTCACAAAGTGAATTCATCCAAACAAGGTTTGTCCGACTGCGATCACACAGTTTGTCCAACTGCGATCACACATTGTTTGGCGTTAAACTCCTCCGAAACTGCTGAACCAATTTGTATGAAATTGTGTGTGCATATCGGGTAGGTCTCAGAATCGGTCAATATCTATTTTTCATACACCTACATGATAAGAGTGACCCACCCCTATATAGAACACAGATTTGTCCGACTGCGAAACACAGATTGTCAAATTTCGAAAAAAACACACACTGATGTAGCGGCAGCGAATAGTTGTCTTGTGTGGGTGCGGAACTCTCTCAGAGCAGAGAAAAATGACGTGGTTATACGTATATATAAATGAGATACCAAGAGAGCAACGAAAATTGTATGAACTTGTGTAGCGTATGTACGAACATAAAATGTATGTATGTACATGTGTCTGTTGCTTTGCATTCTCTTTGTTTTTTGTGGGAATAAAGAAGAAAATAATGACACATGTACTTGCACTGTCTTTAAATAATTTTAAGTATTAATATTATTTAAATGTAATGTCTTCATATGATTGAACGCTGGTTTTTATTTTCCAATGTAACATTTACTAATGTGTTCATAGAAATCGAATAGGCACCGTGTAACCAAAAGGTGTTAACACATCGTCCGTGAGTTCGAACACTCATTGGATTTTTGATGTGTTAACATCTATACGCGCGCCTCTAGGGCAGTAAACTATAAATTTAATACATACGCAAGCGTTAGGTTTGTAAGAGTAAATCATCGTTTGTTTGTTCGTTGCTTGGCAGTCTGTATTGAAAGTGATTATTGGACGATTTTCATATAATTTTCCCACGCGATTTTCTCCGGAAATTCATAGCCGATTTTATTAATTTTTGGATTAAAAAGCTAGTGAGGGTTTCGACGAAGAGTTTAGGCCAAAAATTAAGGCGATCCGATATCGGCGAGCCGAGATTGAAGTGTTTTAATTTGGAGTATTAATTTGGAGTAATATTAAAAAAGTGTTTTATGTTGATCTTCGGTTATATCGTACGAATATAACAATGTATGTGTGTATGTACAAGTGTCTGTTGCTTTGCATTCTTTGACTTTTGTGGGAATAAAAAAAAGTATTGAGCAAGAATATAATGGCACATGTGCTTGCACTGGGTCTTTAAATAA
The DNA here is from genome assembly GCA_963931995.1 of Phaonia tiefii. Taxonomy (NCBI): domain Eukaryota; kingdom Metazoa; phylum Arthropoda; class Insecta; order Diptera; family Muscidae; genus Phaonia; species Phaonia tiefii. The sequence continues at coordinate 74,164,929 of OZ008368.1, forward strand.
TTTTAAGTATTAATATTATTTAACTGTAATGTCATCATATGATTGAACGCTGTTTTTTATTTTCCAATGTAACATTTACGAATGTGTTCATAGAAATCGAACAGGTACCGTGTAGCAAAAAGGTGTTAACACATCGCCCGTGAGTTCGAACACTCATTGGATTTTTTTATGTGGTCTTATATCCTGTTCCTGTGAATCTTTTACAATAAAAGATAGTCCAAAGAGTTTGGCTACACATTAACAAAGATTTTACCTCAAACTGATGACCAATTTACATCAAATTGATGACAAACTTACTTCAAATTGATGACAACCTTACATCTAATTGGGGACAATTGTGCAGGAAATTGATGAACAATTTACATAAAAATGCTGAAAAATGTATTTCAAATTGATGGCTAACTTACATCAAATTGATGAAAAAGTACATCAACTTGATGTAAGTTTGTCGTTGAATCAGCATAAACTATTGATGAAAGATTTATGAAATGTTCTTCATCAGTTTAATAAAATGTGTCGTAGGATGAAAAATGGAGAACCTTTTCACCAAATAGATGAAAGAATTCATAAATTTGATGAAATTTTTCTTTCAATGTACTGACATGGCCTAGCCAACGTAAACGCGCTATCTTTATACTGTCCGAGGTTCATCCGCCGTCGATACTCATCGTTTCCAGCATGCGATATGACCCAGTATTCCGCGCCATAAAGCAAGACTATGTATTTGAGAGTCTGATAGAGCTGAGTCTTCGTTTCTCGACTGAGGGTGTAATCTCTCAGGTGCTTCTGTTATCTGTTTTCGACCACAATTCTCCGTTTGATTACCAAGGCTGGCGTTGTTGTTTCTGTTCATGGTAGAAATTGTTACGGTTATCAAAGTTCACCCTTTCATCCAATCAGGTGGATGTTCCGCTTATCGAAACCATTAATTTTGATTTGTCCTCATTTACTGTCACACCAATTTTTCTGATTCCTCCTCAATTCTCGAAAATACTGCAGTAGCTTCTCGCAGATTTCGCCCAATGATGTCTAAATCATCAGCATATGCGAGCAGTATGTTGCTTTTGCTGCTAATAATTTTATACGTCTTGACTGCAGCTTTTCTCTAATGAACTCAATTAATGTGGTAATGCGATCGCATGATAGGGTGTCGCCCTGCCTGACACCTAGCCTCGTACTAAATGGTTCTGTGAGATCTTTACCAATCTCTACTGTGGATTTCGTGTTGGTCAGTGTCATTCTACAAGGACTGTCAGCTTAGCAGGAATGCCAAACTCCGACATAGCTTAGTACAGTTTTCCCGCATCGGGCTATTGAAGGAAGCATTATAGGAAGCATTATAGGAATCTACAAATAGGTGGAAGGTGACGTTTTGGTGTTCGTGGGGTTTTTCCCGCACTTGTCGTAATGTGAATATCTGGTCGAATATCTGATAAGGTCCGATCAGGTCTGCAACAAACGGCTTTAGTCTTTCACACTAGTCGGCCATGCGTTCGTCTAGTCAGGTTTTCCATATGAGCTGATGCATGCACCTTTCCTTAAACAGATCAGCCGGTAGTTCATCAGCCACAGCTGGTTTGTTGTTTTTAAACCGGGAAACTTGTTTGTGGTTCGAGCACATCTGGCTGAAAAAGGAACTCACTTAGAAATGGATAGATAAAACACCGAGCATGATTGAATGTCCCAAAGCACAAATATAGCGGTCTTGCAAAATTATTATATGTATGGGTTTCCGTATAAAATTATGGATCGCCTTGTGTCTACTACCGGAGTAATATGATGGCCACAATACGAAACAGTGTCAGAAATGATATAGTGGTCCGTATTAGAAAGAGGTGGAAGGACGCTAACTTCATACTTCTCAGGGTGTGAAGTTAAAGAAATGCCCATAGTGTCCGAAGCCTGTCTTACAATACGCGGAATGGGTGTAGGTGAATTTACTATTTGGACAAAATGGTTATGCGCTGCAAAAAGCCCGGTACATTGTCTCTCCGGAGTTATATGGTCCGAATAGGAAAGACAGGAATGATTGTGGATGCTAGAACTATGTTTCTGAATGTAAATCTGCACAATTTAAAGTCGTACTTCAAGCATCAGCGTATTCGTGATAAGATGGCACGCAAAAACATTATACACAGGACAAAGACTGGCACTAAAAACTGTGCTGTCAACTTAAAGTTCTATACATCGAAAATAAAACAAGATCCACATGCAGCTTTTTATAGCCCGTGTTCATTAGGTGTTATTTACCAATGTTGTGCTTTCTTCAAATCATATTTGAACAGTCTCTGCTAATCGTTAACGATTCTATTGATTTATGGAATCCACTGATCCCTCAAATTGTGTACCATCGATTACCACACGAACATTATTTTTTTCATATTTCTTATATTTCAATTCATCTTTTGTTGAAGTCTCAATAAAATTCTTGCAAATGAGTTGCCACTCCTGTTATTTTATTCCTTTGTTTCATTATCCTGTTCAATTATTCCCACCAACCTATCTGCGCTACGCTTTCGTTATGCTCCACATTTACATCCGCCCTTGAATGTTACCGTTAATGGCATTTAAATGCCTGTATTTTTAAAATATCGCTCCTAATTTGAATTAAGTATGCAAATTCTTTACTACTCTATTCAATTCAACAACTCTCTGTGTGCTCAGCACTGGCCTGGCATATTGTCCTGTGAGCTGGGTAACACAGCAGCTGCCTTGCTCGCATTGGGTGCTCTTGAATCCTATTTGGTTCTTTAAATATTTATATCTACACTTGAATTTGAATTCTCATTTCTATGCCAACAACAAATACAAATACAAATACTATTATTTTCAATTGCGAAAATAAAGGATTCCTTCACAACTACAACCACAATAACAAATATACGTATATTACTTATTTATTTATTCTTATTGTTTTCATTGTATTAGTTGGTTGGTTTGGTTTGGCGTAGTTGTTCTGGTACACTTGTATTTCGTTTATCAGTGAAACGTTACCAAGAGAAAAACAATTTCCATTTCAAAAGCCTTTTGCTCTTTCCCTCTAACTCTTTTTCTAAGGAACCGCATTTTTGTTTACTTCGTCAACAGTTTGTAAAAGAAAATTTTTGTTTACTTCCCCCTTTCTATCCTTTCGCAAGTCCTTTTCGACACTTTCACATAGGAGCAGCAGAGAAAACTAACTAGGAAAATGAACCTTGTTTTAGTATTTTGTAACGACTACATATATATTTATATATTTCGTTTACTTTGTGGTGCTTTTGTTTTTGTCTGTTTGAAACGTTTTGATTTACAAGTGTACCACTTACCCTTAACCTAAACCAAAAAACCTCTGCTACAACACAAAAGCTGAGAAACATTTATAACCAGGAAAAAAAATAAAACATCCTTTTAAATTTAAATCCTAGAAATCCCTTTTACTGTTACCGGTACACAGAAAATGGTACATTGATACAAAATGCGCGCGCTTGCAAAAACACCCATACAAACACAGAAATCCTTGGGCAGAGTCAGCAGTCATCAACAGTGACAACCACGAATAGCTAAGGACTATAGATGGATAGATGGATGAGTAGATTCACTTATATCAAAGTGAAAGGGTGATCACTAGAAGGGTTTTTTGGAATGGTCGCAATGTTTGATACGTCAATATATCTGAATTTAAAAAAAAACGGAAATACTGTACCAACTTTTGTCGGAGCTGTACTCAAAAAAATATGTTGGTAAACACAGCAGAAAAGTCTGCTGAAAAGGGGAAAGCAAACAAATTTGCTATTACAGCAAACATAGGTTAGCTGTTTCAGCAAACAGTATGTCAGCTATTTTATCAACCCTGCAAAAAGTTTGTTGTTATTGCAGTTCATTTGCTGTAATAACAAACAAATTGTCTGCTGATAAGTTGCATACATTGTTTGCTATTAATAGCAAACTTAATTTTTTGAGTGTGGGTATTCCAGCTAAGCTGACACGCCTTTGTAGAATGCTACTGACCGACACGAAGTCCCCAGTAAAGATTGTTAGAGATCTCACCGAACCATTTGGTATGAGGTGAGGCCTCAGACAGGGCGAAATCCAATCATGCGATCTCTTCAGCAGATTAAATGAGACCATCGTGAGAAAATCCGTAGTCAATACGAATAAAGTTACCAGCAGCAAAAGTGACATGCTGCTCGCGTATGCTGATGATTTAGACATCTTTGGAGGAAATTTGCGAGATGTTACTGCAATATTTTCGGGAATTTAGCAAAAGCGTATTTGGCACTAAACGAAGACAAAACAAAGTTGATGGTTTCGACAAGCAAAACATTAGATTCGATTGGATGATAATTTCGAGGTAGTGGACGAATTCACTTTATTTTTATTTTCATCAAACCAACACCCCTATAAATGCAGTGCATTGAATTGTCGAAGGAACGTTGGGGTAGTGGAGGGAGGAAAGAGGGAGTAGTGTCTGTTGACATTTGACTTGAACCTTTATATGTCACAATTGGTGGGAAATGTACTATCCGGAAGTTTATTCCACATACGGATGAATCTCTATAGGAATGATCTCTATAGTGTGTAATGCGGTCAATCGCCCACTTGATAAAAAAAAACGGGTGAGAGTTCGTGGAAACCCGCGAAATTCAGTTAAATATCCTCACCTCTGGCATAAGTCGACGGATGTCCGAGGAACACATACCGTAGACATATCGATAGAACAGCGACACGCAACCAACATTTCGACCATGCTCAAAGGAGGTAATAGAGTTTGATGCCCTACTGTCCTCTATCCATACTGTTGTTCCCCTCTGGGCTCGACGGAGAAGGTCTAAAGATGTCTTAGAAACAGATGCCCCTATATGGGAGTTATGTTCCATCTTTGGCCTAATGTAGGTGGTGTAGATATTAAGAAGATCAGATGGAGTATAGTATTTATTGCACCACTTTAAAAAGCCTAGGCACTTGAACGAATCTTTCAACACTTCAAATACAAGTTTTTCCCAACGGCCATTACATTTTATTTTCATGCCCAGAATATCTGATATCTGATTTACCAATATCCACACCATCCATAGACAATGACGACACACCTGTCTCTGAAATCCGCTTTTGCGACAACAAACAACAGTGGATCTTAAAATAAATTATGGTTTCCCATTACTTCCCACGAAGGGGCAGGGGAGAGCTTCTCTCAGTCGCTGAGCTTTCCACTTGTCGCTCACTGATTGGGAACTACAGTTTTACAACGATTCCGAACGGTATTTTGAGAAGCTTTTTCATGGCTAATGGATCTTACCCGCATTAACATTTACTCTATTAATTCGACTATATTCACCAACTGACACCAAATCTCGGTCCAGTGTTTCATTTGGCCTTCGGCGTTTGAATTAAATCTCTTGAAGACTTCGTCTACTGTCGTATGAATAAGACTGACAGACTTTACTGTCAACCGCAAAAGTCTAGATTGGATTCACAGTCTGACCCAGGAGGTCTTCAATGAAAATACGAAAAAGGTAGAGAGAAAGAGCAGTGCCCTGCGGTCCACCTGCAGTCAATTTATGCTCGTTGGATGAAACCCCAACTACAACAACCCGTATATTAAAATTCATCAGGGATGATTTTTATTTATTCGGCCTTTTCATTGATACTGTTTAATTTTACTAGTTTTCTTCTGTGTTTTGCTTGCGGTATTTTTCGAACACTTGCATTCTCAATTGAAGTGAATTTTCATTTGCATTTGGTTTGATGAATTTTTCAATAGCATCATTCCAAACAACCGCTGTTGAAGATCTGTGGCTAAATCTGAAATAGCTATACGGTTTGCCAGGAATCATAGAAATACATTTGCAAAACTCCTTTTTGAAAACTTTAATTCTATTAATAGAGATATAGAATGGCCTCGAGCCTAACTAATAAAATTTAAAAAAACAACCCATATAGTGCGATCTCTGAGAAATCGCGATATAAATCGAGTGAAGTTATCACCGACACCAAAAGCAGCGGGCTTTGACAAGAGTCCATCATGCTATACTCTGTCAAATGCCTTGGAAATATCAAGAGCCACTACCTTACTCTCACCAAGCCGGTGGATGGATCGACTCCTCTGTTCCGAAAGGAACGACATACAGCCGATCATTAAGAAGGTCCTTACACTCAAGATATTTTACAAGATGGTGGTTAACCATGCTCTCCATAACCTTCCAGAGCGCAGACTAAATTGCAATTGGGCGGTAATTTGCAGGATTACTTGAATCACTTTTTTAGGGATTGGCTGGACATTAGTAATCTTCCAACGCGCCGGGAATGCAAGGTTGCACGGTATGCAAGGTTGAAAAGATTGCGCAGTGGAGATGCCAGCGCCGAAGAGCACCTACTCAAAACCAGTGTAAATATGCCATCCGGGCCCGGAGATTTATGTACGACGAGATCCACATGAACCTTTTTAATTCTTCGTGTCCAAAAAATTTATTGAGTTTGTGTCAACCTCTATTGTGACAACCTCCATTGAGGTTGTGTCAACCTCTGCAGATGTTGGTTCAAACTCTGATGATGTTGTGTCAACCTCCATAGAGGTTGTGGGAACCTCTAATTCGGTAGAGATAACGTCTGATTCGATTCTAATGTCATCTAACGTGGTGGCGACAACCTCTAAATTCGGTTACGGGTTATTCAGCTGTCTCAACCTAATTTTTCCGTGAATGTGGAAGGGTCTTGGCCGGAAGCTTTTGCTCAATTGACTTTATATTTATTTGCATATTTGCACATTCGAGATAGAGGAACACATATTTGTACTTAAAGGCAATAAAAGAAATTGACTTCTCGTTCGCCTGGATATGAAAATAGAGTGGATCGGAAATCTATTTTCCATTTTTTTTTTGAAACATACATGGTGGCTGGTGAAAGCAGTTACCAAAAAACAAATTTAATAAGTTTTTTTTTTATTTAATGAATCTAGTTAATTTTTTTGTATTTTGCAGATTGATTTTTAAATTTAACAAAAATGGTTGACTGGGACACTGAAACAAGAATTTAATTTGTCCGCCGCTATTACTCACTGGAGTCCGTAGTTTCGGTCCAAAGAGAGTATAGGCGCACGTTTGGCGACAATCCTCCGAGCAGATGGACCATAATGAGACTTGTTAAAAATTTTGTCGAGCATGGGACAGTCAGCAGAAGACTTTACCCACGAAACCCTTCAGTTGGAATGGAGGAAACAATCGCTGCTGTAGCTGCTGCCATACAAAACAATCCAAGAGTTTCGACAAGAAGCATATCTGCTCAAATGGGTATAAGCAGACAGTCATTGCAGTCAATTATGCACAAATATTTGGACTTATTCCCATATAAAATTCAAATGGCCAACAAAGTGAATGCAACAGACTTCCCAATACGATTGGAATTTTGCCAGGAGATGCTTCAAATGGTGACAGAGGACGGAAACATGTTGAACTGTCTTTTCATGTCTCACGAGGCTGATTTCGATTTAAACGGCAATATAAACAAACAAAGACGGAATTGCATCCACTTCGTGTCACAGTGTGGTGTGCAGTTTCATCACGCAGCATTGTCGGGCCCTACTTCTTCGAAGAAAATAGTCACACCATTACGGTTACTGGAGACCGTTACTTGGGCATGTTGAGAGAGTTTTTCTATCCATAATTACGCCGAATGAGAATTTCTTTCAACTCTGTGTGGTTTTAGCAAGATGTTGCAACTCCTCACACATCCCGGAATTGCGATGAAAATTTCGCAACAAGCTGATGTTCAGAAACATTACATTCCGTTGGCCACGCAGGTCGCCTGACCTTACTGCACCTGTCTTTTTCTTATTGGGTTATTACAAACAGGAAGTCTACAAACCAAAACCAAAAAATTTGAATGAACTAAAGCAATCCATTCGAGTAACAATTACGGCTATTCCTGTCTCAACTGTCCAAGCAGTAATGAACAACTTTTTGGTAAAATACCGCACATGCATCAAAGAGCAGGGGAGTATTTAATTTCCATTATTTCTAAAACTAATGAAGCTGTATTTAAAAAAATTTAATGAGCTTTAACATAAATAAAAGAAAAATGAATTCTATACACTGAAAAAAATGTTATTTGAGGTTCTTAATGTAGCAAGAATCTCTTCAACATCTTAATGGGGATAATAATGAGAAAGGCTGCAGTAAATACGAACAAGACCATTAACACGAAAAGCCATATGTTGCTGGCGTATGCTGACGACATAGACATCATTGGGCGAAATTTTCGAGAGGTTACTGCAGTATTTTCAAGAATCGAAAAGGAATCAGCGAAGGTGGGCCTTGCTGTTAATGAGGGTAAGACAAAATTGATGGTGTCAACGACAAGAGAAACCTCTCGACTTGGTCCGCACTTGAACGTTGACAACCGATTTAATTTTGAAGTGGTAGATGAATTTGTCTACCTTGGATCCGACGTGAACTGGGACAACGACGTCAGCCTGGAGATAGATAGGAGAATTGTGCTTGCAAATATACGTTATTTTGGGCTCAGCAAGCAGTTTGGGAACAAAGCCCTCTCTCGACGGACAAAAGTCGAGCTATATCAGACTCTCATTTTAACTGTCTTGACATATGGCTCCGAAACTTGGGTCATATCGCAAGCGGATGAAAAACACCTGGGAGTTTTTGAGACAAAAATTCTCTGTAAAAGATATGGTCCTGTTGGGGAAAACAGCGAGTACCGACGTCACTGGAACGCAGAGCTATATAATCTCTATTCTGACGTGGACATAGCTAGACGAAGCAAAGTGTGTCAATTGCGTTGGCTAGGCCATGTTATCAGAATGGATGAAGATGAGCCAGCGCGAAAGATTTTTGATAACGTACCCGATGGAAGCAGGAAAAGGGGACGACCAAGACTCCGCTGGAAAGACCTGGCAGAAGAATCCCTCCGTATCCTTGGTGTTACCAACTGGCGAGACAAGGCGAAGGATAGAGCCAGTTGGAAGAATATGTTGAAATTTGTTTAATTTGTTTGTTTAATTAATATGTGTAAGACGTCTGACCTCATGAGGTAGCAATATTCATCGGCCACCCTGTATTATTTATGTTTTCAGGGACAAATATAACGAATATAAAGGGTTTTCCAATTTGTGTGTAATGATTTCTAAGTGAAGTTTCGGCCATTTGTACTATGTCATGATCTGTAATATGTTTTTCATTGTGTTCATGACTTGTAACCTTGTAGTATAAATTTCTCATACATTAACCAAAAAGCTAAAAAATATCGGTCAATAAAATTCAAATTCAAATAAATGTAACTGACACCAGCACGGTCTTCAAAAATGCTATACCACGGAAAAATACAACTCTGTAATATAGATTAAAACTCACCTCAAAGCACTGCAACAATGCGACAACGCATGAGGAAAATAAGAACATGGTGGTAAAATGCTGTCTGTTCTTCTTATTGGAATTATAGGCCTTTCAGTGATGTTGATACTTAGGGATATTCGATCGATACTAATTCGCACATGTGAATTTCAGAATTGAGTTTGTATATATGCGATTGATGATCTACCGATGGTATCAATTCGGGCTCAGTAGTTAGGCATCTGATGATGAACTTGTCTGAACTGAATTGTCTATTATTTCCAATAAAAACTAACCATTTTTTAATCAGAAAAAATTTATTTTACATAATGTTCAAGTGCCGATAACACAAAGAACCTCATGAAGTAATGAACATATTGCTGCCGTTCTGGCAATTGTTGCTGAAGGCCGCAATTTAACGATTCCAAGACGTTGTCAACAATTGGGACTGTCTTAAACCACAACCTGGCGGATGTTGAGAAAGAATTTAGGCTTGCATCCGTATAAACTTGTTATCACTCAAAAACTGAAGGCATTGGTCTACCGTAAACGTCATAAATTTGTTGATTTTGTCTTGGAGCAACTTGCAAACGATAACGATTTTTTTCTAGGAAAATCATCTTCTCCGACGAGGCTCACTTTCATCTGAGTGGTGCGGTAAATAAACAAAACTGTCGAATCTGGTGCGAAGAAAACCCACAAATTATTCATGAACAACCCAAATTGACAGTTTGGTGTGGTTTTTGGTCTGGTGGAATCATCGGTCCATACTTCTTTCGAAATGAAGCTGGTAACACCGGAACTGCCAATGGAGAGCGGTAGATCGATGATAACCAACTTTTTATTGCCGAAATTGGAAGAAGTTGGTCTTAACAACATCTGGTTCCAACAGGATGGGCCTACTTGCCACACAGTACGTGCAACAACCGAAATAAATGTTTGTAAAGTTTGGAGATTCGATTATTTCAAGAAATTGTGACATTAAATGGCCTCCTATTAGTTGCGATTCAACGCCCTTATACTATATTTTGTGGGGTTATTTGTAGATATTGGTCTTTATCAATTAGGAAGACGTGGAGGCCATTTGAAAGACGTTTTATTCAGAACTTAATTATATCGATTGTACTTCATATTAAATGAAACACATTTCAATTTCCTTATCTATTAGTGTGTGTGTTTTTTTTAAAGAAATCATATCACTTAAATTGGACAACCCTATATATTTATTATATTGGAGTTTGGGCCAGTTACGTATATATTTTATTCCAACTATATGTTTAAGGTTAGCTATCTTCCAGATTCGGTTTGATGCTGATCTTAATATGTTTTCGGTCGAACCCAGTTTCCAGATCAGAGTCAAGATCGATTTCATACGGAACTTGGATTTTGAGTATAACGATATTACTACACATTGGTGGCATGCCAATAATAATGCCCCATACATTGCCAAACCCAAGTATTAGAGAAGGCCAAGGAGGACCCTTGGCACCTTCATCAGAGGATATTGTTAAAACGAATATGAGCGAGATTTCAACTGTCTATAAAAGTATTGTAATTTGTATTCCTTAAAATCTACGTGCAGTAACGTACATGACAGTAGATACTATCGTGTGAATAAATACAACTGTGTGTTGCCTATATCCACCTATCTATATATATATATATACAAGAGTATATATGTATTTTTGTGTTTAACTCCATGAAATAGTTGTGAGTGTGGGTGCATGTAATGTATACAAATTTGATTGTGTTTATTTGTAGTTGTTACTACTCAACAACAGAAGGCAACCTTGGCATATTTGCTGTTGCTAGTTTGGGTTTCTGTTATACTTTTTTTTCGTCTATATCCTTAAAGCATCAACAACAATAATATTTCGTTTCAAATAACTCTTTTTCTCGATATACGTATGGAGCGAGAATCTTTTTTTATATTTGTGTGTGTGTACTTTGTGTTTCACTTCCTCTATTTCTTTTTTTTTTGTTTTCTGTTTTACGAAAGTTCTCTACTACACACTCTCATGCTTCCTATTTTCTTTGTCGTTTTGTGCACAATTTTTGCTTTTGTTTCCGTTTCGCAGATTTGTGAGACTCTTTGCTATATGTACAGTAAATCCATTTTCAGATGAATGTGTTGGAAAGGATTGAAAAGGATATTGTTAGAAACCATGTGTGTAGGAATGTGTGTATGTGTTTGAGCGTGGGAACTGGTTTATGTGTGCGTGTAGAAAAGCTATTGGTTTCTTTGTTTTTCTACATGTGTGCACATTTACTTATACTTACTGCTACGCTAAACCCTTTCCCATTCACGTGCTTTATCTACTCTCTTGCCCTTCTCTGCTACCCGGGATCAGTCTTCATTTACTAACTAACAAAATCCTTACTTATTTTGTTGTTAAGTAATAAGTTTTATTCCCATTAAGTAGAAGGCTTCTTCTTTCTAGTCCTGTCAAAGTGAGTAAACAGGCCGGAAGTAGCAGAGGAAAGACTTAAGTTTTATAAGTCGCCATATTTCTTCAGTGAGCTGGTTACTGCTTCCATTCCTCTACACTGCCTTCATCTTCTAGTACGTCTACTTATTAAATAAGTTTATTCGAGCATGTCCACAAGTTCTTTGCAACATTCAACGATTTTTGTTTTCGGCTTAAATTTTTTAAAAAACCCCCTTTTGTTTCTGTGTATAGGATACCTATGGCATGTTGATTTGACAATATTTATTAATGTTGCCCAAAGTAATTTTCGATATGTTAAAAGGATGTGGATACCTTGCATGTCCTCGTTCCTTTGAAACATAAGAAATTTGGTTACGAAAAACGCTTGTTATAAATAAATTTAGTTTGAGGCAAAATTTTCATACACAAAGACAATAAGACTATCATCTATCTTCTTCTCCAGATGTGTCATCATTATTGTCAAGAATATTATAAAGACCATAATATAAAAACTTAAATATAAAAATAAATCAAAGTAAAAAAATTGCTATAATTTGACGATTTATAATACGAGAACTATAATGTAGTTTAGATAGCACAAAGTTTCTCATAAAAATTGAAGCAAACAAATTTTCTTATAGGAAAGTTGCGAACACAAAATTTCTTGTAGACCAGTAAAAATCATTATTTTCCTTCTAGAAAACTTGAAAATACAACGCGACGTATAGAAAAGTTAACACCGATAGTTCTTTCTTATAAAGAGTGGATAGCAGAAAATTTGAGAACACAAGCTTATTGATAGAGAACATAAGATCACATCCTTTATCAAATCTTTCTTATGTATATGTATTACATTACTTATAGACACTTTGGGAACCAGCCTCTTCTGATAGAAAATTAAAGAACCCGACTTTCTTATAGCACGAATATGTTACAGACGCCGCGTTTTCAGCGTGTAGACACGTACTATCTTATTGTAGATTATGAGGCTGCCTTTGAAAGGCCTTTACGGTTACTGCTAAGCTGACACGCCTTTGCGGAAAGGCACTGAAAGACACGAAAACCTCATCTAAAGTTCGTATAAAAAAATCAATGAGTGTTCGAACTCACGGATGATGTGTTAACACCATTTTGCTACACGGTACCTGTTCGATTTCTATGAACACATTAGTAAATGTTACATTGGAAAATAAAAAATAATGTTTTTTTTTGTATATACCGGGCTAGCAAGTATATACCCGAAGCGAAAAATTTTTATCTACGAAGAGGCACGTTGGGCTGAGCTCAACAATTTTTATCAGCATTTTAACTGGAAGCTTTGTTTTCTGGACAATGACATAGATGCTGCTGCTGAAATGATCGAGAAGATAATTTTGATTGGTATGAATTCATTCATTCCGACGAAAATTATTTCGGTTAAACCATCGGAAAAAAGTTGGTGTAACCAGACATGCATGAATGCTGTCAGATCCAAAGAGGACGCGTTCAGAGACTGGCGTTCTAATAAAAACGTTGATACTGAACTGCTACGCAAACAGGCAAGATCCAAGTGTGCCAAAGTACTTCGACGCGAAAAGTTTCTTCACGAACAGCGTATTCGTGCTAAAGTCCTTTCTTTCCCTAGAGGAAGTAAGAACTTTTGGTCATTTGCAAGAAGAATAAAGAATAGTTCTTCCTCTATCCCAACTCTTCTTAAAGATGACATAACATTCACTGAACCGGTTGATAAAGCTAACCTCTTGGCTGAAATGTTTGCAAGGAACTCTTCCTTGCCGGATAGCAATCAACCACTCCCCGTGATCAATCACGTATCTTGTTCCATGCCCAAGATATTTTTTCGAACGCGAGGAGTTAAAAAGGTTCTTGCGAATCTCGTCGTAGGTAAATCCCCGGGCCCGGATGGCATATCTGCACTGGTCTTGAGTAGGTGCTCTTCGACACTGGCGTGTCCACTGCGCAATCTTTTCAACCTTGCATACCGTGCCGGAGTCTTCCCTGCGCGTTGGAAGGTTGCTAATGTCCAGCCAATCCCTAAAAAAGGTGATGCAAGTAACCCTGCAAATTACCGCCCAATTGCAATTTGTTCTGCGCTCTCGAAGGTTATGGAGAGCATGGTTAACCACCATCTAGTGAAGTATCTTGAGTCCAATGACCTTCTTAACGATCGGCAGTATGGTTTCCGTAGAATGAGATCTACTGGAGACCTGATGGCGTTCCTTTCGGAACAGTGGAGTCGATCCATCCACCGGCTTGGTGAGAGTAAGGTAGTGGCTCTTGATATTTCCAAGGCCTTTGACAGAGTATGGCACGATGCACTCTTGTCAAAGCTCGCTGCTTTTGGTGTCGGTTATAACTTCACTCGATTTATATCGAGTTTTCTCAGAGATCGCACTATACGAGTTGTTGTAGATGGGGTTTCATCCGACGAGCATAAATTGACTGCAGGTGTACCACAGGGCTCTGTTCTTTGTCCTTCTCTTTTTCTTATTTTCATTGACGATCTCCTGGGTCAGACTGTGAATCCAATCTACTCTTTTGCCGATGACAGTAATCTCTGCCATTCTTATTCATTCGATCGTAGGCCAAGTCTTCAAGAGATTGAAGTCAAACGCCGGACGATGAATGAAACACTCGACCGCGATCTGGTATCCATTGTTGAATAGGGTCGAAAGAATAGAGTAGATTTTAATGCGGGTAAGACCCAGTGTTGTTTGTTGTCGCATAAACGTATTGCTGACCCAGGTGTGTCGTCATTGACTATGGACGGTGTGGATATTGATGAATCAGACGCTCTTGATGTTCTGGGCATGAAAATACAATGTGATGTCCGTTGGGCAAAACATGTATTTGAAGTGTCGAAAGATGCATTCAAGTGTCTAGGCTTTTTAAAGCGGTGCAAGAAATACTTCACTCCCTCTGATCTTCTCAATATCTACACCACCTACATCAGGCCAAAGATGGAGTATAACTCCCATATATGGGCAGGTCCTCCTAGGACTTCTTTGGAGCTTCTCGACCGTGTCCAGAAGAGAGCGACGGTGTTAATAGGGGACAGTAGGGTATCCAACTCTATTGCCTCCCTTGAGCATCGTCGAAATGTGGGTTGCGTGTCACTTTTCTATCGATATTTCCACGGTATGTGTTCCTCGGACATCCGTCAACTTATGCCGGACGTGAGGATATTTAGCCGAAGTACGCGGCTTTCCAGGAACTCTCATCCGTTTTTTATCGAATGGCCGATTGGCCGCACTACACACTATAGAGAAAATTCGTTCTTCAGCCGTACAGTCCGTATGTGGAATAAACTTCCGGCTAGTGTATTTCCCACCAATTGTGACATACAAACATTCAAGGCAAATGTCAACAGTCACTACTCCCTCTTTCCACCCTCTACTACCTCAATTTTCCTTCGCCAACACAATGCACTGCATTTATAGGGGGCATCCCCTGAGTGTTGGTTTGATAAAAAAAAAAAAAAAAAAAAATGCTGAACATCAAATGACTCGCTTTGTTTGGCCATAGCAACAACAACGAAACAACCAAACACACAACATCATACATACTTTGTCCGAAGTAGCTGACGTATTAGTGTGTCACCATAACGTCGACTGCGCAAGCCGACGTTGTGGTGACACACTAATACGTCAGCTATTATGTTAATACATACGCTATAGACACAATTTCGTTTGCCTCACCCCTGCCACACCACTCTTTCATTGCTCTCTTGCTCGCTCATTTTTGTTTAACACGTCATTATTCTCTTTCGCAGTCGCAGAAATCTGGTTTTAACAGCAGCATAAAATCTGACTTTGATAGATTTAGTCCGTATACGCCGCTATAGATGTTAACACATCAAAAAGTAAAGAAATATTTTTCTTATAGAAATTTCGACGAATTTGAAGAAAAGCAGCCAATAATTTAATATTCCTACATAAAAAGCCTTTCTTTACATTTATATAAGGGATGTTGTTTTAATATTTTCTATTACAGAAGTTGTTGTCAATCTTTCTCCAAGAGATGTTGCCAGATTGCAACTTAGATAAGATGTTGTCCACTGTTGTAAGGGATAAGTTGTTGCCAATTTGTTTATAACAGAAAATATTGTTATGTTTTCTATAAGAGAAATGGTTGTAGTCCTTTCAGTTATACAGTTTTAGCAAAATTCCTATGTTCTTTAAGAATTTTTCCGGTTCAAGATCAATTCTTATTAAATCATTGTAACCAAAGGTACATTTTCATTGAATATATAATTAAGAGAATAGTATGAAATTGATTATCATGGTGGATGGTTGGGAATATAGCTATTTCAATGCCCACCAAAGCATATCATCAGCTCCCTTCTCCACAAGCATTTAGGTATAGTTATCATCATACAATATAAAGATAAACAAATCTCAACTAAGCGATAGTTGTCTAAACCCCTACTAAACTATAACTTAACTAAACCCCATACACTGAAAGAATAACGCTTCGTTGCATGAATGAAACATTTTCGTTAATGTTTTTTTTTACGTTGATACAGTGAAAATTCTCGTATATCCCACAATTTGGTAGTTCGAAGTCGAACGAAAAATTTCATACATGATTTCTTTGAAAATTTTTCATTTCGTTGCTGCAACAACTTAATTTTCGTTCCGGCAACAATTTTATTTAATTTCAATTTTGTAGAAGACTGTGTTAAACATTAAAATAAAATAAGTGCATAAAACTTAAGCTACTGATATTTGGTTTATCTGAAGCAACTTCATTGCTGCAATGAAACAAATTCATTGCAACAATGAAAAAATTCATTGCAGGAACGATAGTTATTCATTGCAACAATGAAACAAATTCATTGCCGAACGAAACAAATTCATTGAACGAAAGCAATGCAGCAATGAAAACACTTCACGAAACAAATAATGAATCAAATTCATTGCAGCAACAATGATACTTTCATCGCAGTGACGAACAATTTAAAGTTAATTAACACATTTTCGTAGCGAGAATGAAATTGAATGTTAGATCACTTTCGATGACAAAAGCTGTTGGAGTGATGAACATTATCATCCCTCTGACGATGCTTTCCGTTCAGTGTATGATAAACTTCCAATATGAAAATATTGCAAACTGTTTTCATATCGAAAAGTTCGCAAACTTTTTAATACAAATTTGATAAATTTTTCATTTAAAATTGTTGTTCTTATAAGGAACGGGGCAAAATGTTCTTATTGTAAATTCGACATTTTGTTGTGAAAATATCAAGAATACACATTACAGATGGGAAATCTATTTGTTTGCCTTTTCATGCAAAATATTGTAAATTGTAGCTATACAATAGCGATATTTTCCTCCTCAAAGTTTCTTAGAATTTAGAATTAAAATATTTATTTAAAACATGACACAATTGTTTGCTACTGATAGTTAAAGCCTTTATCATTTAATAACATTGAATCATATAAATTGTTTAATATCCTCCCATAAAATTAACTCCCACACATAAGTAGTTCCATTCCCTCTCTTTCCATGCACACTATGTTCATCTATGCTACTCATTTCCCACAAAAGTTCTACTTAGTATTCATTTATTATCGAGGACAGGAGTTAAAGTAGAGAATGTGCTGTTCTGTTCCTCTGAGTCTACTGTTCTTACGACGAATTACATGAGTATTTCGTAAAGTCATTCATTAGTGAATGTAAATTTAAAACACTCACACTCTCTGCTAAATACACAGACATAAGTCTTCCCATTTTCTCGGTAGTCCTTGTTTTCTGGTAGTTTCTTCGTAAATATGTCATTTCTTGTAGTTGTGTAGGTGTTTACCTCTCACTTGTCCTGTAATTTCCGTGATGTACTTAGTTTTAATTCTCATCTTTTCATTGCTCTTGTATTTGTAGTAAATTCTTGGTTGGCGCACCAGTTGGTGTTCTACGTCAGATATAAAGAAAGGGTTGGGGGTAAAAATTTTATTTCTTAATTGTGATTCTTTCATTACAGGAATTGTATCGTCCTCCGTCTATGCTTAAGTTGAAACCAAATGAAAATTTTACTTATATATGTCATGTTAAAGCTGCCTCTGTTTTTTTTTGTGCCAGGCCGAATTGACAAATATTTTTAGCAGCTGCTGTTGTTGTTCATTATCCTTGTATACTCGTGTAATGACATTCATTTTGTTTAAATCCAATTTTTTTCTTTGATTGTATTTTTTGTTGTTCGTATAGTTTAATGTAGTCCTTACTTAAAGAGAAATGTAAGTATCATTAATCTACTTCATAATAATTTAATTCGTAAGCTTTGGATTCGGTGACTTATGGGTGTTATTAATTAAATTTTGGTTAAATACTAAGTAGTCAGATTTAGAGAAAGTAGAGGCGGATTACGAATTGTTGAGGCCCTGGGCGTACATAGAATATTAAAAAATAAATAACTAAAGAAAGAATATTGGCCCGCGTAAAAAAATTTCATGAGGTGTCAGGGGACACCAGGTTGGAATGAAGTTCCTTTCGCTATATTATGTAGTAGTTAGTTCCAACACGCGTAAGGCGCCCGTTGAAAAATACGATAATTTAAATAGATCTTTAAGAAAAGATACTTTTTGTAAAATGATAAACTTTTTTTAAGAAATTTGTATTTATAGCATGTATTTTCTTTAAAGCATATTTTTAGGTACATTTTGTAAGAATATGTATTATAATTTCCCGAAAAGGTCCTTTTTTAAAGAGGGATACTTCTTTTATTAAAAGCTAATGTTTTTGAAGAAAAGGTACTGTTTCTAGGAAGAAGAACTTTTTGTAAGAAATAGTCATAAGAGTATGAATTTTTTTTACAAACAAGTACTTTTTTAAGAACAGGTGCTTTTTAAAGAAGTGTAAATTGTAGTAAATTCTTGGTTGGCGCAGCAGTTGGTGTTCTACGTCAGTAGAAGTAGGATATTTAGGTAGGGTTTAAGTCCTTCTTGTGCATTTTTTGAAATAGTTTTGAATTTTAACTTTAATTGCAAAATGTGTTTTAATATTTTTAAACGAAAATTAGACACTTTAGATTGTCGTTCATCTGAAATTTCAGATTGAAAAAAATTAGGTATTTAGTTACGTTCAAAAAAATAAACCAAAATGAAATTATTCTGTATTGCAGTATTTGGTAATCTTCGTCAGAAATTTAGTCGTCTCTTTACTTTCCTCAGCCCAGAATATATGTCTACTCCACCAGCAAATTTCAGCAAGTTTTGCCGCGAGAAATCGCTGTCATGTACATCTGCGAGCATTTACGTAGGAGAAACCCAAGCAGAAAATCATTTAATTTAAACATCAAAACAATTTTAAAGAGGACGACAAGGACTCATAACCAATACAAATATCCCACTTTTACTTTCCACCTCATATTCTCAAACCAACAGTTAACAATTTCGTAAAATATAGAAACCCTTAAAATTGATATTCAAGAAGAAAGACCAACAGAACAGGTAAAACTTGAAGATATCGATATATTGTCTTTCACAACCCCTACTGAAATTTTTTCGTGGAACATTGTAATGCGCAGAAATCCAGTTTAAGGTACTTGTTTCATATTTCTCGATTTAAGAATGAAAAGGACACGTAGCGAATAGAGGTGGGGGATTGAAATATTCTACGAAAAAAGTAGCACACAACTTCAATGAAGAAGTCACAACTAAAAAATGTGCTACACTATTGACATACCAACTGTTTTGGACATTTTACAAATACGATTTCAGCTCAAAATACAAAACTTCGTCAGGCCTTAAACTATATTAAGACCTAAGCAGGGGTTGTCCTTCGGGAATTTTAACATACTCACTAAGGTGGACCTTGAAATGACATTTTTGCGATATTTTGGTAGATGAGGGCTCTATTCCGTGCCTTTTTGAAAAAAAATTACAATGCCGAAAAAAAAAATTTAAAAAAAAAAACATTAGGGGTTGCGCACGAGCCGAGAAAAAGGTCCACTTTGCCAAAATTAGGGGGGAAATTGCCATAGGTCATCAGGGGTCACCCGTAGGGGGGAAGAATGTATGGCCGACCCCCATTAACTTTTTACCGCCAACATTTTCCCCCAAGACACCCACCCCCTATCTCCTCCCCTTAGGGGGGTCACCATACAAAAATGGAGGTTGCTCAGTATTTTCGAAAAACACCATAGGTCATCAGGGGTCACCCCTAGGGGGGCAAAATATATGACCGACCCCCATTAACTTTTCATCCCCAACATCTTTTCCGAACAAACTTACCCTCTATCTCCACTCCTTGAGGGACTCCCCATACAAAAATACTGAAAATCTATGTATTTACAGTTGCACAATATCGAGATTTTTTTGATTTTTTTGGATTTTTTTACAGAAATTCCACCAATATTCAAGAGTGGTCATTGTTTGGAAAGTCTTGAAAAATTTGAAACGCACACGTGCTGAATCAGGTACATAGGCACCCTTAGCAGATGCCCCCATTCATCAGTACCTGGCAGTAAAATATTGCAAAATACGTAGTAGTTATAAATAGCAGTTCATTCATCGATTGTTGTCATTCAACAAGTGCCGACGACCGCGAAAAGTAAACTGATTTTTCTCCCGTTTTTTAAAAGTTAAGATGACAACACGACTTAGATCGCGCGACGATATTTTTTTGATTGGTTATCCAAGCATGAATATTACGGGGAACAAATTACCGTCGAAGAAGCAAGTGCTAAGAATGCATTTCTTCAACATTCGCAAACGAAACATGTCGAAGAAAAATAGTGCGGTTATAGTCGCGGACGCAGTGATGATTTTTTGGCGCCAAGCAGCTATTCCGACGAAAGCCAGAGGAGATGTTACAAGAAAAATAGCTGCGCTGCACGATGAGTGGGATGCTTTAAGAAAGTCATCTCACAGAAAGACTGAGTCCACTAGAGAAAAAGAGAATACGTTTTCTGATAGCTTGGATAATCTTTTCGACATCGCACACGCCAACGCCCTTGAGAAAATGACAAATACCGAAGACATTGAGTTTCTGCTAAAGCAAAGAGAAGATGGCCGGCCAGGAACTATGGGAGGTGTGGACGCTACTGATACTCGAACGAGGAAAAGAAAAGCTGAGCGCGAAGAACAAGAAGAGTTGCGACGCAAACGTGCAACGGAATCTAGTAGAGAACGGTTCGTTAAAGGCGGTAAGCTATTTCGCGCTTTGTGTGTTCGTCCAATGTTTATATTCAAATGAAATTCGTTCAATTGCAGTGGTTAAATTTTCAAGCAGTGATTCAAGCGATGATAATGGGAGACAGGACGAAAACTTCCCGGCAGAAGCTGGCCCGTCAAATGTTGGTGACAGAAGAGGTTACAAACAATGTTTTACTGAACGAGTTCTATCAGCTTTGGACAAGTGCAAAGTGACTGACCGAGACGCGGTCGGCATTATGATAGCGGCGGCAGAAGCATTTGGACGCGATCCTCAACAATACACAATAAACCGTACGTCGCTTCGGAGATGTCGGCGTTCAAATCGAGAGAACATGCTGAGTTATGTGAAAGACAATCCAGAAGTAAGATCGCATAGATTTATTTGCTCTCATTCAGAATTCTTATTCTTCAACGCGTTTCATTCATCTCCAGCTTGTCGCAGCTAAATCCTTCGTAGTCCATTGGGATGGCAAAATGCTTTTGGATTTTGTGGGTACAAAGAAGGTGGACCGTCTACCGGTAATTGTCTCGTACGGAGAAAAAGAACAACTTCTTGGAGTTCCCAAAGTAGAAGATGGGAAAGGAAAAGGCCGGAGAATAGCACATGCCGTTTATCAACTGTTGGCATCTTGGCATATGACACATCGAATACAAGGACTTTCTTTCGACACGACATCAACGAACAGTGGCCCATTCTCCGGAGCCGCAGTTGCTCTTGAGCGGCTGTTGGAGAGAGAAATCTTATATTTACCTTGCAGACACCACGTATACGAACTGGTGCTAAGGGAAGTTTTTGAGACAAAAATGGGAAAGACCAGTGCACCAGGCGTTCCTTGCTTTGACCGTTTCAAACAGGAATGGGACGCTGTAAAGGTTAAACCATTCCATTCTGGCTTGATAGACGATCAAGTCGTCAGAAAAATTCCTGTGGCAATGCAAGTCGGCATAAAGAAGTTTTGCTTAGATCAATTGAAAGAGAAACACCCTCGCGATGACTACAAAGAAATGCTACAATTAATTCTTTTGTTTCTGGGTGAAAAACTTGAGAATTACCATTTCCGACCTCCAGGACCCGTTTCCCATGCTCGATGGATGGCAAAAGCCATTTACAGCCTCAAGATGTTTTTGTTTCGGAGAACTTTTCACTTATCTGTATGTGAATTGAATGGTATTCGACACGTTTGTATTTTTGTGGTGCAACTTTACGTCAAGGCATGGTTTGGTTCTTCTCGAGCAGCTGAGGCGCCGAATCAAGATTGGAAGTTTTTGAAGGACATCGTCGAGTACAAGTCCGTTGACCAGGATTTATCTCGGGTAATGATAAATAAATTTATCGGTCACCTATGGTATCTCGCCGATGAGCACATAGCCCTTGCCTTTTTCGATGACAAGGTTTCAAATGAGTTGAAGGCCAAAATGGCCCAAGCATTGCTAGAAAATGAGAATGACGAAGGTGAAGAAGATGAAGAAGACGAAAAAGGTGAAGAAGATGAAGAAGACGAAGAAGGTGAAGAAGATGAAGAAGACGAAGAAGGTGAAGAAGATGAAGAAGACGACCCGGTTCCCCCAGCTCCTCGCGTCGTAATCAAAAGCACCAGCGTTAAAAAAATCGAGGTGAAATTCAAAGATGTGAATGAGGAATTCTTGGCTAAAGACTTGAGCAACTTCGTCTCTCATAATACCAAAAATTTATTTGTACGATTTGGAATATCGCAAGATTTCATTCTTGCAAATCCAGCAACCTGGAAATCTCGCGCAGACTATCAAGAAGGTCGTAGAATTGTAAATAACTTGCGCGTTGTGAACGACACTGCCGAAAGAGGAGTAAAAATGATACAAGATTATAATAGAATACTGTGTCAAGGCGAAGAAGAGAAACAGTATTTACTACATGTTATCGATTCTTACCGCAAGAAATACCCATCAGCGAACAAAAATATGTTAATTTGACTATATTATATTAAGAGTGCTTAGTAGTACTACTCAATTACAGCTTCTTTTATTTTTGTATGGGGAGTCCCTCAAGGAGTGGAGATAGAGGGTAAGTTTGTTCGGAAAAGATGTTGGGGATGAAAAGTTAATGGGGGTCGGTCATATATTTTGCCCCCCTAGGGGTGACCCCTGATGACCTATGGTGTTTTTCGAAAATACTGAGCAACCTCCATTTTTGTATGGTGACCCCCCTAAGGGGAGGAGATAGGGGGTGGGTGTCTTGGGGGAAAATGTTGGCGGTAAAAAGTTAATGGGGGTCGGCCATACATTCTTCCCCCCTACGGGTGACCCCTGATGACCTATGGCAATTTCCCCCCTAATTTTAGCAAAGTGGACCTTTTTCTCGGCTCGTGCGCAACCCCTAATGTTTTTTTTTTTTAATTTTTTTTTTCGGCATTGTCATTTTTTTTCAAAAAGGCACGGAATAGAGCCCTCATCTACCAAAATATCGACACAAGGTCCACCCTAATACTCACCTAAGGCTTTCATGCGGCAAAGGAATCATTCACTCGCCAAAAAGTTGTTACGCGGTGTAATTTATATACAACGTGGTATAACAAAATTATCGACGAGAAGATACAAAAGTTCTTATTCATTTCATTGCTAATTTGTCACTTATCGTAACACTACGATGCTATAAACTTTCCGCCAATAAAATCCGTTTTAAAACATGAACCCTCAATAATATAGATACCATAACATTTCACATACACTTCCGCCATTAACGCATACATTGGCTTGGTTGGGTCCTTTTCTGTTTATTTGTGAAGTATGCTAAAATCGCACGTATCCATTATATCCCCTTAGCCCACCCTCCATCAAATGTAATGCTGCAATATTGTATTAACATTTTAAAAATAATATGCATCTCTTAAAAATTTACCACCCCACCTTTTTGCTTCTGCTTATGCAATGCTTTACTGGGTTACTACTTTATATAAAATGGCATATTTTTAAAAATGCTCCCTCACTCACACGCAATTGTATGCAACATCACTCATATTTCCCATGAAATCGCCGTAATAAAAGCTGTAGAATACAGAACAATGTTGTTGTTTTTCATATTTCATTTTTCACATTGCATACTTTTCGACGTTGGAATATTTTTGCATACTGTTGCATATAGTTTGGCGTTTGTTGCCACAAGTGGTAATATGCATAAAAATAGCTTGTATTTTTCACCGAAATTTTACTGCAACAATACACATAAAGTTTTTCGTTAATATTGAGCTGCATGTTTTATTTTGTGCAGCGTTGGATTCAAGCAATTTTCAGTTCGTTTCATTTATTTCTTTCTCCATTTTAGGAGGATTTGCTTGAATCTTGAAGTCGCATATTTTTGGTAGTTGGGTTTTTTTCGGAAAGTGCGAACTGTGATTTTCGGTTTGTAAATATTTAAAGCTTTTGCTTTTATATATTTCTCTGGAAAACTATAAATTTTTGTCACCACTTGAGTGGTAAATCGTGACTGGATTTTTACTGTAAAGATTGCGGGTTTTAAGCAATTTTTGATAGCTAAAACGTGGTGGTTTAGCTGCATAAGAAAATCATAAAACATGTGTAGAGATATTCACAAAGATTTAAGGAGAAACTTTTGGTTACGATTTTACTATGAATTCTTATGTATTGTGTGTATTCTAATATCACTCATACGCAGGTGGTGGAATGTAAACTATTGCATACTGGTAGGCGGGATGTGTTTATAAGGTCTGATACTGTGCCATTGAAATGCTGGGTATGGATTCCACTGTTTGTAAAAGTCTATGCAAGCAGATGCAATTGATGCTAGAATATAATGATTTACAATCCGTTTACACATGGACATTTCTTTTGGGTTTGGGAAATTAAGACCTATGTAGGGATTTTGTCTATAGACTTCGCCAATTGAACCCAATTTTCGACGGTTTTCAAGCATAAATCGGCCGATACTGCTGCAATTTCACGTTCGATATTCGTACGAAGTTCATTAATCGCCGCTGGCTTGTTGGCATAGTTCATAAACTTGACGTAGCTCCACAGGAAATATTCTAACGGCGTCAAATCGCACGACCGAAGCGGCCAATCGACTGGGCTATTTCGTGAGATAACACGTTCACCAAACTTGGTTTACAATAAATTGATTGAAACCTTACTAAAGAGAAATGTCAAAAGAGCGGGAAAAAATATGGCGTCGTTTGCTGTCCCTATCGATTTACTTTAGTAGCGTCTTTGTTAAAAAACCCTTCACGTGTGAATCGATGTGCCAATATCGATTCGGATCATTACCTGGTGGCTGCGAAAGTTCGCACAAGACTGCGCAGGGCGAAGAATGTACGAAGCCGAACACAGGAAAAGCTCGATATTGACAACCTACAAATACCAGAGATATCAATGTCCTATCGACAGAAGCTCTCTCCTGCTCCAGCAGAATACCCCCTTCCCGAAGACCCAGATGCGCAGTGGAAGCACATCTGCCATTCTTTAGAAACCACTGCAAGAACTGACCTTGGCTATCAAAAATCGCAGAAGGATAAGTCATGGTACGACGAAGAATGTCGTATTGCAACTGGTGAAAAAGACGCCGCACGTATGGCAACGAAATAGACAGTTACAACGCGTGCTGCGAGTGAGCGGTATAAGAAGCTAAGAAGGGAAGAAAACCAATTATTCAGGCGGAAAAAATGGCAGTGGGACCAGAGGGAGAGTGAGAAAACCGAAATGTGCAGGATGAATGGTGAATCCCGAAAGTTTTTCCAGAGGTTAAGAAGATCGACTAACGGGCCTAATAATGGGCTGCCCTCCTGCAAGGACGAGAATGGGAATCTGGTGACTGAGAAGCAGTGTGTGCTCAAAATGTGGAGAGACTACTTTTCAGCACTACTCCACTCAGATTCTTCCACTGAAGATCAGGAGGTAATGATAGTGGAATATAGTGTAGATTGTACCCACCCAACCAAGATGAGAATAGGACGGCGATCTCCCGCCTTAAGAATAATAAAGCCGCTGGTGCGGATGGCCTACCCGCTGAACTTTTTAAGGCAGGTGGCGAAGGACTGCTAGCCCACAGGCATCGACTTATATGCGGTATATGGCTGGGGGAATCTATTGCCGACGATTGCACTCTCAGTGTGTTATGTCCTGTATTCAAAAAGGGTGATCCGTGTGTCTGTTTCAACTATCGCGGTATCAGTTTTTCATACATCGCGAATAAGGTCTTGGCGAGCGTATTATGTGAAAGACTAAATCCAATTATTGAAAACCTGATTGGACCTTATCAGTGTGGTTTTAGACCTGGCAAGTCCACGACTGACCAAATATTCACGCTACGCCAAATCCTGCAAAAGACGCACGAAAAGCAATTCGATGCGTACCACCTTTTTGTCGATTACCAAGCTGATTTCGATAGCCCCATACGGGGAAAACTGTACGAAGCAATGTCTGAACTTGGTATTCCGGCAAAACTGATCCGCCTCTGTAGAATGACGCTGACCAACACCAAATCAGCAGTGGAAGTGGGAAAAGACCTCACTGAACCATTCTGTATCAAGCGAGGACTTAGACAACGCGACACACTTTCGTGCAATTTCTTCCACATCTTAATGGAGATAATAATGAGAAAGGCTGTGCAGTAAATACGAAGAAAACCATTACCACGAAAATCCATATGTTGCAGGCGTATGCTGACGACATAGGCATCCTTGGGTGAAATTTCCGAGAGGTTACTGCAGTATTTTCAAGGATCGAAAAGGAATCAGCGAAGGTGGGTCTTGCTGTTAATGAGGGCAATTGATGGTGTCAACGACTAGAGAAACCTCTCGACTTGGTTCGCACTTGAACGTTGACAACCGATTTAATTTTGAAGTGGTAGATGAATTTGTCTACCTTGGATCCGCCGTGAACAAGGACA
This sequence comes from Phaonia tiefii, assembly GCA_963931995.1. Lineage (NCBI taxonomy): Eukaryota > Metazoa > Arthropoda > Insecta > Diptera > Muscidae > Phaonia > Phaonia tiefii. The sequence goes on from OZ008368.1 coordinate 74,191,705, forward strand.
ACAACGTCAGCCTGGAGATAAATAGGAGAATTGGTTGCAAATAGATGCTATTTAGGGCTCAGCAAGCAGTTTAGGAACAAAGCCCTCTCTCGACGGACAAAAGTCCAGCTATATCAGACTCTCATCTTACCTGGCTTGACATATGGCTCTGAAACTTGGGTCATATCGCAAGCCGATGAAAAACTCCTGGGAGTTTTCAAGAGAAAAATTCTCCGTAAAATATATGGTCCTGTTAGAGAAAACGGCGAATACCGACGTCGCTGGAACGCAGAGGTATATAATCTATATTTTGCGTTGGCTAGGCCATGTTATCAGAAGGGATGAATATGACCCAGCGCGAAAATTTTTCGATAACCTACCCGATGGAAGCAGGAAAAGAGGACGACCAAGACTCCGCTGGAAAGACCACGCAGAAAAATCCCTCCGTATCCTTGGTGTTACCAACTGGCGAGAAAAGACGAAGGATAGAGCCAGTTGGAAGAATATGTTGAAATCTGTTTAATTTATTTGTTTAATTAGTATGTGTAAGACGGCTGACCTCTTGAGGTTGTAAACTAGTCAATGAAAGTAAAGTAAAAGGAGGGATTTTGTATACTAAATATTTTGGATAATTTTTAGTCACAAGTTTGAAATAAAAGTCAGTATATTGACGTTTTTGGATTTAGACAACATAAAAAGCATGTGGAATTACATGACTAATACTCAGTTTTATAGTCGGCCATTCTACATTGAAGTGAAATTTACTTGCCCAATATTTGTCACTTAAAAGTCATTTAATATGAAAATGTTCTGTGAGCTTTGAAATAGAGAATTTAAACGACGAGTATGAACTCAGCCTAAGTTCACCAATAACAACTTAATTTATATATCGTATTTTTTCTTCAAGATAAAATATAAAAACTACGATCTCACATCGAATATAAAACAGTACTATTGACCCAAATGCCTAATGTAATTTGAAGCTTGCGTCATTTCTACGGGTGAACATAATTTAACATTCTATTTAAACTAAAACACAGAGTGTCTCTTTAAACACGATAGAAATTACAACTGTTAAAAATAATAAAATAAAATTATTTTGATAGAAAATAAAATGTTTACTCGAAAGAAAAGTAGATGGCATTAATTTTTTGAAACTATCGTAATTTCGGACATATCACCAATGCGGTTGTTTATGGCGCAGCGAATTCTGGACGTTCAAATTTGGATCAATTTTTCCAGCATTTCTGGTCGTATGCCACGAAAAACACCAACAATTCTGGGCTCCAATGCTTCAATTGTTGCTGGTTTAGCAGCACAAACCTGTGACTTCACGTAGACCTGCTGGAAATAATCGAAAGTTGTTCCCGAAATCACGTTATCGCCCAATTTTGATTTCAATAAATCGATGATCGCTTTCGCCGTATGGAACATACCGCCATCCTGTGGAAACCACATCTAGTCCGAATTAATTTCATCCATATTTTGAAACAAAAACTGATTGGTCATGGTCTCCATTGACCGTTGCGAGAGCTCCCGCTTAATTTTTAATAAATACGTTCCGATGATGCCACCATCACGCAAACTGCATCAAACGGTGCATTTTCTGAATGTAATGGAGTCTGTAGGGTCCGTTGGGTCTGTTGTGGATTGGCCTCACTCCGTATGTGACAATTTTGTTTATTAACAAACCCGTTAAAAGAAAAATGAGCATCATGAGCCGAACACAATATTGCGATAAAACAACGGGTCAGTTTTCTACCTGCTAAAGAGCTCAATCGGTGAAAGGACAACGCATTTTATGGTCTCGTGCCTTTAACTTGTGCACTAGCTGGATTTTATATGGGTGTAGGCCAAGATTTTTGGGCTAAATTTCCCAAGTAGTGGACGGGCAGGGCCCCAGATTCTGCAAAAGTTAAGTTCCAAATTTTCGTTTACAGCGGCGATATTAACTTCAATACGCACATTCCTTTGATGTGTTAGTGCTGTAGCATCATTTAAAGATTATGTGGTATGGAATCTATCCACCGTTCGACGGATGGCTTGCTCAGATGGACGATTATGTGCGCCATAAAAATCACGAAGTCTTCTATAATTTGCGCGCAACGATGACTGATTTTCAAAGTACATTTAGAAAGTACATTTATCGTTGTTCAATCGTGAATCTATTTACACGATAGTTTGCCTATGGATACTGGTCATGAATGTCAAAAAGTGAACGCAGTATGAAAGTTTGTTTGACCCATTCGTACATTATATCCATGCAAACAAAACACCCTTTATTTGGAATACTGATTATGAAAACCAAAAGAAACCAATATACACGTTTTAGTTTGACACTATCTCTAGTCATTCGACATTTATAAAAGTTGATCAACAACAATAGACTGGATCAGGCGCATGAAAAGAAACAGATAGAGTGTCTGTGGGCTGACTCAACAAACAAAGGGCAATGATTGGAAATTATAGAAAGCCACTAGGTAGTATAGTTTCACTAATCTCTTGGGTTTCTCATCTGTCCTTCTGAAGACAATGAAGACATTGGTGGCCAATATTGACAAAGTCCGAATACTTAAGTCTATTATGAAAAGTATAGGGAATGCAACCAGAAAAAAATTATTTCCTTAATTTAAATTTGAAACTTCCTTAAATTTAGTTGCCATTATTTATTCAACTGTAGTCCACTTGCACTTGAAAATTAGGAAATTCAATTACATATTAGTTAAACGCAAAAATAGTATGGACGCAAAGTAATAAAACAAATTTCTCAAATGGATCTCTGGATATGGAAATACGTTTTTGCAAATGAACTACGGCTGTTGTGGCCTTTCTGATCCGATGTATAAATTTGGTTTGAATTTAAGCATTTTCCCGAGTCTCACAACTATCTTGTATATTGTATCTTGTCAGTAGCCAAATTGCCGGACCTTAATTTCCATTCAATTCATTTCAATTCAATTCAAATCATTTCAACTCAGTTCAATTCAATTCAACTCAATTCAACTCAACACAATTCAATCTAATTCAATTCAGTTCAATTCAATTAAATTCAATTCAATTCAATTCAATTGAACCCAATTCAATTCAATTTAATTCAGTTCAGTTCAATTCAACTCAACTTAACTCAGATCAATCCACTTCAACTTAATTCAATCCAATTCAATTCAATTCACTTCAGTTCCATTCAATTAAATTAATTTCATTTGATTTCAATTCAATTAAATTAAATTAAATTAAATTCAATTCAATTCAACTCAATTCGATCAAATTCAATACAATTCAATTCAATTCAATTCAATTCAATTCAATTCAATTCAATTCAATTCAATTCAATTCAATTCAATTCAATTCAATTCAATTCAATTCAATTCAATTCAATTCAATTCAATTCAATTCAATTCAATTCAATTCAATTCAGTTCAATTTAATTCAATTCAATTCAATTCCATTCAATTCAATTCAATTCAATTCAATTCAATTCAACTCAATTCAATTCAATTCAATTCAACTCAATTCAATTCAATTCAATTCAATTCAATTCAATTCAATTCAATTCAATTCAATTCAATTCAATTCTATTCTATTCTATTCAATTCAAATCAATTCAATTCAATTCAGTTCAATTCAATTCAATTCAATTCAATTCAATTCAATTCAATTCAATTCAATTCAATTCAATCCAATTCAATTCAATTCAATACAGTAAAATTCATTCAATACAATTCATTTCAATTCAATTCACTTCATTTCAATTCAGTTAAATTCAATTCAACACAATTCAATTCAACTCAACTCAATTCAACTCATTTCAATTCAATTCAATTGAATTCAGTTCAACTCAGTTAAATTAAATTAAATTCAATAAAATTCAATTCAATTCAGCTAAATTCAATTTAATTCAATTCAATTCAATTCAATTCAATTCAATTCAAATCAATTCAATTCAATTCAATTCAATTCAATCCAATTCAACTCAACACAATTCAATCTAATTCAATTCAGTTGAATTCAGTTAAATTAAATTCAATTCAATTGAACTCAATTGAATTCAATTTAATTCAGTTCAGTTCAATTCAACTCAATTTAACTCAAATCAATCCACTTCAACTTAATTCAATCCAATTCAGTTCAATTCACTTCAGTTCCATTCAATTAAATTAATTTCATTTGATTTCAATTCAATTCAATTCAATTCAATTCAATTCAAATCAATTCAATTCAATTCAATTCAATTCAATTCAATTCAATTAAACTAAATTAAATTAAATTCAATTCAATTCAGTTCAATTCAATTCAATTTAGTTCAATTCAATTCAACTCAATTCAATTCAATTCAATTCAATTCAATTCAATTCAATTCAATTCAATTCAATTCATTTCAATTCAATTCAATTCAATTCAATTCAATTCAATTCAAGTTAATTCAATTCAATTCAATTCAATTCAATTCAATTCAATTCAATTCAATTCAATTCAATTCAATTCAATTCATTTCAATTCAATTCAATTCAATTCAATTCAATTCAATTCAAGTCAATTCAATTCAATTCAATTCAATTCAATTCAATTCAATTCATTTCAATTCAATTCAATTCAATTCAATTCAATTCAATTCAATTCAATTCAATTCAAAGCTCTGTAGCTCTCGACGCGATCGGTTGTGTTTTAAGCGTGTACGCATAAAGCGATATTTGAAAAAAAAAAATATATATATATATATAACTGGAAATATTAGTGTGTGTGTAAATCAAGGAGAATGTCTCAGTTAGAAGTGCCGGATAATACTTGTAATCAGTGCAACGAGCCAATAACAACGACAAATTATGTTCTCTGTCAGCACTGCAACAAAAAATATCATTTCAGTCCCTGCACTGTTGTATCCGAAAACACGTATAGTTGTATGGGCATTGGGAAAAAAGCAGATTGGAAATGCCACCAATGTAAACCGCGAAGCAGATCTCCCAACAACATATGTATGTCATTCGCAGTCAACGAAAGCATACCACAAATGCAGAATAAGACTCAACGAGAGGACGATGACACAGAGGACGAGTGCAGCGAACGTTATAAGAACTAATAATCTAATAATCTGAGTGCAAAAACCCCGCAATCTGATATTACTGAAACAAAGTCAGGCATGGTCGACCTAAAAAGCACTATGCAGCAAATTGCCCAAAATATGATTGCTTTGAATGCGTCGAATAATACTATAAAAGAACAACTGGCCGACGCTATTAATAAAATTAATCAGAACATGGCAAATCTGAATGTTCAAGTTAAAGATCTGGAAGAAAGGGATAAAGAAAAAACCAAACAAATATCCGAAATGGAGAAACGAATCCAGCGTCTTGAACAACAAGCAATTAATAAAAACATTGAAATTAATAATGTGACCGACACAGAAGTAGCAGCAACGAAATTCTGCTCAATTGAATTCAATTCAATTGAATTCAACTCAGCTGAACTCAATTCAAATCAATTGAGTTCAATTTAATTCAATTGAATTCAAATAAATTAAATTCAATTCAGTTCCATTCAGTTCAATTCAGTTCAGTTGAATTCAATTCAATTCAATTCAATTCAATTCAATTCAATTCAATTCAATTCAATTCAATTCAATTCAATTCAAATCAATTCGATCCAATTCAATTCAATTTAATCCAATTCAATTCAATTCAAATCAATTCCATTCTATGCAATTCAACTCAACTAAATCAATTAAATTCTGCTCAATTCAATTCAATTATATTCAATTGAATTCAAATCAATTCAGTTCAATTCTATTCAACTGAATTCAAATAAATTAAATTCAAATCAATTCAATTTAGTTCAGTTCAACTCAATTCATATGAATTCAGTTCAGTCCAATTCAATTCAGTGCAGTTCAATTCAATTTAATTTGAATTAATACTATTCAATTCAATTGAATTAAATTCATTTCAATTCAATTAAATTAAAACCAATTCAATTCAATTGAACTGAATTCAATTCAATTAAATTAAATTAAATTCAATAATATTCTATTCAATTCAATTGACCTCAGTGGAAAACTAAATGTTATTTTCTTGTCATTTTGTATTAATTTTTTCCGGGAAAATTTAAACACATCATTTTCCGTGCAAAACAAAGAAATCGTATATAAATCTGAAAACCGGTTTTTTCCATTCGATATTCGAAAATGTCGGTTTTTAAAAACTCTGACTTTTACCTTATACTACCATTGTCAAGTCGTTAGCATTTACTGCGACTATGTGAAAAAATTGTTTCCCATTGCATCTCGTGTGTTGGTTGGGGAGAGCTTCTCACAACCAATGAGTTGTGCGCTCACTGATTGATTGGTACCTTCACATTTACACCGGCTTCGAACTTTATTTTCGGAAGTTTGTTCGTAGCTCATTACTCGATAGTATCGCCTGCACTAAGAGAGTTGGCCGCCTACAAAATAAATGCAAGGTGGTCAGAAGAGGGATCTACCCACGTTCCCATGTACAAGAGACACGCGTACACTTCCATTACCTCGCCGACGGGCACCGATGGAAAGAAGTCGATTATATTAGATGCGTTGTGAGTGAAATAAGGCAAATTTGCTAATTATCTATATTCGTATTCCAACTATGGAAATTTGGTGAAATTAACAAAATCTACAGAAACTCTGAAGAAGTTATTCAAACCATCCCTATATTTACATAAAAACTCTGATATAAATCTTATATTTCCAGGTTTTACAACCATCAGCACTTTGTTCTAAAACTCTGTACAACAACATGATTTAAAGAACTACCAAAGAGAAAACCACCAGTCCCAAAATCCTAATCTTTTACCGCATTTCACAAATAACCGAGAGACTCTTTCTTGATTTCAACAAAATCCAAAACCCAACAACAGTACAATGTGCCAAAATAAAGAGAAAAATATGTTAACAATAAACAAAATGTCATACCAATAATAATAAACAACAACCGGAAATGGCAAAACGAAAAGTGAAAATAAAATCTAATTGACAGCTGTCAAAGTACATACTAAAGCCAAGAAGAGAGTTCAAAGAAAAACAATAACAACAAGAAATGTACAAGTAATAAAAACAATAATAACAACAAACTACAAGCACAATAATAATAATAATAGCGACAGGATGTACGAACAAAAAAAGGGGAAACTACAATTACCTACACTTGTGCACCAGTTTATACGAGTATGTACGTGAAAGTGGATATAAACCAAAAAGTTATCACAGTCACACACACTCGCAAATTTTTGCTGTTCTCTTTATTTAGTACTCTCCCTTTCTGGCTGTCCCTCCACCATGTATTACATCCCTTCGTCGCCTGATTTTACTCACATATACGTAAAACCGATGGCACTAAATGTAACATCGTTTTAAAAACAAAAATTCTGGATGAAGGAAAACATCACTTAACAAAATGGAAACTCACTTGAACATTCATATGTAAACAATGTAACATCATAACGGAAGTAAAGGATTAGTGAATACAAGAGCACCTGAAGGAGGTAACTCTGAAAGTTTTCAGAAATATATTTAAACATATTCGGTGGATCAAGATCCATAAATTTCGCACTGTTAAATCTGCTGTAACTCTGGCATAAACTCTGACATGGTCATCCCTGAGCATACTTACCGCTAGGCAATATAAATGGTCTCTGGCATCAAACTCGGTGCCCTGCTCTTATACCCTACCGCAAAATTCTCGTCAAAATTCCCAACGTTTTCTTGGTTGGAGAACGGATAAACATAACTCGATCAGTGCCGCGATCACTGCTCGACCTGTGTACTATGGAATTGCTTTAACTAAAAGTAGTTCATCAGGTTGATTACAAAATAAATTAAATAACTTCTTGAGGTGATTTAACTCCAATAGGATTATGTGAAAATAGTAAACAACGTTGTAAGCCATTAAGTTCCATGACTTACTTTACTTCTATTGTCTATTTTACAACCTCATGAGGTCAGACGTCTTACACATATTAATTAAACAAACAAATTAAACAAATTTCAACATGTTCTTCCAACTAGCTGTATACTTGGCCTTTTCTCGCCAGTAGGTAACACCAATGATACGGAGGGATTCTTCTGCCTGGTCTTTCCAGCGGAGTCTGGTCGTCCTCACTTCCTGCTTACATCGGGTACGTTATCGAAATCCTTTCGCGCTGGCTCATCTTCATCCATTCTGATAACATGGCCTAGCCAACCCAATTGGCCCAATTTGATTCCACGTCAAAATATAGATTATATAGCTCTTCGTTCCAGCGACGTCGGTAATCGCCGTTTTCCCTAACAGGTCCATATATTTTATGGAGAATTTTTTCTCTCGTATACTCCCAGGTGCTTTTCATTCGCTTGCGATATGACGCAAGTTTCGGAGCCATATGCCAAGACAGATAAAATGAGAGTCTGATATAGCTGGACTTTTGTCCGCCGAGAGAGGGCTTTGTACCTAAACTGCTTGCTTAGCCGAAAATAGCATCTATTTGCAAGTACAATTCTCCTATTTATCTCCAGGCTGACGTTGTTGTCCTTCTTCACGGCGGATCAAAGGTCGACAAATTCATCTACCACTTCAGAATTAAATAGGTTGTCAACGTTCAAGTGCGGAACAAGTCGAGAGGTTTCTCTAGTCGTTGACACCATCAATTTTGTCTTGCCCTCATTAACAGCAAGACCCACCTTCGCTGATTCTTTTTCGATTCTTAAAAATACTGCAGTATGATGTCTGTGTCGCCAGCATGCGCCAGCAACATGTGGCTTTTCGTGTTAATGGTCCCGTTCGTATTTACTGCAGCTTTTCTCATTATTATCTCCATTAAGATGTTGAAGAGATTGCACGAAAGTGTGTCGCCTTGTCTCAGTACTCGCTTGGTACAGAATGGTTCAGTGAGGTCTTTCCCCACTTCCACTGCTGCTTTGGTGTTGGTCAGCGTCATTCTACAGAGGCGGATCAGTTTTGCCGGAATCCCAAGTTAGATATAGCTTCGTACAGTTTTCCCCGTAAGCAGATTTTTAACCGACAAAAAGGTGGTATATATCGATTAGCCTCTCGTGGGTCTTTTCCAGGATTTGGCGTATCGTGAATATTTGGTCAGTCGTGGACTTGCCAGGTCTAAAACCACACTGGTAAGGTCCAATCAGGTTTTCAATAATTGGCGTTAGTCTTTTACATAATACGCTCGACAAGACCTTAAAGTGGATAAGGTCGATGGATAAAAGTCTGAAGATCCATGAAGGGATAGGAAAAGGTTCTCACAATCTCACTCACTGAAATATAAGGTTGAATCAATAGAAGTGTCCACATCTCAATTTAGTAGTTATCAAAAGCGAAATTTGAGGTTGAAAAAACCACAATTTCCGTTGCCTCAACGGAATTTAAAATTGTGTGCGGTTATGGAAAACAATAAATTCTGTTACGGCAATGAAAAAATTGGGTAGTACATCCAATTGCATTTGGATTAACGACGTCTTAAAGGAATTTTGTTATTTTCGTTTCGTATTTATGTAAATTTTTTCTTGCCGTATTATTGTAGCATCCGAATTGGAAATATATTTGGTTGGTGCAGCTGAATTCACATTAGATTCCGTCGTAGCAACTGAATTAATATCAAATTCATTACAGTGTTCATTAGAAGCTTAGGTGGTAGAAGATAATCAATTTCACATTCGTTAGTAGCAATAGAAAATGATGGAATATTTTTTCGTAAGTAAGAGAAATTCCGTTTCTCCCAACCGAATCAAATTTGAAAAGATGTTTACGACCAAATTGCAAATATGCTCATTTCGGTCAACCGAATCAAATTTTTGAGAGGTCTCTACGAGCTGTGTCGACGGAATACAGTGTTGTCAAATTTAATCTTGTTGCAACAATCTCAATACTTTTCCCACACCTGAATTTTGGGTTGATTTTCGGTTGGTTTACAGTGTAGTGTGCTATGTTCTTTACACCGGTTCCGAATGGTTTGTGGGACGCCTTTCACGGACTATTGTTCGATACCATCGCCGTCACTAAACGATGCCACCCCGGCCGAAAAGATGAGAAGTTATCATCGCACTACCGACTATCCGGTGAAAAGCCACATGAGATAATATTTTTTTATGACTGTAATGGATTACGTTACAAGGTCACAAGTACTCCGCATTTATAGGAATCATACACAAACTGAGGACATAGAAAAATGTAAATAAATATTTTCCCATTGCATTTCCTGGAGGCACATGGGAGTGGGAGCTATGCGCTTCCTAGTTTTGCACCCACTGACTGAGACCTACAGCTTTTCACTGATTCCGAATGGTTTTCTGTCAAGCTTTTTCATGGCTAATTAGTCGATACCGTCGCTTTCACTAGGCAATGTGAGCGCCGTGTAAGGTAGAAGGGGTTAGAATCGAACTCTCCTATTCTCGCTCAAGAGTTGCACACATTAACCATTTCACCACGGATGCCCACATATATATTTCAACTTTCCACAACATTCTCAAGGATACACACTTTACATCCAGCTGGTTTATAGCAAAAAGATTTGTATTTCGTTAAGAGTCCTGGCGATGCAGCAAATGATTGAAACTGTTGTTACCGTTAACAGTTTTACTTATGCTTAACGGATGTCAGAGTAAAGTTAATGTGTATGCTTTACTTATTTAGCTTAGTGTAACAGGGCGATTAATATTACACCTAAAAGTATGCAGCAATATACCGGCCCTCCAAACCAGTTTAATGATTACGCTGCAGCACCGATTAAATTCGGTTAAGATCTCCACTAAGCTCGAAGAACACGCCAACACAACTGGTTTTGGAAACGAGTGGAAATCTCTAGATGACGAGTATAGTGACAAAGCAAGACAATAAATAGTGGAGATACCAGAATGAACTAGAGAAACTGGTGTTAAGTAATTGAACTGATATAAATGGTTGATGAGGGGAGTGAGATTCTGATTGAACGGTTAACGATAAAGTTTATCGACAATAGTGATATCAAGTAAACCTTCAAAAATAACTAATGTTAGCATTAAGGTTATGCTTGAATAAAGACTCACTGTAAATGTTAAGTTTGTGTAACTAAGGTGAACGGTTATACTTATGGTAATTTTAGAAGGACCTTGTTTTATTAACGGGAAATAAAACACAGCTATTAAAGACCATAAGACTAGTAGTAACAATATATTGGATTCGATGAGAAGCTTCAGCGGGGACTGCTACTGAGCTTACAAAAACGAAGTTCAGCATCAGCTTTGTGAATAACCGGGTTGACTCAGTTTATTATACTCGACTTAGTAGATTTTCCTATGCTGCCTAATCTGCCATAAATGTTTGACAATGTTTCCCAACGAATCAGACATAATTACATGGATAAAGAGGATACCGTTGTTCCGACCAGTCAAATTGATCTTTGCGAGTACTCCAAAATTCACCAATTCAGTTTTATTTAGTTGATTGTGTTCAGTTTTACAGGACCTATTGAGAGATGAAAATATATGAGACACAAACATATACCAAATTGTTAGCGAAAATGAAATACAATATGAGCGTGGAATAAAACCATTGTCCTCATTTACAATATACTTGATGGAGTTCTTACATTATCATTTTGAATGAATTGTTGTAGAAAGTTGGTTGGGAAAATTTACGACGGTAGCAATAAATTTTTCAAAAAGTTGGATAGGTAAAGGGAGGATATCTTGTATAAAAATATCATCTTCGTCATATTGATGAAAACGTAAATTTCCCATTTCCTCAAAACCTTTAAATTTTGTTGCTCAGATTTTTTTTTTCAAGTTGGCTTATGGGAATGTGATATTCGCTATCAGAGTCGCTGTGAAAGTTGTTTGTTGTTATTTCAGTAGCTCCTGTCCGAAGAGCTGGTAGTAAATTCGCAAAATCAACATTCTCTTCATCTCCAGAATCTTCATTATTGACTTCGTTGATTACGGAACCTTCAGGAATTAAATTAGTGTTGATGTAATTAGCTTGCTGAAGGTCTTCTGGCAAATCATTCTCTAATTGGTCCAAAATTTCATTCCAAGTCAATCCTGTGAAACGAATAGAAACTGGTAGCAGCAGAAGTTTTTGTAACACAGCTGATTATTGCCCTGGTAATTTATTATAAAGGCTGGTTTTTTATTCCATTAAGCTATTGCCACTTACGACTTCCAAATAAAATTATCCATACTTAATATTACGAAATATGGCAACATTTGCTGTAATGGGTGAAAAAATGCGATACGGCAACACGTTTGTAGCCAGTGCCAACAAATACATGGTAGCAGCAGATGTTGTTGTAGATGTAAGCAGCCACAACAGACATTTTATTTTCGTTCATTCATTTCAATTGTTAAACTCTACACAAATATATACCAACAATAGAAGAATACAAAAAGGTACTAAAACAAAATACATATGATTTTGAAAAGTGGAACGAAAAATGACATGGAAAAAATGTAATCAGCTGATAATAAGAGCGCTACAAAAGTTATTTTAAATAAAACAAAACCGGGTTTAGATACCAATGAAATTCTTTATTCCTGTGAAAGTACGTTCGATGCCATTATGTATGGAACTCGATTTCTTTTGCATGGCCAGAAGTCCAGATGCTGAACCCAATTTTCGACGGTTTTCAAGCATAAATCGGCCGATACTGCTGCAATTTCACGGTCGATATTCGTACGACGTTCATCAATCGTCGCTGGCTTGTTGGCATAGACCATAGACTTGACGTAGCCCCACAGGAAATAATCTAACGGCGTCAAATCGCACGACCAATCGACTGGGCTATTTCGTGAGATAGCACGTTCACCAAACTTGGTTTCCAATAAATTGATTGTGGCATTCGCTGTGTGGCTTGTGGCGCCGTTCTGTTGGAACCACATGTCCTCCAAGTCCATATTATCCAATTGGGGCCAAAAATATTCGGTTATCATTGAACGGTAGCGGGTCGCATTCACAGTAATGTGCCGGTCTTGATCATCACGGAAGAAGTACGGCCCAATGACGCCGCCGGCCCATAAACCGCACCAAACTGTAATTATTGCTTGCGCATATTTTGCTTATAGACGCAGCCATTCAGTCAGAAATGAGCCTCATCGCTGAAGATGATTTTCCGACGAAAATCCGAATCATTTTCAAGTTGCTGCTCAGCCCAATTCACGAAAATATGGCGCATATGGTGGTCAAGCGGCTTCAGTTCTTGCGTCAATTTGATCTTGTAAGGATCTAGGCCAAGTTCTTTTCGCAAATCGCCACAACGACGTCACAGAGATGCCCAACGCTTGAGAACGACGTGTGAGAGACAAATTTTGGGCTTTCTTGAACTGAAACCTCAGCGGCAGCAATATTCTCGACACTACGGGCACATCTATGTCTCACTCGCACGGGAACATTTTGTACTGTGACTGTGGATTCAAATTTTTCCACTAGACGCTCAATTGTTGATCTGGTAGGACGATTATGATGACCATAAATTGTACGTAGCGCTCTTAAAGTTGAGGCCACTGACTCCAAATTTCGGTAGTAAATTTTAATAATTTCGACTCGTTGTTGGCTCGTATATCTTTCCATGATGAAATGGCAAACCTCACTGAAGAGAAATGTCAAAAGAGCGGGGAAAAATATGGCGTCGTTTGCTGTCCCTATCGATTTACTTTTGTAGCGTCTCTGTTGAAAAACCCTTTAAAAGTATACGTAGTCTTCCAGTAAATAAAATAATTTTAATGAACTTAAAATGTGTAAGCCAGTTTGCAAATTTCTGCTTTTGAGTCCCTCCTGTATAACATTTTCATTCGCAAAAAATGATACCAAAATCTATATAAGATAACTTTTTGCTGTCATTTCCTGAAATTGAACATGTGGCAACATTGCCATTGCTCAAGTCGGAATTTAAATGGGAAACTGAAATGCCACTTAATATCGCTTAGGAGTCCCAGACAAATTAAGCTATAATTAACTATAGCGGGGTAATAACACACACTTTATGTGTGTTAACAGTCATTTTTGAGCACCACAGTGCTATTTCCGAATATCTGGGAAACAACGCAATTTCTGCAGCTTTTTTATTCATGCTCATGAACAAAAATTTAAGTAGGAATTTATAGCTGCATGCCCCCGTTGTCGAATCATTTCTTTGAAATTGATTTTGCAGAAAATGTGACTTCGGATTCAAGTCAACCTAAATAATTAGGTCGACGGAGGGAAGTCCAACACAAAGTTTTTAAACTAAATCTGTTAAATAAATGCCGAAATGGAAGAATATGAAGACAGAATGTCCATAGACTATATGAAGGCTACTAGGATTATCTGGGTTAGTTTAAAAAATATTTGAAAATGAATAACAGAGTATTAATAATGAATATCCGATATATTATATTCCAACAAAAAGATCGTACTTAAACATTATTGAAACTTATTTGAATTTGAATTTGTATGATTGATTTTTTGTTAGGTTTTGGTTAATGTATGAGAAATTCATACTACAAGCTTACAAGTCATGAATATTTTATTATTTCCAACAAAAACCAACCATTTTTCAATTAGCTTGCTTGTAGTATGAATTTCTCATACAATAACCAAAAACTAACAAAACTAACAAATTTCAAATTCAAAGAAACGTAACTCAACCATGCCATGTCATCAAAATGCTATACCACGAAAAAGTACAACTCTGTAATATAGATTAAAACTCACCTCAAAGCACTGCAACAATGCGAGAACGCATAAGGAAAAGAAGAACATGGTGGAAAAAAGGTGTCTGTTCTTGTTGTTGGAATTATATGCGTTTCAGTGATATTGATACTGAGGGATCTTCGATCGATACTAAATCGCACATGTGAATTGCAGAATTGAAATAGTATATTTACGATTGATGACCAACCGATGGTATCAATTCAGGCACATTAGTTAGGCATCAGATGACGAACTTGTCACGGAGTACGAAACTAGTCATACCAGTGAGTGTGTTTGACTGATTTGTCTATTATTTCAAACAAAAACCAACCATTTTTCAATTAGACTTTCAATTTTCAATTGACTTGTAAGCTTGTAGTATGAATTTCTCATACATTAACCAAAAACTAACATTATTGAAATTATCTTAAATTGAAGTTATCCTAATTAATGTATAATAATAAAAAAAATTACTGTTTGTTTTGTGTTTCTCCAGGTAAATCACTCTTTACATTTTTGACATTTTTCCACTATTTTTCAAATTTGACAAAAAATAAAAAAAATCTTTATATTTCTATATTTGACATATTTTCAAAATATCTTCTTTGATTATTCCTTTACATAATTCAAAAGCTTTTATCTGCCTCTAGACGCCACAATTATATTGCGTGAATCCCTTGCATATTCAAGACATATGTATGTCCGTGATACCCCATTCCTACGTTATTTAGGGAATTCACATGGTCTCCTAAAGTCATAAGTCGTATAGTTATATTTAACAAATTAGTACATATGACTTATGCATGTGAGCAGCATGTTGATGTGCTAAATCATAAGTCATAAAAACGTCAAATAAACGTCAAGCAACAAAAGAAAATTATTAAAAAAAATTAAAAAATTCCAACAAGAAGCGAAAAAGATACAAATTTTTACGGTTTTGTGTGAAAAGTTTGTGCACAAAAACTTACCGA
Source organism: Phaonia tiefii (assembly GCA_963931995.1). Classification (NCBI taxonomy): domain Eukaryota; kingdom Metazoa; phylum Arthropoda; class Insecta; order Diptera; family Muscidae; genus Phaonia; species Phaonia tiefii. The sequence continues at coordinate 74,207,312 of OZ008368.1, forward strand.
AGTAGTTTCTTCTCCTTCCATTTGTCCAATTTCCTTTTTTTTTATTATTTTACCAATTAAAATTAATTCTTGAGTTAATGTTGTAGAAAAATACAAAATTTCTTCAAAACACAACAATATATCTGATTAAATAGTAAACAAAAAACAGCTGATACTGAACATACAACATAGTACACTGGAAAAACAGACATGCTCAGGTTGTATAGTCGTAAAATATATTTACATGAAGAATACCAACAACATATTTACAACTGTTGTATTATTTTAGCATATACGATAAATACAACACAATAGTACACCATGTGAACTCCCTAATTGTTTTTTAAGTTATATGATTAATTTTTTTCATTTTGTACAATTTTGACTAATTTGGTCAACCTCTGCCAAAATCTGCTCCCAATATTCTGTTACAGAGACAGGATGCGCAAAAAAATACTCATTGAAATTTACCTCACTTATAAGTTACTTTGCCGTACAAATAGTCAAACATCCATTCACAGAACAATACTGACTTATGGTCTCTACAGGGGGGCACAAATCTTGTTCGGACACATGTACATGGTACAGGTACATTTTTGTGCAAGGTAGGGTACCTATCAGATAGTAGATTAGACTATATATTGAAAAATAAGCATAATCCTACGACTTAAAGTTGGCGCAACAAGTAATGCAAACATGGCACTGAACAATTTAAAATTATCTAACCTGTTTAGAAAGTCAACCACACTAACGTTTTTCGCGGAAGCTACTTTAGAAGAACTAGATAGCTTAGATTGATAGCCTAAATAGCCTCCTAACCAAGACGAGATCAGAATAGCTATTGCCCGGCTTAAGAACGATAAAGCCGCAGGAGCCCATGGATTAGCGGCGGAGCTGTTTAACGCTGGCGGCAATGAGCTAATAAGGTGCATGCATCAGCTCATTAGCAAAATTTGGTTAGATGAATGCATGTCCGGCGATTGGAGTCTCGGTGTACTATGTCCCATATTTAGAAAAGGTGACCCGAATCTCTGTGCCAACTACCGTGGAATAAGCCTTTTATCCATAGCATATAAGGTTCTATCAAGCATAAAGTACGAAAGACTAAAACCTATTTTCGCTGACCTGATTGAACCATACCAGTGTGGCTTTAGGCCTGGAAAATCGACAAGCGACCAGATTTCCACGCTACGCCAAATCCTGGAGAAGACCCACGAAAAACAAATCGACACCTATCACCTATTTGTCGATTATATGGCGGCCTTCAATAGCCCGATACGGGGCAAACTCTACGAAGCAATGTCTGAGCTTGGTATTCCTGCGAAACTCATAAGCCTTTGCAGGATGACCTTGACGAACACCAAATCCGAAGTGAAAGTAGGTGAGGGTCTAACTGAACCTTTCGAAACTAAGCAAGGCCTCAGACAATATGACACCCTATCGTGCGATCTCTTTAACATATTAATAGAGATTATTATGAGAAAAGCTGCTATCAACAGGAATAAAACCATCAGCAGCAAAAGCCACATGCTGCTCGCGTATGCTGAAGATATACAACAACGTCAGCCTTGAAATCAAGCGGAGAATTGTGCTTGCGAATATATGTTATTTTGGGCTCAGCAAGCACTTTAGAGATAAAGCCCTCTCTCGAGTGGCAAAAGTTCAACTATACCAGACTCTCACACAACCTGTCTTGCTTTATGGCGCAGAATCCTGGGTCTTATCGCAAGCAGACGAAACATCTGTAGGAGTCTTCGAGAGAAAAATACTCCGAAAAATGTATGGCCCTATAGTGCCCTAATGGCCCTCGAGGGAAGACGTAAAATAGGAAGACCAAGACTCCGCTGGAAGGATCAGGTTGACGAATCCCTGCGTACACTTGGTTTTGCCAACTGGAGAGATAAGGGAAAAGATCGAACTGGTTGGCGATATATGTTATCTTCGTTTTGTAAGGTCACTGATCCCCCGGGGTTGTTTGTGACAGGATAAGTAAGTAAGTAAGTAAGATAGCTTATTCGGAAATATTGAGAGAACCGAAAGTTGAAAAATAGTCTTTATCTGATATATGCAAATATTAACGCAAAATGGATAAAATCCAATCGAACCATTGGGTAATTCAACTCCAAGTTCGAGGAATGGCTTAATGACGACACCATATTAGTGTTGGTTGTTGGTCCAAATAACCGCTGATGAAGATCTGTGGCTAGATCTGAAATAGCTAATCGGTTTGCAAGGAATCATGAGGGTGCATTTGCAAAACATCATCTTTTTTAAAAAGCTATATTATTTTTTATAGAGATATAGATTAGTCTTGAGCTGGAATAAGAAAATATATTAAAAAAGTGATAATGAGTTCCTAGTCTTGTTAACTGCAGGTTAATACCAATACCGAAAATCACTAAAGAGTTCCCGTCCAATTGCGATACTTGCCTTTCTGTACAAAGTATATGAAAAGTTAGTCACTAAAGAGTTCAGATGTTACACCCGAAGTAATTCTTTATTGGTGGCCGTCTGTGGTGCAATTATTAGTGTGCGCGGATTTTGTGTATGATAAAGTGGGTTTGATCCCTACGCTGACCACCCTACATTTCTTTCAACAACGTCCAACTCGCTTAGTATTGACGACACTGTCGAGGACTTAGCAATGAAAAAGCTTCTCAAAATACCGTTCAGAACCGGCATAAAATTATAGGTCCCCATCAGTGGGTGTAAAACTAGAAAGCGTACAGCTCACTGGTTGTGAGAATCTCTCGCCAATGTCTTCTTGGGATGTAATGGGAAACCATTTTTTACAACTTTGTATGGCTTGTGGTGGGCGGGTTTTGATATCCAAGCTCGGGTTTTGTTGCAGGTTTTAGAGATTGCGGTGCAGAATCATCACGGTGCAGAATCATCGGGAAGGGTGCGCTAGTTATTGAGTGAGTTTTTTTTTAAATAGGCCATGATAACTTCTGGTACTTGCAACTTTCCTATGTTCAAATTTTTCTTGTCTGGTTTCGTAAGGTGTACGTTCTGCTGTTTGAAATTTTCCATTCTTCACAATTTTGTTTATAAAATTTGTAAAGGGAAAATTATTTTTATTTGTGATTTATTTAGAATTTTCTAAAACAATTCAGCAAATTGAGAAGTTGTATTCACATAGTTTGTAGGAAATTTAATTTGAGATTTTTTGATATTCGTTTTAACAAAATCGGACAATTTCAGTTTTTAGTTATACTAAAATATATAGCACGCCCGCTTCGAGTATAGAAAAATTTATTTAAAAAAGCCCCAATGGAACGTGTAAAGTACATAAAATTTTAAATCTCGATTACTTAAGTGGCTAGGGTTTCATAAGGCATCAAAGAAGTTGTAGTAGCTTCTGAGTCACCGAATATTTTGTTTCAGTACTTTTCTCTTTAATGTAGACCATATTAACGACTATTTAAAAAAATATGAATTTGGATATGAATCGCTCCATCGTCCACCATATTGTCTAGATTTAGTTTCAGTGAAAGGCCACGAATTCATATTTACTACTCTAGCTTAATGTGTCATATAACCAACTACTTTTTGATAGCAGTATTCTTAAATTTGTTTGGCATTTTAACAAAATAGTGATACAACCTTAAACGTATATATTATTAAATTTCTGTTTAAATTCTTCTTACTTGATATAGCGGCCGAAAGAAACAGACATACCTGAAATAAAAGAGGAATTGAAATTAATTAATGGCTTTTAAATTTTTAATTTTTTGTCTTATACTAATTTAGTAATATTAATTAGGAAAAAGTAAGTTTACTCAATATGTCCAAATGAACAGCATAATATATAATATAGGTCAAGTTTTTAAATAAATTGTTTGAGTTTAATTTTAGTATCGGCTCGAGGTCATGGAAATTAAAACGATACAATATTGTACGTTTATAATTTTATTAAAATTTTGTTCTATTTTTATCCAATATTTCGACCAGCGTCGTTGACCAATGTCAAGGATTTATGAGGTAACAAAAGGTGTACGCCCGGTGTAAATTGCAAAAGTTGACAAAAGCTCATCATCCACAGTTGAATTGGTTAGCTGTTTAATTCCTTCACTGACTCTATCACGCTATTGCTTTGAAATATTTGCAGCTTCATTTTGAATAGTCTTCAGAATATCCGAGACTCTGTTTATTCTATTTTTCACTGATCATAAATACTTTCTACTAATATAACATTTTTCATAGAATACTTATTTATACAACCAAGTGCGTGCTTCCTCTGTCCGATGAGCCATTGACGACTGAATGCATGAATCTAAAACGCAATTCATCACTCATACTATGAAATACACTTCATCTGCAATTTACACACGCATTCAGAAATTTTTATAAATCACTGCCCTGCAAACATTTGGACGAGTTTTGGAAGATTAATACGCTGCGCGAAGAATACGCGATTCGTCCTGGCGATCATTAAAAAGCAATTCAGTTGGGGAGATGATTTTGCGAAGAATCTGCGATTCTTCCTGCGGATCATTACAAATTCATCTCTTTGCAGATGATTTTGCGAAGAATCAGCGATTCTTCCTGGTGTTCAATTCAAATTCATCGCTTAGGCAGATGATTTTGCGAAGAATCAGCGATTCTTCCTGGCGATCATAACAAAATGAACGCTTAGGCAGATGATTATGAGAAGAGTCCGCGATTCTTCCTGGCGATCAATACAAATTCATCGCTTAGGCAGATGATTTTGCGAAGAATCAGCGATTCTTCCTGGCGATCAATACAAATTCATCGCTTAGGCAGATGATGAATACCCTAGTTGTAATATATTGTTATTGTCATCGCTTGGGCAGAAGACTCCGCGATACATCCGCGATATATGCGCGATGCATCCGCGATTCATTGCGGCGATGTATTATAATGGGATATTATTAAGAAGATCAAAACAAACAAACGTTGAAAAATTGTCATTTAAGTTTTTGAAGTGATCAGTGAATGTTGTGATATTGTGTTGTGACAAGTTTCTTTTTTATTGTGTTGTGGCAAGGGTGATTAATAAATATTTTAAAAATTTTAATAATAAACAGTAACATGTACAATAATATAATCCGAAAACGAAGTAAGAGGGAAAGCGTAAGGCGATTCGCTTGTAAATCAACAAGGCGATTCGCATTTCACCGGACATTTTCTCACGGCTCAGCATTCGCATCTTCCACACGATTTGCAGATTATTCTTGCGCGATCGAAAATGTTTGCAGGGTGACTGCTAGAATATTGAAAAAATACAGTTACACATGCACAAGGTACACTGTGAATAACAACTAGTTGTACCTCTTTTCTATTCTTCCTCTAGAGAGTGCATAAACAGTACATCAAATAGATGTGCTTGTATCACAAACATAGATATATTCGGATCACAAACATATTTATTATATTTATTATAAATATACTTGGATAAACTTTAGAACGTGACGAAGAATTCAAAATACAACGTAAAGGACGCAGTGGACTTCAAGACGTGGACTCGGAACATAAGCATTGATGACGATGAAATAATAGTTTCATTTGACGTCCCGAGCATAAAAATTAATCTAGCTCTAAGGACTATAGAGGATATCTGGGACGAAATTGGAGAGTACACGAATATACCACCTAAGGATTTCATGGAAATTTTGACATTCTGCATCAAGGATACACGCTATTTCCAGTATGCAGATAGATTCCACGAACAGCGGAAGGGTATGCCCGTGGGATCCCCAGCACCACAAATTAAATCTGACATCATTATGGAGGTATTATTTGATAAAGTACTCGACACATTGGGCGAGAAGCCGAAAATCTTGACAAAATATGTGGACGATTTATTTGTTGTTATCAGAAGAACTGAAGTGGCCAACACGATGACACCATTGAGTTGTTTTAATGCGCAACTACAATTCACGCTCGAAGAGTAAAGGGACAATAGGCTACCATATTTGGATAGTTTGGTTATCAGACAAGGAAATTCTCTCAAAATGGACTGGTACCAAAAACCTAGAGCGTCGGGACGATTGATAAATTATCATTCCAAACACCCAAGAAGGACAATTCTGAACACTGCGAGCAACTTCATTAAGAGAGTTTTGAAGGTAAGTGACGCTGAATTCCACAAGACGAATAAGGGGAAAATGGTGCAAATCCTTAAATTGAATAGTTTTCGCAGGAAAATTACAGGCAATCTGATATCACGGGCAGAGACGAGCAAGCCGACTGAACGCCGTACTGAATCTGACAGAATTTATAAAACCACAACGAATGTTCCGGGTTTCTCTGAAAGATTGAAACATTCCAATATATATGACAACGGAAAATATGAATTGGCGTTGAAATCGAATATAACCGTGAGTAGTTTATTTAGTAGGACAAAGTATATTATTGACAAAAATGACAAGCCAAACATTGTGAAAAAAATTCCATGTAATGGTGACAAGTCCAGCATATGCCAGGAAGTACATGTTGGCACTGCAATGAATAAATTGAAAACTAAAATATCTGCTCATAAGTCGGACCAAACAGCTCATTATAAGCCGATAGAGCAAAAGACAGCACTCGCAGCCCACTGTACTTTAACTGGACACAAGCCAAATTTTGACGAAGTGGAAATTCTGACTGAAGATAAAAATTACTCAAGACGACTCTTCCAGGAAATGCTGCATATAATTGATGTTCCATCGTAGAAAAGGCTTAACTTCAAACGGGATACAGATCAATGTGAGCAAGTGTATAGGCACACAATTGACAAATTCAAGAGAAGGACATATCAGTTGACATAAGCCTGCGGAAAAACTTGGACGCGCTCTGTGTTATCTCAAAATGTAATTAAAATTAATCCATCTCCGTTTGTGGAAAAGACTATGTATTTTTATGTTGATTCTTGTTTGAACTGTTCACTAGTGTTTATGAATACTTTGTTTATTCTTGTTTTATCAGATCCTTGAAAATTATCAACGAAGTTGGTCGAAATATTGGAAATTATTAATAAAATTGTAAGAAGAAATACTTGAAGTGTTTTCTTTTTATTCTTATGTCCTTAAGCCGAAACAACTGAAAACTAATATATCTACAAAGGTCAACTATACTCACAACTAACATTATAAAATTGTAATTATAAACGCGATGCGTTTGGACAAAAGTATATTATATTTGCGACAAGCTCCTACCACGCGTTATACTTGCATCCAAACAACAAAAAACGACAACTAAAATGCAACAGATGAGTCATCATGAGAAAGACACACCTCGTCTCCAATTTGCACACGCCTCCAGGAAATTCATGAACCAGTGTCTGAAAGAATAATGCAACAATATAGTTACGCACTTTGAATATCTAATCTCTCTTTGTCTTTCTTTTATGTTCTAGCTCTCAACGGAGTATAAACAGTGCATTACAAACAAAGACATATTTGGGTCCCAAACACATATATTATATCATATAAATTATTGTGACCCCAACATATAATATTGAATAGCAATCACAACATGTTTGGACACAAGTATAACATATTTGCGACAAGCTGCAAACACGCGTTATATATGCATTCAGACAGCAACGAAAGACAGATTTTTGAGGGTGTAACAGCACTAGGCGTTCAACAGTGTGATTAAGAAGCGCCTGTAAACCAACTTCAGCTCAAGATTCATAAAAGTTAAAAAGATAGCATTGTCTTTTTACTAAGTGGACAGCAGTGTACGAGGTAAACCTTTCTGGAGCAGACTGTTTCAAAATATTATATTAATGCCGCGATAGTCTAGCTTCAATCAATATAGGTAGTGATTTTCCCCTACTCATTTTGATGGACACCACCGACTAAAGTAAACTTTTCCTGTATTTGTCCGCTCTCGCTGGTGACGAAGAAGTCACATCATGTACTACCTTAGACGCCGCAATACCACGAGATTCCCTTAACTTCACGCCACAAAAAGGGCCTAAAATCCTTCAAATTTTAGGGAACATTTTCTCTTAAGCTATTATCCCTTTTCACAAAAATTTCATCGAAATTTGTGATATGTCACTTCGAAAAGTGACTTTTTTTAACTGAATTGCCCCATACCTAGTTTTCATTTCAATTAAATAAATTCATTTAAATGAACCATTTTGCAAATTTAGGTTTTGAGTCTCTTCTTATTGATAATATTTCCATTCATAAGAAATGGTAACAAAATTTATCTAAGATAACTATTTTTTGAAATTAAAAATGTGGCAACCTTGTCATTCCTTAAGTCAGAATTTAAGTGGGAAATTGAAATGACGCTTAGTATCGCTTAACTCCTCCATAAAAATTAAGCTATACTTAACTTAAGCGGGGTAAAAACAATCACATGAACAAAGTTACTTTCGCTGTATATTATAAGCTAGTTAGTTCTAACACGCCTAAGGATCGAGGCAGAGTGCGCGCTGAAAGCCGAGCCCAGATTCTTCGAGCTTATTTCATGCAAATACGGTATTAGGGGATGTTTTGTATTTATGAATGTTTATATTCTAGTCTTGCTATTCAGTTGTGTTTGTAAAATTGAAGTGAACAGTAATGGATTCATCTGATGAAGATTATTTCGCTTCTCCCAGTGCGATAAACGCGATTATGAACAAAAAAGAATTTGGAAAGAATCAAATTAATATAAAAGTGAATGATGTTGGTAAATTTCATCATTTGTATGATGATTTACGAAGATATCCTGCCAAATTTCAACAATATACCCGAATGAGAATCGACACTTTTGATTACATGCATAAAATATACTATGCATGTGCGATTAATCCAAGTTTAGGTTAATCTTAATATGATTAATCAAATTTAAATAATTTATTAATCCCTAATCCTAATTAATTTAAGTAATCCCTCATATACCTATACATAATACCAGAAGCAGTTAAACTTAACTATTTTCTATTTTATAGTTGAAATTGTTCCCACATATTATTGATATTTCAATATATCAGCTTCAACCAGCACGAACAACACTTCAAAACTATTTTTCCTCTTCAATCTGCTTTGCTCTCGACTCGGCTCGGCTTTCACTCTGCCATCACCCCGCCGATTTGTACTAATTTGTATGGACACAGTTTTAAGAATTTCAATTAGCTTCCAGCTCGAACAATCTCGGTTCGGCTTTCAGCCGACACTCTGGCATCAGCCTAAGCCGCCCGTCAAAATATACGATAATTTTAATGGATCCTAAAGAGAAGGTACGTTCTTAATTTCGTTAATTTTTAAAATTTTTTTCATAGAATGTTTCTTTTTTGTAAAAAAAAGTATATTTTTAGGTACTTTTGTAAGAAATAATAAATATTCTTGATACATATTCTTACAAAAAGGACCTGAAAATATACTTTTTTTAACAAAAAATATACATTCTATGAAACAAAATTGTTCTTAAAAAAATTTTAATCATTTTACAAAACGTATCTTCTCTTAAAAGGTCCTTATTTAAAAAAAGAGGTATTTCTGTCATTAAAACCTAATATTTTTTTAAATGAATTTACTATTTGTAAGAAGAAGTACTTTCCGTTAGATAAAGCCATAAGAGTATGAATTTTTTTTTTCAACCAAATACTGTTTTTAAAACCAGGTATTTTTTAAAGTAGGTACTTGTTAGGAAAAGGTTATTTTTTAAGAAAGGCTACGTATCTCAAGAAAAGAAAAGGCATTATTTTATTTTTAAGAAAATGCATTTTTTTCTCAGAAAAGGTTTTTTTTAAGAGAAGGTATTATTTTAAAGAATAGTTTTTTTTTAATAAATGGAATTATTTTTAGAATTGGTCCATTTTTCAAGTATAGGTACATTTGTAAGAGTAGGTACTTATCTCAAGAAAAGTTATTTTGTTTCACAAAGAGGGTAATCTTTAAAGAATTTTTAGTGTTTTAAGAAAAGGCAATTTGTTGTAAGAAAATTTACTTTTTTAAGAAAAGGTACTTATTTAAAAAAATCCAATGAGTGTTCGAACTCACGGGCGATGTGTTAACACCTTTTTGCTACACGGTACCTGTTCGATTTCTATGAACACATTCGTAAATGTTACATTATAAAATAAAAAACAGCGTTCAATCATATGATGACGTTACAGTTAAATAATATTAATACTTAAAATTATTTAAAGACCCAGGGCAAGCACATGTGTCATTATATTCTTGCTCAATACTTTTTTTTTATTCCCACAAAATTCAAAGAATGCAAAGCAACAGACACTTGTACATACATACCTACATTGTTATATTCGTACGATATAACGATATAATGTTGATAAAATACTTTTTTAATAATACTCCAAATTTATACTCCAAATTAAAACACTTAAATCTCGGCTCGCCGATATCGGATCGCCTTAATTTTTGGCCTAAACTATTCGTCGAAACCCGCACTAGCTTTTTAATGCAAAAATTAATAAAATCGGCTATGAATTTCCGGAGAAAATCGCGTGGGAAAATTATATGAAAATCGCCCAATAATCACTTTCAATACCGACTGCCAAGCAACGAACAAACAAACGATGATTTACTCTTACAAACCTAACACTTGTGTATGTATTAAATTTATAGTTTACTGCCCTAGAGGCGCGCGTATAGATGTTAACACATCAAAAATACTTGTTATAAGAAAAGGTACTTTTTGTAAGAAATTTTACTTTTTTCAGCATAAGGAATTCTTTTTAAGAAAATTTGAGACATCTATTTAATTTCTTTCGCTATGATCCAAGCCTTTGGTCTAGACACAAACCAAAGAAAAAGTAAACAATATAGTTGATAATAGTAGGTTGTAGCATAATAGAGTTAAAACAAAAGTTGTTTAATTTATGATGTGTTAACATCTATAGGCGCGGGTAGGGACACGCGGGTGAACACATCCAAACACAGTTTGTCAGATTGCGATCACAGACTGATTGACGTTAAACTCCTCCGAAACGGCTGGACCGATTTGTATGAAATTTTGTGTGCATATCGGGTGGGTCTCAGAATCGCCCAACATCTATTTTTCATACCCCCAAATGATAAGAGTGACCCACCCCTATATATAACACAGATTTGTGCGACTGCGAAACACAGATTTTCAGACTGCGAAAAAAACACACACTGATGTAGCGGCAGAGAATAGTGTTCTTGTGTGCTAAGAGCTCAGAGCAAAGAGAATAATGACGTATTATACGTATATAAAAATGAGAGAGCAACGTAAATTGTGTGAACGTCTGTAGGGTATGTTCGAACATAACAATGTATGTAATGTATGAAATGTTGCTTTGCATTCTCTTGGTTTTTTGTGGGAAGCAAAAAAAGGATTAAGCCAGAAAATAATAACAAATGTTTTTAATAATATTAAATATTAATATTATGTAAATGTAACGTCATCATATGATTGAACACTGTTTTTTATATTCCAATGTAACATTTATTGATGTTTTCATAGAAATCTAACAGATGCCGTGTAACAATAAGGTGTTAACACATCGAACACTCATTGGTTGTTTTTTATGAATTTTTTTACAAACAAGTACTTTTTTTTAAGAATATGTACTTTTCAAAGACAGTTCCTTTTAGGAAACGTTATTTTTTTAGAAAAGGTATTATTTTATTTTTAAGAACAGGAATTTTTTAAGAAAAGGTATTTTTTAAGGTATTACTTTGAAGAAAAGGTTACTTTGAAGAAAAGGTTTTTTGTTAAGAAATTCGAATTTTTTTAAAATTGGTCCCTTTTCCAAAAGAGGTACATTTTTAAGCGTAGCTTCTTATCTCAAGAAAAGTTATTTTGTTTCACAACGAGGGTAATCTTTAAAGAATATTTAGTTTTTTAAGAAAAGGCAATTGCTGTAAGAAAATGTACTTTTTTAAGAAATGGTACTTATTTAAAAAAAATACTTTTTTTAAGAAAAGGTATTTTTTGTAAGAAAATTTACTTTTTTTTAACAAAGCTACTTCTTTAAGATAAGGTATTTTTTTAAGAAAAGGTGAGATATCTAGTTAATTTCTTTCGCTATGAAGTTGATAATAGTGGGTTGTAGCACAATAGAGTTAAAACTAAAGTTGTTTAATTTTTTTTTTCAATTAGCTCCCATCCCGCAACGTGCGATATGCAATTTCGTTCCCAAAAATACACTTGTTCTCTATCCGCATTTGTTTTCTAGACTTACTTAACTGCAATGGAGTGTATGTATTGACATTTACAACTTTCAATCACAATGATGGCATGTCAGCGCTTAAATCGATTTCTACCAAAGAAAGGGACACGACAACAAAAATGCAATAACTATAAGTTTTTCTTGGCGTATCCCTTAATTTAGGGTGATAAAACGTCGTGTGTGTGAGGGCGCGTTTACAGTAAAGTATGTGAGTGTGTGTCAGAGAGAATAGGATTACAGTTATTGAACGACTGCCAAAGTATAAACACATGTGGGCGAAGTATGCAGTACCGACGAAGTCACTTGCTGGTCATTCCGTCTGTAATAATGTATATGCTCATTTTTTGCCTTTGGTGTTGTTGATCCCGTCCACATCCTGTTGATGTTATTTGATGTAATTGTGCGAATATGTGAGTGCTGTGCATTGAAGTGTTGTCGATAAAACTCAAGTATGCGTTAAATTAATTTTTACTTACAGATATATACTCAGTTCTCTTTCCATTCAATTACTCAAAAACATTCTTTCCCCCAAAAGCAGTTGTCCCTTATTTGGTGAAGAGTGGTAGAAAGGGAAGTGTGGAATGGCATGGAATGACGCCAAAAGTTTGCTTCATTTATTGGAAATTGTTCATAGTTATTTTTATGATTTTTATTGTGTAATTTTTTTTCTCCCTCTCGATAATTTATGATAGTTTTATGTTGCAAACAAACGAAAAAAAACACAGCAAAGAAACTGCTGTACGAGCTTAAACAATTGAAATTCTTTATCCAATTATTGCCAAGAATTTCTGTGTGAAAATAATCAGATATGTATGTAGGCTTTTGTTGAGATTTTCCATTTTCTTTTAGGAATAATGTAAGAGACGTCTTGTGTATTAGTGTGCGTATGTGTGTGGGTGTGTTTATGTGTGTGTGTTAACACTTGTCCGGGCTGGTTGTTCATAAAAGTTACACAAAGTGTGAACACCCTTAATACCCTGCCAATTACAGAGATTTTAACAATTTGTCATTAGTCTGCGGGAAACGAGTGTTGGAAAATCTGTGTTGAAGGTATTTACATCCATAGTTTGTTCAATTTTATAAATAACTGGCGAAACTCGGTAAATGTTGATTCGCCGTAGAATACATTTATGGGAAATATATAAAAAAAAAAAAAATATTGGCCTTAAATAACTCATGGGTTAGGGGTTTTACAAAACGGAAGTAAAATGGTTCTTGTCTTTCCTCTCCAGTTAGCAACACTAAGGATTCCCAGGGATCGGTCTAACTGATCCTTCGTTCTTCTTATTTTGTGTGTAACTTTGGGTGATATGGCCTTTCCATCGTAATCGCTTTATTTTGATACTCAGAACAACGTCGATACAATTCTGACAGCTCAGGGTAATGAGTCGATACTCACTTTATCAATTTTTCTCTCAAAGGCTCCCAAACGCAAGAGTCGGCACCATGAAGCAAGAGAGGAAGCTCTCCTCCCCTATCCCACCAATGTAATGGAAATAAATATTAATAGATAATAAATATTTTATGTTGTATGAAATGCGGAAATTCGAGGTGGTTGCTTATATTTCGGGTCCATCAATAAAAGAAACAATCATTGGAAATGGTCTTAATGTTTTTCAAAATATTCCCCGACAAATCAATACACGTTTGCATGCACCAATCCAATTTTCGAAGCACTTTTCCACTCCGATTAAAACACCTCCAAAAGATGGTCAGCTGCTTCGGGCGTCGAAAAACGTTGACCACGCAGTAAAAAGAAGTCATTGGGTGCCATCAAAGCGATATGTTGAGTGCTCAAATAGCTCATTGTTTCAGCTCATATATGCGAGCTCGCATTGTCCTGATGCAAAATGATCAGTCTTCTGTTCTTGTTTTCCCTTATTTATTCGAACACTTATGGCAAACAGATGGTGGTATGGAACTCAAAATTTAACGTCCTACGTTCCACTAAATCCGCTGTGGCCACATGATCGGTTATACCAAAAAAAAAACACAATCATTTGATTCGATATGATTCATCCAGGAATAACTTTCGTTGGATTTAGCACGTCTTGAAAGAACCATACGGTCGATTCCTATTTTGTTTCGGGCTGTTATGCATAGATCCTTGATTGGCCACCTGTGGCGATATTATATACTGCAATTGAGACACCGCGGTTGTATTTTCTGAACATTTCTTTGCTCCAATCGACACGTGCCTTTTTGTGAACATTCGTCAAATTACGAGAACAAATCCTTTTCACAGCCAAATGAACATGAAATATCATATTGATGTTTGACATACTGATGTCCAAGCATGCCTCAATCTGCAGGGTACATCACGCGTCGGTATTGCTTTATCAGTTCACGCACAGCATCGATGGTTTACGCCAAAACGTCCGAAATTGTACGATCATCACGAAATTCCTCCTGGTGCGAAAGGCGTCCGAAGCTGAACTCTTGGTATTAGTAATTTACAATTGTTTAATACCAGAAGTCGACATAAATTGATTGCGACAATCTTGTCTCCATAATCCACGCCGAAAACCGTAAAAAATCATCGACCGAAAATGTTCACGGATTAATTTTATTTTTTGACCGAGATGAATTTTTGAACACACTGGAAATACAACAAATATTGCTCGTAAGTGACAACGTTCTATGTGTGTTTATGCTAAAAAATGTCAAACTTTTCAATGGAAGTTTTCATCTGGAAATACTAGTATTGCCAGGACCCGAAATATAAATAGCAGCACCCTAGTTGGATATTTTTTCCTTAGGAAAGGGCTTTATAGCGGAAGTGCTTGCATAGCCTGAAGTTACATCTAGAATTTTTCAATTGATCTCAAGATAACGTTAATTTACTTTTTTGATATGTTGTCGTCTTTAGGAATATAGGAACGGGTAGAGCAATCTATCAAAGTGAACACATGCAAACAAGACACAGCGTTAGCATCACATACAGAGCTCGCAAAATATGCACCACCAAATTTATTTGCGCGTTCTGGACACTCAACAGACCGAAAAAATGAGACAGAATCGCTCAGTGTCAGAACAGAAACCCTCTTTTTCGTTTCATTCGTGTTCTCGCTCTCGAGTTTCAGGTTGAGCGCAACACCCGAATCGGTCTCTTACTGACCGCTCGATATGAACAGAGCCATTTGTCGCTCATCTACTGAGAATCAGTAAGTGAGCAAAGCCAACAAAAGGTCCGCAAAAACGGTCTTTATTTTTATTGTTGCATTTGCCTTATGTTGTTGCCTATTTCGTCACAAACAAAGCATTAAAGAGGAAGGGAGAGGAGGTTAGGGCGCTAATTTGTGTGTAAATGCGTACGGAATAATAATAAAGTGTCTTGAGTGAACACATGAGCCGAGTGAGCAAACAAAAACGGTCGTCGGTTGAGCGAAGATCAAGCCAAAGAAGAACGAAGTTTGAGAACTTTTTGGTGACAGTTTCGCATCGTGTCAGTCGACGACTGGTTTTCTTCTGACAACAAGCACGAAAGAGATCAATTATTGCAAGCTCTGATCACATACGTGATTGTTGTACAACAATAGAGTCTGCTACTATTTGGTTATTCTAATATGAGAGCACTTATTGCACTCTCTTTCCGCTCTCATGTAGAGAGTCTGAGTAAACGAGCATAAACGAGTCTTATTCTCTTTACAGAATATTTCAATATAAATGCACCATTTCGATAATGTTATTACACAAAACAATACTAAAAGCATAAATGTTTCAAAGGCATCAATGTTTCACATCAAAACTTTGAATGGACCAAGTTATGACAATAAGAGAGTAATATGTTTAGAATAATTCGCCAGATGTCGCCAGTGCTTTTGAGTCATACAATTCGTTCCATGAGTTCTCTATACTATTTAATACTCTGTGGCGACGACGACCTGCTGGTTTGTTCGCTGCCGCTACATCAATACCATTATACTTATTTTCAGGCATACAATGTTGTTGTACAACAACCACGTATGTGATGCTAACGCTGTGTGTTGTTTGCATGTGTTCACTTTGAT
The DNA here is from genome assembly GCA_963931995.1 of Phaonia tiefii. Classification (NCBI taxonomy): domain Eukaryota; kingdom Metazoa; phylum Arthropoda; class Insecta; order Diptera; family Muscidae; genus Phaonia; species Phaonia tiefii. The sequence goes on from OZ008368.1 coordinate 74,223,410, forward strand.
AGATTGCCCTACCCGTGCCTATAGATATTAACACATCAAAATGTGTTAACTCACCGCCCGTGAGTTCGAACACTCATTGATTTTTTTATGTGTACGCCCGATTCGAAGCAAATAAAATCACCCACTAACTCTAAGTTATTGCGTCACTAATGTTCACACTCTGCTGTAAGCAAGTGGAGGCTCTGCTCGTGATATCCTTTAACTCTTGGTGACACCCGATTCTGCTGAATAATTTTCGTAAATACCGCAATACCTTCTCGCATGGTTCGCCCACTGATATCTACGTCATCAGCATACGTGGTATACATGTGACATTTGCTGCTGATGGTACTGCTCGTGGTAGCCGCAGTTGTTTTCATTACGACCTCCATTAAGATAATGCATAGATCGCATTATCGGCTGTCCAAATAAATGAGGTGTGTCATCTTGCAAGGGTTTGTCAACTTAACTGGAATGTCAAACTCTGACAAATGTAACGTTATGTTGGCAGCTGGTAAAAAAAAGAATCCAATGAGTGCTCAAACTCACGGTGCTCAAACTTTTTCTATGAACACATTATTAAATGTTACATTGGAAAATAAAAAACAGCGTTCAATCATATGACGACGTTACAGTTAAATAATACTAATACTTAAAGTTATTTAAAGACCAGTACAAGCACATGTATAATTATTTTCTTGCTTAATACTTTTTGTTTTATTCCCCCAAAAAACAAAGAGATTGCAAGCAACAGACACATATACATACATACATTGTTATGTTCGTACATACGCTACACAAGTTCACACAATTTTCGTTACTTTGTTTGCTATCTCATTTTTATATAAGTATAATATAAGTATATTCACTTTGATCTGAGAGTGCTCCGCACCCACACACGACAGCTAGCTATTCGCTACCGCTACATCAGTGTGTGTTTTTTCCCCAGTTTGACAATCTGTGTTTCGCAGTCGGACAAATCTGTGTTCTATATAGGGGTGGGTGACCCTTATCATTTAGGGGTTTTAAAAAATAGATGTTAGCCGATTCTGAGACCTACCCGATATGCACACAAAATTTCATACAAATCGGTCCACCAAACAATCTGTGATCGCAGTCGGATAATCTGTGTGATCGCAGTCGGACAAAATGTGTTTGGATGTAGTCACTTTGTGAATTTAGTCCCGACCCGCGCCTATAGATGTTAACAATTCAAAAATGGCTTTCCATTACATTCCATGATGGGATAGGGGAGACCTCTTCACGACCAGTGAGATCTGCGCTTTCTGGTTTCACACTCACTGATTAGGACCTACAGGTTTACCCCGGTTCCGAACAGTATTCTTGACACAGGTATAGAACCCACGTTCTTATGCACAATAGTCGCGCACACTAACCATTGCACCAGCGATGGTCACGCTGCTAGGAACCACTAAATGATAACAGATTAGGTCCCCTGCGTCTAGTGTTCGAATTCAGATTCCATATTAATAGATAAAGTAAGGCAGAAGTGTCTGTCACAATTGACCCACTTAGTCCGAAAAAGACCATTGTGATACCACGGGACGTCACATTCCGTTCCCATTGTTGAACTTTTAAAATGACCGGGTATGGTTAAGGGGTGTTCAGGCCATATGATGCCTTATCCCAATATTGCAGGATATGTCGGAAAGAAAAGACGTACTTTAGTCCCTGGTGATCGGGTTAGTACTCGGCTGAAAGTTCCTAAGATCATTCAGCTTGACTCTCTGAATGTTTAATAAATTCAAGATGACGTTAGATCCTAAATATTTCCTCCACCACTCATACAAAAGGCAGTAGCATATGAGATATTTGACGCCCACGTTCTCCTCTTCTTCCCCACAGCGTCTGTAGTAATCATGAGCTCAGATTCCAGTTCAAGACGCATGTATGTCTATTAAACGGTGTCCAGATTACAGCTAATATCAGAGATATAACTTATGTGGGAATGTACTTGTATATCAGGATTAGCGTACGATTTAGGTCATTACTTGGTTTAACCTGCCTGGTGATCCTGCAATTTGTACCACCATCCTTCATTAGCATTTGGGACAGTTTTGGTTTTAAGCATCAGGTATTGAATGCAGAAAGATGCATATCTACATTCTACACATCCTGTGGAACAGGTATGGTAATTCCTAATCTCGCCAGCTCAACTGCATCATGGTCACCGGCTCAATTGCATCATGGCCCGGGTACTCACCTCATTTACAGATGGTAGGCAGTTATTGGCAGTTTTGAAATCAGATACACAGACTGCTAGGATTTTCTAGCAGCCTAAATGTCAGAATATATGCTAATATCCCATGCGGTGTTAACGTTTTATCCCAGCCAAAGGCAAACTTCTCCAAATGCTATTACTTATACATAAGAGACACTACAATGGTTTTGTAGCCTAGGTCTTTAAAATACATTCTTGCCATCTAGTTTGGAGCCGTCAGTGTAGAAACCTAAATACCTTCTATAACCTGGTATGCGTTCCTTCCAGGTCTGTGTGTCCGGCACATGAGCGGGGCAGTATCTCTCAAAGGTTGAAGTGGGTGTGATTTTATTAAATTGTACGGTGGATATCCGCAGATCCCTGAAAATCGACCCACGACTATAACGGCTGGTGATCTATTGCGAATAATGTCCTAAGCAGATGGCAGACTTTGCAGTCATTTGCCTACCCAGCAAATCTAGTGGCTACAGGTATAGGATAACCACCAAACCCTTAATAGGGGATGTACGTAAGACACCGTGATATACACCATTGCCATTCTCTGGACTTTGTTAACAGAATTATCAAAGTGGATTTTTCCAGAACTGGCCAGCAAACCACACTGCCGTTAAGCAATAGCGGGCTGCTGAATATACCCAGTAATCTATATTCGGAGATATGCTTCGTCGTCTTGCGATGGCTTTTTTACACGAATATAGGACTATTGTTACAGTACTGATCCTCAGAATCACACACAGATATATTGCACTATCCTTTAGCCAAATTTCAGACACACTGCATTCCGATCAGCGTCTGTTTCATAATGGGCAGGTGAAACATCCTCATCCTTGCAGAAAGTGAAGTGCAAAACTAGGGTGGGCGCGTACACTCGTATAAGAAAAGTTTGACGTTCCAGTAATCAGCTCTTCGATACTCATCTTTTGAGGCCACCCTGCGATTGAAATTCCACAGAACGCGGTTTCATTATATATATGTCAGTACTATGTCGGCTATTGAATTATTTGGAGGATGTGGCCGAATCGCGCATCCCCTCTATTGACCGGTCGATACTATAAATTGAGAGAGCGAGGCAGACACTATGAGGACAAGACCATGTCGGTTAGAAGAGGCTGTTGAAAGTGGGAATGGGTGCATTCGTTTACAGGAATGTTTTTTGAGAGATAAAGAATAGCTGGTTAACAGACACCTACATTGCAGCCTCAGGGAGAGAAATTTCAAAGTAAATTTTTTTGTGACAAAATCACGCTGATCGCTATCTATTACCTGCTAGAGCTTTAGATTTTAATATGATAATTTGCTGCTCTGTCTTCGGATAATAAATAATAAAATGCTTTTCCTTACTAAGTCCAACAATACGGCTTAGCACATTGTGATGAGACATATAGTGTCAAAACAATTACACTCACTTGGCCTAAAGGTAAGAATGATACCAGCCAAAAGTCAAATGCCAACATTCTCCTTTATAGCGAAAGCCATGTTGCAAACATTCACTGTCATCTAAAATTTTAGAACTTACATAAATAAGACCCGACACTCTTACGCCATAGATTTTACCAGGAGACATTACAAGGACAACATTTCGCCAGAAAGGCTATAAAAGGGGAGAGACAGCGAGTTTCTCCTTACAATGAGTGAGTGAAACTTAAGACAATGAGTGCAACAGTGAATAAGTGTTAAAACAAAAAAAGTACTTTAAGATAATAACACTAACAACAACTAACTGTCACATTCTTGACGTGGTAGGAGAACCTCATCCCCAAAAATGTGGATGAGCCTTGCACGGACTACACATTTGACAATGATTTTAATTCCCTTGAGCATTCGATGGAAAATTAAATGAAACATATTCTTGACACTTTTAACATAAAGCTCTGACTTTTGTTTTTGTTTTACTTTTGTATAAACTTAGTTTTGTCCCCCTCCATTCAAGGTGTTCTCTTGTCTGGAGTAGTGACACCGGGGGCTGTTACCAAATAGAAGGACTATGAAGTTGATGTGAGAATGTAAGGTTATGTAGAAAAATGCAAACATGTTAACGTTGGCGTTACTACAAGTAGAGTGACGGGGGAATGTCTATATGGTTCGGTCTTAGTTGAAACGGTCGTGTTCTATTTTAATTACTTTAAGTTACAACACAGTGAAGTGAATGTGAAATCAAGGTACAGTGGGACGCATAAGGCAAGATAGAGTTAGGTTTCCATATATGCTTACTTTTCCGTATTTGCAATTTTCTATAAATCGCTGAAGATTTGTAAACTACCCAGTTATATCCATAGCTACGTACCATAAGCGGGATTTCTCCAAAGCAATGGAAATAGTTCATCAATGGAATAGTTCATTACTAATCTCACGGGCATAGCTGAAGTGCTGTACTATGGGAGTGCATATATAGGGACGCAATAGACTCGTCCGTTCACAAAATTCGAACGGCTGTAAAATTTTGAAATTTATTTTTATTGGAAATATTTGTACATACATGTATATAGCGCTACTGAACGCGTCCAAAAAACATGCTGGAATATTAAGTTTTGATCTTATTAACCCGTCGTCGATGGCATGCAGCAAATGGTTATCAAGTTTACGTCAAAAAGACTAAGCAGGCGATGAACATATAACCTTTTTTCCAATATAATGGGGGGTCCACATACATGTATCCTTTTAAACCATATGTTGTTTTGACAATGATATATTTTTCTTGTTCGAAATATTGACAATCAAACAGTATCATACATCCGCTGACCAAAATGTGTCGATTTATGCTTGAAAAATGTGAAGAATTATTGCAAACGACGTTAAATCCACTCAAACATAGAATTTGGCCAAGAAATAATATTTTCGAACTAGACAAATTTTCATCTCGACGGCTATGTCAACATTCAAAATCGTCACACCTGGAGAAGCCAATGCATCCACAGAGAGTGACAGTTTGGTCTGGATTTTGAAGTGGCGACATCAGTGGACAATTTTGTCGAAAATGCTGATAGACATGCAGTTAGGTAGTCGTGTTATCACCCATCTTGGTGATGTCCATTGGCCGCCTCGGAGCTGCGATTATATCCCTTTCGACTTTTTCTTGTGAATAATTCCGAAATACAGCAATCCAGGAAATGCGATGGACAGGACATGGTTGCACAAGAAAAAGAAACTGCGGAATATACTACAGTTGCCATGAGAAAAAACATGATTTTGTTTGCGGATTTCTAGTTGGCAAAAGGCTGCGACATCTAGTCTCTGGTGAAATATATTTATATTTCCGTAGTTTGTGCGAACGGCCCGCCAGACGAGAAAGATGATGATGCCAAAGACATATTGTATGAGCTCCCAGAGGAAACGTATGACTGCTGCCCTGGCCATGACACTAAGATTGTACTAGGAGATTTTAATGCTAAAGTAGGCAGGGAGAATGTGTTTCATCCAAGTATTGGCAATTTCAGTCTACATGCTGACAGTTCCGACTACGGCATAAGACTGATTGACTTTGCCGCGGCAACAAATATGGTCATTTGTGTTACAAGATTCCAGCATAAAGAGATCCACAAGGCTACTTGGATAACCTCTGATCAAAGAAAGAAGAACCAAATTGATCACGTGGTAATTGATGGAAGGCAGACATCCAGTGTAATGGACGTACGAGTGATCAGAGGAGCTAACATCGATTCCGATCACTACCTGGTAGCAGCAAAGGTTCGCATAAGATTAAGTAGAGCGAAAATCGTACGAAACCAGACGCAGAGACAGCTAGGCATCGGAAAGCTGCAAATACCAGAGGTAGCTAAAGCCTACTCAAAGAACCTATCGCAACTTTTGGCACAGAATCCACCCCCTCCCGATGACGATCCTGGAACGCAGTGGAAACCCATTTCCGACTCTATAAAAACTGCCGCAACAACCGTACTTGGGTTTGAAAAACCGCTTCGCAGCAAACCATGGTACGATTGAGAGTGTCGCAAATGATGAAAAGAACGCTGCACGCGTGGCAATGCCTCAGTCAATTGCAACGCGAGCTGCGACTGAGCGGTATAGGGAGAAAATTAAGGAAGTCTACCGTCTCTTTAGCCGTAAGAAACGGCAGTGGAGAAAGACGAGAGTGAGAAAATTGAGTCATACAGAAGGAAGAACGATGCCCGAAAATTCTACCAAAAAGTCAAAAACGGAACTAGTAGACATGGTTCAGGGCCCCCTTCTGTAAAGACAAGGACGAAAATTTCATCGCAGATGTGCAGAGTATGTTGTGAATACGGAGAGATCATTTCTCTGCGCTATTGGTACCTGGCATATCCAATGACGAGACAATCGATCAAAATTTGAACGACGACGTCGATTGACTCCCTCCTAACCACCAAGACGAGGCTAGAAGAGCTATTGACCGGCTTAAGAACAATAAAGCCGGAGGAGCCGATGGATTACCGGCGGAGCTGTTTAAGGCTGACGGCGATGGGCTGATAAGGTGCATGCATCAGCTCATTAGCAAAATTTGGTTAGATGAATGCATGCCTCAGTGTATTATGTTCCAGTGTTCTATGTCGCATATTTAAAAAAGATGACCCGAGGCTCTGTGCCAACTACCGTGGAATAAACCTATATATAGCATATAAGGTTCCATCAAGCATAATGTGCGAAAGACTGAAACAAATTATCGCTGACCTGATTGGACCATACCAATGTGGCTTTAGGCCTGGAAAATCTACAACTGGCCAACTTTCCACGCTACGCCAAATCCTGGAGAAGACCCACGAAAAACAAATCGATACCTATCACCTATTTGACGATTCCCCGATAGCCCGATATGGGGAAACTCTACGTGGCAATATCTGAGCTTGGCAATATCATACGCCTTTGCAGGATGATATTGACGAACACCAAATCCGCAATGAAAGTTGGTAAGAATCTCAGGTTAAGCGACACCCTATCGTGCAATCTCTTTAACATCTTTATAGAGATTATTCTGAGAAAAGCTGCTCTCAACATGTATAAAACCATCAGCAGCAAAAGCCACATGATGCTCGCGTATGCTGATGATAGAGATGTCAATGGACGCACAGTTAGAAAAGTTACTGCGGTGTTTTCGAGAATCGAGAAAGAGTCAGCAAAAGTGGGTCTGACGGTAAATGAGGACAAGACAAAATTAATGGTTTCAACGGGCAGAGCCTACACGCGATTATACCAAAGCGTGAACGATGATAATCGTTATAATTTCGAGGCGGTGGAAGAATTGTGCTTGCGAATATATGATATTTTAGGCTAAGCAAGCACTTTAGAGATAAAGCCCTCTCTCGAGTAACAAAAGTTCAACTATACCAGACTCTCATACAGCCTGTCTTGCTTTATGGCGCAGAATCCTGGGTCTTTTCGCAAGCAGATGAAACATCTATAGGAGTCTTCCAGAGGAAAATACTCCAAAAAATTGATGGCCCTATAGTGCACAACGGCAAGTATCGGCAACGCATGAACCATGAGGTGAACGAGCTTTATTCCGACATTGATATAGTTAAGCGAATCAAAATAACGCTGTTGCGCTGGCTAGGCGCTGTCAGCCGAATGGCTGAAGACGAACCAGCACGAAGGGTTTTCGAAGCCGAACTCGAAGGGAGACGAAAAATAGGAAGACCAAAACTCCGCTGGAGGGATCAGGTTGACGAATCCTTGTGTACATTTGGTATTGCCAACTTGAGTGATACGGAAAGATCGAACTGGTTGGCGAAATATGTTATGTTCGTTTTGTATGGTCCCTGACCCAGCGGCGTTGTTCGAAACCGGATAAGTAATTCCGAAATATAATTGCGAATAATTCCGAAACCATCAATAGCCGTAAAGTTATTGTCGTTCGAGCTGTACGTGCGATAGAACCAGAAATCATCAACATAGTCTTGGAAAATTGGACTAAGTGTCTCTTTACACTATGGCTTTCACGCGCATATTCAACGCGTGCCTAACGTGGTTTGTGGGAGAGAGGTGCGGTGTTGCTGGCGGGGTAGACAAAATTTGTGAGGAGTTTTGACGTTCCTATTTCTTCACTTTCATATTTCTGCCATTTTGTTCCAAATTACTTCTCATGTCGAAGTGAAATGTTGTAATTTATTTTTTAATAGTCCAACTAAAAATACACCACTTTTACAATATTTACGAATGGGAGACCACGAATTCAACACAGAGAATTTCCTTTTTTGATAAATTTAATTAGAATAGACCACTATTAAAAAAATTTTATGAATGTAAGAATGAAGGGGCGGTTGCAAGCCAAAATGCACAATGAAATGCAATCGTGAGTTTCGTAGAATTTTAAAACAGAATAAATGGGGACTAACAGGATGAGCTACTGCGTAGCCAGCTGCGGCAGCCACATGAATTGAATTGAGTTAATGCGTTATGTATTGGTTTTTTCGAACAAAGCTATAATATGCCAAAGAAATTATATTTAGAGATATTTTTTGTAGGGCTAATTTTGGTCAGGAGTTTCCTAGATGCAAATGAAACTACACCCAGAGAACTAATTGGTTGAAAAGAGGTTGTAGAAACCGTAAATTCGGCTGTTACTACCGAATTCTGGTTGCCACAACCGAATTGATGTTTTCACGACCGAATTTAGGCCTCACAACTGAAATTCGGTTAAAGCAACCTCGTTTCATAATTGGTTCGGTTGTGACAACTGAATCTGGAATTATATTCGCTCTGTCAACCTAATTGTCCAAAATTTCAGTTGGTATAACCAAATTTGAAAATAATTCGGATACAGCAACCGATTTTGGTGCCAAATTCGGTTAGAGTAACCGAATGTGGCTTCCATTCAGGTACAACAACCGAATTAGGTGTCACAACCGAATTTGGTATCAATTCGGTTGTAACTGCCGATTGTAACATCCTACAAATGCAATCGACATTTCAATCGGAAGTCCAGCACATTTCCCTTCTCTTGGCAGGTTTGCTCGTTCGAGGCCTTCCCTTTCAGGCCTTCTGGTAAGCCTGCTAATGTAAGGCTTTCTAGCAGCCTGCAAATAAAGACCTGCTAGGAGGCCTGCAAAAGAGCATTTTTAGAGCGACTCAGGAAAGTATAAAAATATGTGCGAATAATTTCCATATTTATCGCTAGAGCATTATAAAGTTGGTGTAAATCTGCAGCCTCAGGTTTCGAACACAGACCTCAGCACTTGCAGCCGGATGTGTACTTGGCTACCGCATGTTGTGACTTACTTAAGATGAATTGCGGACATATAGAAAGAGGAGGTATCCCGAAAAACAGTATCCCTCTTGCACTTCCTCAGCAGACTTGCTTTGAGAAGAAACGTGTGCATGCCTATCGGGTATTTTCGAAGGCACAGAGTGGACGTCCTGACAAGCCTGCATTCAGAGGGAACGCAAGCACGTCTATCAGATCTTTTTATTCCTTTATATTAACCCTCTTTTTAGGCCTCCGTCAAGGAGCTAAATTTGAATGAGTGCCGAATTTGTTACCAATCTTTGGGAAGGAGAGCCGGTATGAATGCCTGCTATGGGAGGGCATACTACTTGTGCGAAAACATCCACAACAAATACTTTGCCATAACCATCAGTATTCACAACATTGTTTTCCTATGCAGGCTTTCATCGAAACCCATTGCATAAATGTTGTTGCTTCAAATCGAAACAACGTAAATAAAAAATAACGCCCACAGCAACATATTTTGTGTTTGCAAGCATTTATACAAATTTGTACTTTTCAAGCGACGTACTGGAAACGAGACAATTTTAGATCAAGCTACTTGGTGGGGAAGCACTTATTTAATAATTGAACGCATCATTGAACTTAAACATGTTCTTTCTGACATGGCTAACCCAGCTGTAACAATGACTGATGCACAATGGGAGATGTAGAAAAACTTGAATGTCCTCTTCAACATCCTTCTACGGCAATCAAAAATCCTATTTTTAAAAACAAATGCAGAATAATTTTTTGTTTTAGAAAAACTTGAATGTCTTCTTCGTCATCCTTCTACGGCGACCAAAAATTTTCAAGCCGCAGATTTTACTGCTAGTATGTTGTACAAAGAGTGGTGTAACCTTATTTTCAGTCTTTCTAAAACTAATTTTAAAATAGCTGATGGAATTAAGGATTCAGCGATACGCAGAGAAAGTACCCTCCTAGACAATGATATCTTACTAGCGGGTATATAGGCCGAGTGTTATTAACCAAAGAACGTCAAATTAGCGCTAAAGATGCTTTATATGAATTAGCCGTTTGTATGAAACGTATACAGTCGCAAGATGAAGAACGTATTTTTCATCAAATATAATTCCAAAGGCCGTTGTTGTAGATCAATTTGAAAAATATTTAGACGAGCAGGAGCAGTTCAAGCGGTGTCGTTTAAATTTAGTAGAAAGTAGCGAAGACACAGAAACTCCAACAGTCTTAACTAAATTTAAAATTGCCTTTTACCAAGCATTAAAGCAGGTGGAGAAATTTGACCGTTCTTCAAATTTAGCAATAAAAGAGGCAATTCCAAAGTTCCCTGAGATTTTCCAAGATGCTGCTATGATCGCCACGGAATTGCCACCGACACAAGTCTCCGTAGAACGACTATTTTCTTCACTCAGAATCATCATTTCCGATTTGAGACCATCAATGGAGTCAGATATTTCTAAGGCTATCCTATTTTTAGAAACAAATGCAGAATAATTTTTTATTTTAGATTTACTACTTGAAGTTTTGTTATTTTATTTGAAGTCTTCGTTATTATAGTATTTTGTTTATTATTAAAAGAATTACTAAAAATAAATAAAATGTTTAAAAAATAAAATGTTATGTTGATCCATTTTTGTCTTTGATCGGAGTCGTACTTTGAAAATTTCGGTGGTTGGAGTCGGAGTCGCAACTATTTTTTGACGACTTCACAACCCTGCTTACAAGTATTGTTTTCATTAATTGAAGATCTGCAGCATTTTTGTTTCTTTGTTGTCTCACGTTTTTGTTTTCAGCAAACAAAGCCACATTAGGGTGACAACAACATATGTGATGTTCCATAGGAAATGGGACCTTAGCTTCCCAAAATTGAAAAGCATGTTTCTAGATTTCCTAAAATCACAAATTATTCTGAATAAAAAGACACCTCAATAACCAAAAAATTCCAAAAATTACATTAGTTATAGCACTTTGAAACTCTAGTATGATAATTTAACTTTGGAGATTATGGGGTTTAAAGATTGACATTTTTTAAAATGCTTTCCTGAAATATAACACGCTAGTTAAAAAACGCGTGTTTTTGTGTAGATTTCAAATCTGCAAAGAAAATTATTGTAACGTGTAACTTTTTATAGCTAGAATCGAAAAATTGATAAGTGGCCCAGACCAGCGATAGTTTTGCTTGTTCACGTACCCGGTGAGGTGGAAATGAGCCTCATCGCGCATTATGATTTTGGTGGAAAAATCATCCACTTCGTCCACGAGATTGAGGATGGCTAGGGCATAGGACCGGACTTTGTATGGGAATATGCGCAGGTCTTTGACCAAAATTCGCCATAGGGACGACCGGCTGATGGCTAATTGCGAGGCACGGCGTCTGTTCGATGTTTCCGGCGACAGCTAGACATCCTTGGCAACAGCGGCGATATTCTAGGCAGAACGGGCACTCCGGGGCCGCCCACTCCTGGCAACGTCTCCTGTGGTCCCACACTCTTCAAGGTTAGTGGCCAAACGGCGCAGTGTTTGCGCAGTCGGTGTCGGACGGCCGGGGAATCGGCGACGGTATTCGCGCTGCGCCAACACCACAGACAAATTGTTACGCAAAACAATAGACACGATTATTCCGCGTTCTTGGGGAGTGTATCCTTCATGTCTTGTTTACTTGTATTCTACATCTGTCTAGTCCACAAATTTCAAAACAGATTTGACATTGACGGCCATTTGCAAAAATAAGAGCATCTTCCAATAGTGTGGTCACTTTTGAAACACCCTGTATTATGACCCATTAATCATTGTGTCTCGAACATATAATATTGAATAGCAAACAAAATTTGTTTGGACACAAGTATACTGTATTTGCGACAAGCTACCTACACATTATAGTTCCATCCAAACAACAAAAAATGGGACATTTCCAGCGCATAACGCAGCTTTTGTTCCACTGTTTAATCGGTATCCTGTACGTTTGAAACGCTATTCGCCAACCTCTGTGTGTTACATTAAATTAAATTTTAACTTTCTACCCAGCGAAAGGTAACATGTAAAACAGCGAAAACAAATTTCAATGTTATGTGCCAAACTTTCTCTCTCATTCGAGGAAAATACAAAAAACAAACCGTAACTGGAAAAATATTTTTTATGTCGAGACTTGCTATGGGCGAACTTGTTTTAACACTTACCATTCCTGAGAATACTAAAGAGAAAGATTTCAACGAACAATTTTTTTTTTAATTCTCTGAAGTCCTTCTTTTGCCTTTAGTTTTCGATGACGACAGAGTAGAAATTTACAGCATTAATTAGGTTAAGGTCATTTCTATTTCAAATGGTTAAGTTTCTTTTTTTATTCAGTCCTTATAATTTAACAAAGTGGCAATGTTACTGCTCGGTGGGGTGTCTTTGCCTATTTATTTTGCCATTCCTTTATTAATTTCACATGCCTTTGCCACTACGTTCTCGTCCTTTGGATACATTTTCTTGGTGGTTTTAACTTAATATTTTTACAAACGTGATACACGATGTTCTTGAAAATGTCGACAAGTTAAGTTTAGAAGTGGTTTTTTTTTTGGTTGTGCACACCATCATGTTTTTAACTGTTTGTATGTAACAGGTATTTCGTCCTGCTTGTGTTTGTATAAATTAGTGTATTTGTTTTTTTATTTTGTTATTTGTATTTGTGTGTGTGTTCACTATAGTTATTTCAATGTTAAGGATCACGTCTTTGTATGCATTACCTGACATGGTTTTACAAGTGGTCGTCTATCTGGTCCACCTCCCTTAACGACATCGTTTCACTTTTTGTAGACTGGTTTTATTGGTCTCTCTCAACCCCGAAATGTAAATGGTAAAAACTTATATTAAGAGAGGGTAACATGAATTTGTATATGTAAAATTGTATAAGTGTTTGTAATTGACACCTAAAAGATGAAATTAAGTTTTCTTCTCTTACTGACTTTAAATACAGATACGGGTTTCTTTATTGGCTGTGTTAAACTGTTTATGTTGTTGCCAAGTGAAGGGAGGACGATATCCTTTAGAGAACATAACGAAACCCCAAGTTAATAGGAAACCCAGTTACAGTTATTCTTTTTTTATTTATATTTTTTTGTTTTTGCAACAGCAACAGACGTTGAGTTTATTTAGATTTGGTTATTGCCAATTTATTTCCCAGAGATAAAGACAATTCAAAAATATTCTTCACTTCAGGGCAGACGGTTATAATTGCCTGTCCGCAGCAATGATAAATTGAATTTCTCGCTTACAAAGGAAGTCAGTTGTTTTAGCTGTCGATGTTTGGAGACAAAGTCTTCGTTGGGAAAATGATTGGAGTGGAAGATTTTATACAGAATACTGGCATGACAAATGTTACCGCCGCTAAATTATTTACCAAATTTTGTATATCCGACTCAGAGGCCAATTGATCTAACTCCACAACATTAGAAGTGGGGACAATTTAACACTAAGGTTGGGACTGCTGTGTGTTCGCATGTAACAACAGAGTTCGTATTAACCCCCACATGTGTAACCCATACACATCGCCGTGGGGAATGGGTAATGAACGTCTACTTATCACCCACAGGGTTTGGGGAAAATAATGGGCACCCATCCACTACAATGAGGAATTACATATCATGATTACCCATTTCCCACAGGGTAATTGGCCCACGACGACGTGTAATTAACCATCACCATTACCCATTACACATGGGGAGTGGGGAACATAATGGGTAGTTACCCACGACAATGGGGAATTATCCATCACGATTGCCCATTACCCACAGAGTAATAAGGAAAATAATGAGCAGTTGCCCACGACGTCGTGGAATTACCCATCACGATTACCCATTACAAATGGGCAATGGATAAGCTGCTCATCGCCCAGAGAAACCCATCCCCATTTTTGGTCAAAAATTTAAACAAATTAGAAAAAATGTGTATATCTCGGAAACGGAGCGTCCAATCGAAAAAAAAATAAATTTGCGAGTTTCTAAGGGTTTGACATAAAGTGATCAAATTCGTATGGAATAATTTAAAAAAAATCGCGAAAATAACAAAGCCGATAAAACAAAAAATTGCTAAAACTCGAAAACGGTACATCCAATCGCAAGAATAATAAATGTTTTTATCTCCATTTGAGTCTTAAACCAAAGGGGTTTCCATAAAGTGCTCCAATTCGTATGGAATAATTGGCGTTCAATCGTAAAATAACTAATTTTTGGTGACTTCTAAGGTGGTTTCATTAAATGGTCCAATTCGTATGGAAGGGTAACCCATCCCCCATTTTGATAGAAAATATGGAAAAATTAGAAACCATGTTTATATCTCGGAAACGGAGCGTCAAAACGAAAAAAGATATTTTTTGCCAGTTTCTAACGGTTTTTTATAAAGTGGTCAAATTCGTATGGAAGAATTTTAAAAAAAATCGACAAGATAAGAAAGTCGCTAAAACAAAAACAATACCTATAATCGGAAACGGTGCATTACGGTTTTATTTTCGGTAAAACCGGGTTTTTCGAATAAATGTTTTCCACTTTCTTCAAAAAATAATATTTTAAATAACCACTGTGCGATAAATGTGAACCGTGTTTCTTGGGTTTCTATGTAATGTCACGTTACGTCCCCATTTCTTATGTCCCTAATTAAATTTCGGAAACCTAATTTATACTCTATATTAGGAGCATTCTAGAACCACTCGTTTGTTGAGAATGCTTATTCGTCACGCCCATTTCTTCCGCCCCCAATTTAAATGTTCAAAAATACCCCATTAGCTGAAGTTTACTTCATTATGGGAAAACCTACGCCAAATTTCGTAATCCTGTCTTCAGTCGTTTGACCACCCGGATTGGTTTTTATTTAATGCCACGTAGAAAAACATACTCTCCATAATTCATGGTTATAGCGTCACGCTTTTGGTCACAACGGCAAAGAGAAGAGAAACCCCGAGGACGACAACTGCAATTAGTTACAATGTGAACAAAATGGTCAGTGGCCTAGAACGCTGTGGTGCTGGAACAAGAGTCACAAACTTCGAAAAATCGTCAGCCAACGTAAGTTGAAATCCTGGTGCCGACTGTTTAAATAGAAAAATATTCTTCTAAGGCAATTTCTCCGATTTAGTGCCACAACATTTATACCGTCTCTAATTGCAATTCACTGTTTCTTATTTCCTGAGAAGAATATCTACCCAAAATTCCATTACTCTAATATGATGCGTTTGATCACAATTCTACCAATTTCTACCGCCCATAATTGGTATTTCGAAAAAACCTTCATTTATAATTTTTTTTCTATAGATTTTTTCACCATAGTTCTCTAGGATGACGCGTTTGGTCAAAATCGCAAATTTCCCTTATAGAGCCACGCCCATTTATACCGCCCCCTATTAAAATTTCCAAAAATTCCTTCTTTATTATTTACAAGGTATCGAATTTTATACTTTATCTTCTTCCTGCCAGCCCCAGTCCAGTTTTCGTTGACATGGGCGAATTCTTTATGAAGCTTTCCATTCTTTTATTATAACAATTATTTTTCGTTCTTCCCTGCACGCTGAAAAATAACGGCTTCTCTAACATATTTTCCCAAATATAGTCTGCTGGAACCATGTATATGATTGGAACACACTACAAACATTCATATGTTTGCAAGTCCCAAACTTACTTACATTTAAATGCAAACAGTATCATGTTTACTGACCAACATGTATGCTTCTAAATATGTGTTCTTCATATATATGCGTTCTTCACCCCAAACACCCATATACTTACGTGGAAGTATTCGCATGTTTCTCCCAAACCTACATATACTTACGTGGAAACATATGAGAATTTCCTCCCAAATATAATAATATTTAGAAATGAATTTTTCTTGGATTTCAATATATATGTATTATTTATTATTATTATTTTTAACAATATAAATCCACATTTATAAATAATTAATACAACAAATTCAAATTATTGCCCTTTCCAGTTTCTTTCCTCAAAATCGTTTCTGACTTTGGGAGCACACATACACAATCCATCACAAACCATTTAACCGCACAAGCCTTCGTTTGTTCTTTTTCCACTGATCATGCGCTTTTGATATCCTCTGTCCGATAAACTGAATACGACTGAATACATGAAAGTGAAACGCAATACATCAGGTAAAATAAGAAACACTTCATCTGCAATTTAGACGCACATTCAGGAATAATGCAAAAATACAGATTCACACTTACAAGATAGACTCTCTGGTTGTTCCTCTTGTATTCTCTTGCTCTCGAGAGAGTATAGACAGTGCAACAAACACAGCTGTATTTGTATCACAAACATAAATATATGTGGGTCGCAAACACATATATTATAACATATTAATCATTGTGTCTCAAACATGTAATATTAAATAGCAAACACAATGTGTTTGGCCACAAGTATATTATATTTGCGTCAAGCTCCAAACACACTTTAAATTTACATCCCAACTACAACGACGAGAGTGCAATATTGTAACATTGAAGAGAGGGCGTAATTGTAGCATTGAGGTTTGTTTACATATTACTCTCTTTTAATCATATGTAGACGTATTATTGCTGTATATTTAAGTCCACTTGAGAAGGAGCCCATGTCAAAGTATAATTCAAAAATTGTTTTAGTTCTTAGATTAAACTCTGCTTAAAATTAAAGTTTTAAACTTCCATTATGGGAAGCTATGTTTCCTCAGATTTTGTTTAATTTTGAAGTGGTAAGTACAAATTGTTTTTTTGGATTTATACGGCAATAGTCAGGCCTACATGGGACTGTCCGTGGAGGTGGAAAGCTTCTGATAGCCATTCACTTGGGAGTGGCCAGAAACGATTCCTTCATCGGGCAGTCCAAGCAGCTCACTACTTCCACGCAGTATGTCCTGGGCAATGGCTTATCGGAAACCTCCGTTAGCTAGCTAAAGTGAGAAGGCGAAACGAATGAGCAACCTGAGTGGTAATGCGATCAGTGATACGTCTCAGGATTATTAGGTGACCCTGTCACTGAAGCTCTTCGAAGTAGTGGACATATTCTTCTGTCCTTTGAAGGCGGATGAGCCAACACCCCTGGCTAACGGCGGATCAAAATTGAAGAACCCAAAATCCAGTTTCGACACACTGCATTCTGGTCAGCGTCTGATCCATAATGGGCGGCTGAAACATAATCATCCTGGCAGTAGGTAAAATGCAAACCACGGTGGGCTGGGATTGCCTCCCGCCACCGTTATATCGGCAATAAAAATACGCAGAAAATATGATGAACAAAGAAACCCCCCAACTGTTGACGACCCTCGCAAACGTTATAAGGACCATGATTTAAGGATATGTACCTGGAATGTTGGAACGTTATACAGGACCGGTGCCACTTTCCAACTGGCGGATGTCCTCGGAAAATATAAAGCTGATATCACAGCGATCCAGGAAATGCGATGGACAGGATATGGTTGCACCAGAAAGAAAAACTTCGATATTTACTACAGCTGCCATGAGCGTAAGCACGAATTTGGGTGCGGATTTATAGTAGGCAAGAGACTGCGACACCTAGTTTCAAGGTTCAACCCAGTGAGTGACCGCATAGCCACAATCCGCATCAAAGCGAAATATTTCAACATCTCGTTAATTTGTGTGCACGTACCGACAGAGGATAAAGATGATGAGGTCAAAGAAACATTTTATGAGCGCCTGGAGGAAGTATATGAACGCTGCCCTGACCACGACATTAAGATTATTCTAGGCGATTTTAATGCCAAATTAGGAAAGGAAAGTGTCTTTCGACCAACCATCGGCAATCACAGTCTACATGATACCACCTCCGATAATGGAATAAGACTGATAGACTTCGGCGCCGCAAAGAACATGGTAGTTAGTAGCACACGATTCCAGCATAAGGACATTCATAAGGCGACCTGGATATCTCCTGATCAACGGACGAAGAACCAGATTGATCACTTGGTAATAGATGGCAGGCACTCTTCTACTGTGATGGATGTACGTGTGATTCGAGGTGCCAATATCGACTCGGATCATTACCTGGTAGCTGCGAAAGTTCGCACGAGATTGAGCAGGGCGACAAACGTACGGAACCGAACACAGGAAAAGTTCGATATTGACAAGCTACGAATACCGGAGATATCAATGTCCTATCACCTCCCGAAGACCCAGATGCGCAGTGGAAGCACATCTCCCATTCTTTGGAAATCGCTGCAATGACTGAACTTGCCTATCAAAAACCGCAGAAGGATAAGCCATGGTACGACGAAGAATGTCGCATTGCAACTGAAGAAAAAGACGCTGCACGTATGGCAACGAAACAGTCAGTTACAACGCGTGCTGCAAGTGAGCGGTACAAGAGGCTGAGAAGGGAGAAAAACCAATTATTTAGGCGAAAAAATGGCAGTGGGAGCAGAGAGAGAGTGAAAGAACCGAAATGTGCAGGATGAATGGTGAATCGCGAAAGTTTTTCCAGAGGGTAAGAAGATCGACCAACTGGCCTAATAATGGGCTGCCCTCCTGCAAGGACGAGAATGGAAATCTGGTGACTGAGAAGCAGTGTGGGCTCAAAATGTGGAGAGCTCCACTCAGATTCTTCCACTGATGATCAGGAGGTAATGATAGTGGAAGATAGTATAGATTGTACCCCCCCAACCAAGACGAGATTAGAACGGCGATCTCCCGCCTGAAGAATAATAAAGCCGCGAGTGCAGATGGTCTACCCGCTGAACTTTTTAAGGCAGGTGGCGAAGGACTGATAGCCCACATGCATCAAATGATATGCGGTATATGGCTGGGGGAATCTATGCCCGACGACTGGAGTCTCAGGTATCAGTCTTTTATCCATCGCGTATAAGGTCTTGTCGAGCGTATTATGTGAAAGACTAAAGCCAATTATTGAAAACCTGATTGGACCTTATCAGTGTGGTTTTAGACCAGGCCAGTCCACAACTGACCAAATATTCACGCTACGCCAAATCCTGGAAAAGACCCACGAAAAGCAAATCGATACATACCACCTTTTTGTCGATTACAAAGCTGCTTTCGATAGCCCCATACGGGGAAAACTGTACGAAGCTATGTCTGAACTTGGTATTCCGGCAAAACTGATCCGCCTCTGTAGAATGACGCTGACCAACACCAAAGCAGCAGTGGATGTGGGAAAAGACCTCACTGAACCATTCTGTAGCAAACGAGGACTTAGACAAGGCGACACACTTTCGTGCAATCTCTTCAACATCTTAATGAAGATAATAATGAGAATGGCTGCAGTAAATACGAACAAGACCATTAACATGAAAAGCCATATGTTGCTGGCGTATGCTGACGCAGTTACTGCAGTATTTTCAAGAATCGAAAAGGAATCAGCAAAAGTGGGTCTTGCTGTTAATGAGGGCAAGACAAAATTGATGGTCAACGACAAGAGAAAGCTCTCGACTTGGTCCGCACTTGAACGTTGACAACCGATTTAATTTTGAAGTGGTAGATGGATTTGTCTACCTTGGATCCGCCGTGAACAAGGACAACAACGTCAGCCTGGAGATATATAGGAGAATTGTGCTTGCAAATAGATGTTATTTTGGGCTCAGCAAGCAGTTTAGGAACAAAACCCTCTCTCGACGGACAAAAGTCCAGCTATATCAGACTCTCATTTTACCTGTCTTGACATATGGCTCCGAAACTTGGGTCATATCGCAAGCGGATGAAAAACACCTGGGAGTTTCCCAGAGAAAAATTCTCCGTAAAATATATGGGCCTGTTAGGGAAAACGGCGAGTACCGACGTCGCTGGAACGCAGAGCTATATAGTCTCTATTCTGACGTGGACATAGCTAGACGAATCAAAGTGTGCCAATTGCGTGGCTTGGCCATGTTATCAGAATGGATGAAGATGAGCCAGCGCGAAATATTTTTGATAACGTTCCCGATGGAAGCAGGAAAAGAGGACGACCAAGACTCCACTGGAAAGACCAGGCAGAAGAATCCCTCCGTATCCTTGGTGTTACCAACTGGCGAGAAAAGGCGAAGGATAGAGCCAGTTGGAAGAATATGTTGAAATTTGTTTAATTTGTTTGTTTAATTAATATGTGTGAGACGTCTGACCTCATGAGGTTGTAATATAGTCAATAAAAGTAAAGTCAGACCAATACTTATTTATGGCATCGTAGTTTGGTGAAGGTCCCTCCAAAAGAAATATATTCTGAATTCCTTGATGAAAATTCAAAGATCACTTAGTGCTATCCTCAACATCTGTACTCCTGATATCATGGCCGAATCGGCATCCGCTACATCCCTGGTGAGAATCAGAGATTGTGGCGTCATGATATCGGTACGTTCCGGACACGCTGGATTACTACACCGGATCAACTCTATTCACGTAAAAACGGACTACTGTATCAGGTAGTGGGCCGATTATATGTGCAAGCGCAAGTGGAGACTTACTTCAACTTGCAAACAAGACAGGGTCCTCTGATCACAGCTGGGCAGGAAGAGGACTTAACTTCCGAGAGACAGGTTATCCACAATGATAGGAACACTTACGGGCATTGTCTTGTAGGAGAAGACGCCCTAAGATTGTGACATAGAAATTCCACTCTCTGTAGATGCTGCAAGGAAGAGGACGAGGAAACGACGGAACACCTTCTCTTGAATTGCCCTGCTCTGGCAGGACTGAGAAGTAGGATATTCGGAACACATTTAGTTAGCACCGTGGCCCTACAGGATATTCCTGTAGTTCTTATAGACAAATTTATTGAAAGGGCAAATTGGCTAGACGACTAGTCAATAGTTGCTGTAGAGGAATCTGCAGGTATCGCAATGGGCTTCTTTAGCCTAAGTGTGCTAGACAGCGTGCCTTTTTTACCAACCAACCAACCAAGTGCAAATTTGCTAAATTTTTTGGAACTTAAGTTGAGGAAGTTTTGAATTCAAATTTAGGAAATGTGTTTTATTGGCGCAATTGGTTTTCCTGTGGCCGTCGGTATTGCAATTGTTAGTGTGCGCGCCTCTTGTTGTCGGCTTTTGTACACTCCAAATACATAGTTATATTTAATATTGCCTATAGTTGCTTAATTACGTTACAAAGAATATTTGCTTTAACTTTGTTGTTTTCTTATACAACTACTAAAATTTTAAAATTTTTAATTTTATTTTTATTTAAAAAATATAAAACAATTTTACCCTTTCCGGAACCCGATAACCATTGGTCACCACAAATGCATATCAGCTTCATGTATGCAATTAATAAATATGTAGTTTTTATCATATTATTGGTATAAAATAATATTTTTATTTCTTTTACTTTATGCCAACAGACATTTTGCATATTTGACCGAAAATAACAAAATTTGTTGTGCATTTGCCAAAATTTACATTTGCAAAATTGTATCTGTTTCTTGTGTTTTATCGTTTTCTGTTTGCCTCTGTGAAATTTAAACTACGAGAAAAAGAGATGAATGAATATGAGTATATGAGACTGAAACACAAACATATCCATTTTATAAATTAAATTGTTATTTATATATAAGTATATATGTTTTAATATATACATATATATATATAAGTAAACGTTTTTAGTATTGTTTGTTGTGCAAAAGAATATGTGTACATAGTGCGACATACAAAATGAAACCACAAGCATAAATTGCCACAAAGAGAAAAAATAAACCGCAATAAATATAAATTTAAATGATGTTTAAATAATTTCTAACATTTTCCCAAGTGCAAATTTGTTGAAGTGGTTTTGGTTTTGTATGAAAAATGCAAACCAGTTGCTGGTATACAAAATGAAGAACGACATGAAGAACACAAAAAAAGGGCAATAAGTTGTCATTTAACGAACGTGATGGTGTGTTGCTTTCATTGTCTTCTTTCCACACATCAATCGATAACTGTCACCTGTAAATTTAAACTTCATATTTCAATATACACTTTGTTGCTACACACACTCACACAACCATACAACAATTTCCACTCTATATAAATTGTTGAGTGAGAAATAACAGAGCTGATACTTAAACACCCAGAGACCTGCTGTCATATACATACATATGAACCTACATATGAACATATGAACCTATACACAAACGAGAGATAAAGTACGCAATAGATATTCTATTGCAAAAATATAAATAATATAGTAGTAATATACAACTAGCAGTTGTTGCTGTTAATAAATGTGATTCTGATACACATAAATGTGATTTGTTCAGTTGCGATGTCAGTATTTCGGAATTGTTATTTATATTGGCTGCGTTTTGTCCGGTTGCAGTTTTCTTAACTCTTACGAAAAATCACAACCAATATTAGCTCATAAAAGACATGTCTGTAGGCTAAGTAAATTAATAATTTCATACTGATCAGCCGCATGCTTTTGTCATTACAACGAATTTGGTTCGCCTTTAATATAATAAAGATATAGTAGCTTTGCCAAGTTGCAGATATTTTTACACTATGTTAATAACGAAATTATTATACTTAAATTCAAGTATGCTCTACAGTTTTACTAAATTAAAATTTTCAGGGAAATTCAGAGTTGCTACTACGTTTAACAATCAAGGCAGTTTAAATTGAACAATGAAAAAATCTCATAAATATATGATTTGTTAAATCTTGTAATCTATTACTTCAGATGTGTCTAAAAATAAGCTGCCATAGTGGGCGTTGTATAGTACAGATACTAGGGAGCAACAAATTGAAAACCTGTTTTTGCACCAGGATAGCTACTATATTTTTCGGCAGCACATTTTAAAAAGTGTTAACAATATTTGTGGGAATGGATTTATACTTTCAACCTCATTGTGATGAAATGATCCAATAAATTTATTTAAGACTCCCTTAAAGGGCTTTTGAGTGAATACCAGCTGCAACCAAAATCATTTTTTAGTAAATCAACCCGTCCGCACACTTTGGAATAACACTAAAATTCTAAGATTAAATTTTCGAAGTTCATATATTTTGTAAAATCGAGGAAAAATAGTAAACAAACCACTATAAATCTGAAACCTTGTTTGGATATTCTCCAACAAAGAATTCAAAGGATATGTTTCATTGAAATTCGGTACAATTAGCGATCAGTGAGCGTGTTATCTCAAGAAATGGACCAGTCAATTGGCCGCCTCGTTCGTGCAATTTAAAGACTCTAGACTTTTCTCTTTGGGACTACGTCAAAGCAGTTGTCTATGCCAACAAGCCGACGACGTTGGAAGAACTCAGAGCCAACATTGAACGCGAAATAGCGGCCGTTGTAGCCGAAATGTGTGACCGAGACGTCGAAAATTGGCCATATGAACGAAGTCAAGGTTCCATTCATAAATGTTTTGGTTGTTTTATAAGTCGATTATAAAGTTTTCGAAATATCCCTATTGGAAACCCCTATATAATCGGAGATCCGAAGAATCAAAGAAACTTTGTCGATGTCGGTATTAGAGTCACCCAATACTAGAAGTTTCCTAAGCCCAGCTACACCGAAAGCTTTAATAAACAAAAACTAACAAGGTCCGAAAGCCAGTGTTATTAACCCTGACTACTAGGCCGGCAACGCATAAAAGGATCTTGAAGATATTTTATTTCCCGATTTGTAAAATTTTATTTTTCCCGTTTATTATGGAAAGTTAAAGAAACTAAAATATTTGCTCAACCAAGCTGGAAAACAGACTTTAGCGATTTTTCAAAACTTCAGTCTCCGATATATTCATAACTTTTTTTAAACTTTTATACATTTCGAGGTCTTCTCCCAAAATCCAAAAAAAGGTTTCCCCATGATGGGATTGGGAGAGCTTCTCACAATCAGTGAGATGAGAGATAAGTGCGATATTTTTTTTTTCTTTCCTTACTCCTATTGGGAGCATATGGCTTCCACAAAGCAATTCCATCTAACACGGTTCACCGCTGTTGTTTTTGCTTCTACCCATGTTAGATTGTACTGCCTTAAATAAATAAATGGTTTCCCGTTACATCCCATGAAGGGATTAGGGAGAGCTTCTCACATACCAGTGAGCTATGCGCGTTCTAGTTTTACATCACAGATTGGGACCTACAATTTTACACCGGTTACGAACGGTACTTTGAGAAGCTTTTTCATGGCAAAGTACTCGATAGTGTAGCCGTCACTAAGCGAGGTGACCGCAGTCGAAAGAAATTTTAGGTAGTCAGAGCATGGATCGAACCCACGTTCTCATGCACAACTACCGCGCACACTACCATTGCAATACTGACGATGGTGCCTTAGGTCTTTGATTATTGTATGCCTTTAGGTGTTTCTTATTCGAACACGATTTCTTGAGTCTTGTGGATTCCACTCCAGCGCCATCCTTGTAATGCTGTCAGGACTTTTTCGGATGGTGGCCATATCAGTGATCGAACCCATGTTCTCATGTACAAGAGCCGTGCCCACTCACCAACCAATGCATCACCGACGTCCTGAAATATGATGCCGAATTGAAGTATAAATTTTCGGATGGTGGCCATATCAATGATCGAACCATGTTATCATGTACAAGACCCGTGCACACTCACCAACCAATGCATCACCGACGTCCAGAAATATGATGCCGAATTAAAGTATAAATTTTCGGATGGTGGCCATATCAATGATCGAACCATTTTCTCATGTACAAAACCCGTGCACAATCACCAACCAATGCATCACCGACGTCCAGAAATATGATGCCGAATTGAAGGGCAGAGCTGGCGCTGTATGGTACAGAACCAGCCACGTCTCCAATGGCGACGAAAAAAGTCGGTGACGTCTACGCGCAATTGGGGAGAGAGATATATATTTAGGCAATTGGCGACTTCAGTTGCATTTTCTCTCTGCATCGTATATAAAGGTGATTTTTTTGCTGTTTGGTTTGTGAAAATTGAAGTAAATACCAACAAATTTGTACAAGTGAATGAAATATATATTTGTGGTCCTTAAATCGATGCCCGCCAATTATTTTTTTTAAAGATTGTTACTTGCAAATATTGCTTCATTCTGAAAGCCCAATACCTCACCAATGACATGTGTGTAACGTTCTCGACTTTCAACTTGTTCATGGTATCGCGTGCAGAGTCATAGGTGGCACCGTCCTGTTGAAACCACATGTCAAGCAAATCCAATTCATCCATTTTGGGCAAAAAACAGTCTGTGATCTTCGAACGATACTTTGCTGCATTGAAAATAACGTAGCGGCAGTCATCGTCTTTGGAGAAGTATAGTCCAATGATGCCACCGGCCCATAAACCGTATCAAAAAGAGTTTTTTTCATGGTGCACTGGTAGCTCATGAATAGTCTATGTCTACTCTTCAGGCCAAATTCGGAAATTCTGTATATTGACGTTCCCATTGAGCCAAAAAAGAACTTCGTCGCTAAAGACAATTTAGCGATAAAAAAATTAATAATCTTCCAGCTTCTCTAATACCCATTAACCGAAAAGACGACGTTGTGATTGGTCGAATGGCTGTAGCTGCTGCACACGCTGTATTTTTCATGGCTTTAAAATCAGGTCCTCTTCCAGGTGGTCGAATAACACAAACCCAATTGCTGCCATCGGCGACTGATTGACATATCGCTATCTTTATTAACAGTGGCGGATACAGTAGCAATACTCTCCTTGGTACGGACTCTATGCATACGGGTTGGTGGATTGATGTCTAATAGAGTGAAACTAGTGCAAAATTTGGTCGCAGTGGCTTGAGTAGCTCTCTCGGTGGGTCGGTTATGACGACCATAAAATGGATGCAAGTTGCGAAACACATCTTTCACAGATCACGAATTTTGATCATAAAACTGAATTACTTGCAAGCGCTTTTCGTTTGTAATTCTGGTCATGATAAAAGGTCAACTGAATATCTTTGACTTTGATATGTGTCACGAATCACTGAAGACTGATATTTGAAATATTATAAAAATTGCACAACAAATGTCTCTAAAAATTTTGTTTCAGAGACTTTATAGTGGATTCCGTTGTAATTTGTTGATAGTCCTTAATTAGGATTTCAGTCAATCATTGATATTGTAAGTTTTTCCAAAAAAACCTTAATTTCGCACAATGATGTCTAAATTATCAGACTATGTGGGTAGTCTGGTAGTGATATTGCTGTTAGCTGCAGCTTTTCTCAGGATGATTTCAATTAATAGGTTGAAGAAATCACATGATAGGGTGTCGCTCTACCTGAGGCCTCGCCTCGTACTAAATGGTTCGGTGAGATTTTTACCAAGTTTTACTAAGGCTTTTGTATCGGTCAGTGTCATTCTACTTATTCTTACCAGGAACACCAAGCTCCGACGTAGCTATCGAATTATCGACTATCGAAGCCAGCCATAAGATAAAATAAAATAAATGGTTTCCCATTACATCTCATGAAGGAATTGGATAGAGATTCTGACAACAAGTGAGCTGTATACTAACTGATTGGGACCAACAGTTTGACATCGCTTCCGAACCGTATATTTTAAAAGTCGATGGTGTCGCCGTGACTATGCGAGGTGGCTGCCGCCGAAAGAAATTGCAGACGGTCAGAGCAGGGATCGATCCAAGGATCACATCTACAAGAGGTGTGCATACAACCATTACACCACCGACGGCCAGCCATTTACGCAGCCATATAATATATAAAGTGGTGGTAGGTTTCGATTCGTTTTTCGTAGGCATCCGTGGTATCGTATTGTCGTGGTGTGAGTATCTGACCGATAGTTGACTTCTCAGGTCTAAAGCCACACTGATAAGGTTCGACCAGGTCTGCAACAAACGGCTTTATTCATTCTCACATTACGTTTAAGAGGACCTTGTATATATTCCGGTCGCCTTTTTGAAAACAGGACACAGTATGTTAAGACTCCAAACATAGGGCATGCATTAGTCTAGCCAGATGTTGCATATGAGGTGAGTTTTCCACCCTTTCAACTCATAGCCGCCAGCCTTAACCAGCTCAGCCGGAAGTCTATCAGCACCAGCGGCTTTCTTGTTGCTGTTCTAACTTCGCTTTGGCAAGGAGATGGGCAGTCGACGCCATCGTCCTGTATTTGCTCCACAACCTCATCCATATTGAAATCTCCTGGGAAAAGTAAAGCATATAGATTTCTGCATATTCCCAACATACTCTGCATATCTATGACAAGATTCCTGCCCTTATATCTACAAAGGGAGGCCCTGAACCATTTCCGTTGGTTTGGTTTTGAACTTTTCTGTAGGCTGTACGTGCCTCATTTTTCCTCTTGCAGGATTCAAAACAGTGGCTGTCGGTGGTGCAATAGTTAGTGTGCGATAGTGCAATAGTTAGTACATGAGATCCTGGGTTCGATCAATACTCGGACCACCTTAAATTTCTTTCGACGACGGTCACCTCGCATAGTGACGGCGACACTATCAAGTATTTAGCTATAAAAAAGCTTCGCAAATACCACTCGGAACTGGTGTAAATCTGTAGATCTCAACAAGGTAATATACAACTTGGCAGCGTACGGCTCACTGGTTGTGAGATGCCCTCCGCAATTCCTTCATGGGATGTAATGGGAAACCACTTTTTTAAGATTCAATTTTCTCAATCTCGCGCTTTCACCACAACCAGTTTTTCTTCCTAAACAAACGGGTTCTCTCTCTCCTCTATCTCTTATACCGCTCTGTCATGATTCGCATTGCAACTGACTAAAGCGTTGCCATAAGCGCAGCGTTCTTTTCATCACTTGCCATGCGACACTCGTCATCGGAGCATGGTTTGCCTTAAGGCGGTTTTTCATAACCAAGCACGGTCTCTGCATTCGCTTTCATAGAGTTAGGCGTGTACTTTTACTAGGCTTCATCATGAGGGGGCGGGGGTGAGTTCTGGGCTAGTATCTGGGTGACTTCCTCTGTATAGGCCTTGGCTATTTCTTGTATTTGCAGCTTCTTTAAGTGATTAGGTGCGATAAATATTATATCCCCAATCGCCGGTCAAGAAGTGTGAAAATCTATATCACGGATTGAAATAGATTTGAGAACTTCACCTCGATCCTATCATTCGATTATCATAACTATGTGAAGGTTGATATAAAGTTTTTTCAATCAATCCAGAGGTCGTAGGAAACTCATTACGCACTTCAAAAATTCAAATTGTTTTGAAATCTGGATGTAATGGTATACACAACCTAGGTATGTTGTTGGGCCTGGTCAAATAGTTCTTTTTAAAATCTACAAGACAGAAAATATAATGCCATTTCATGACTACACTCAAAAAAAGTTACTCGTAAACACAGCAGACAAGACTGCTAAAAATCAGAAAGCTAACATGATTGCCAGTTCAGAAAACACACGTTTCTGCTTAAGCCAATCATATATTTGTAGTTTCAGCAAACATTTTCTAACATACTTTCTCAACTCTGACAACAGTTCGTTTTTATGACAGAACATTTGCTGTTATACTAGACAAATTGCCTGCTGGTAAGTAACAAACCTTGTTTGCCGTTAATACCAAACTTAAATTTTCGAGTGAAATGTAAAATTCCAGATTGCTGGCCAACTTATTGCAGTGATATTTCTAACCAATGATATAATCTGAGTACATTTATTTATATATTTTAATTTAAGCTCTCGTCGATTTTTCACATCACATATTAGTACAACCTCGTTGTAATAAAGTTCTCTCTCTGTCATTTACAAATGCTCAATTTTTATTTGATTGATGTTCATAGTCATGATGTTCATATCTATGTATTTAGTAGTTGTGTAGCGGTAACGTGCTGTATAAATCTAAATATATACTATAAGTGTAAAAACAAATCACACAAACCCGCGTGTATAAATGTGTCTGTATTTGTTTTGAGTACCTTTTTTACAGGATGTTAACGAGCAGAAAGAGCAAAACACAACAAACAAAATAAATATATATAATAGTGGTTTTTAGTTTGTTGATAGGGTGCTGACAACCAGAGGGTGGCAGTTGTGTGGAGAAAAAACTGTGGAATCCATAAACATTTTTATGTACACTTTCATATTTTTGTTGTTATTTTATACCTTAATAAGTACAATAAATTTATTTTGTGTCTGTGTTGTGTAGATGATGTGTAGGTGTAGTTGTATTGCATATAATACGTGGGGTTTAGTTGATAAATATATCATTCAACTGTCAACACACACCCTCCGACAACACCAACACTTAATAACTTCAACATAACTAGAAATAAGACATAAATCATTATGTCCTGTTTCGTTTTTTATTGATTGCTGGGTGTTTCTGGGAGCAAACTGAAGTCATAACTACGCCCAAGGGAACAATTTAATTTATGGTCAGGATTTAACGGATGATTCGTTGGATAAAAAAATGAAAAGGTGTGAATATTATCATTTCCACGAAAAAGAAAAATACAAAAAACAGCGAAGTTAGAAAATACATGTGTATTGGCAAACAGAAGCGGATACAATTCTTTATTTATTAAATTATAAATGGATGCTAGTGTTAATAATCTCACGTTATCAAACCAAGCTTGGTTTTCAGAATATGAATTAATCACGACGATATCTCAGTTTAGGATTGATATTATCTGCTATGCAACAATTAAATAGTGGCTTAAAGTTGATCATTTGTTGAAACTGTTCTCCCTGCTTGCAGCTCTTTTGGATATACATATATAAGTAAGTATACTAGTTAGTAAATTTGTCAGCTTTTCTGCCTCTGTACCTAGTATGTAATATCTTGTACCTTGTACCTTGTACCGTGTACCTTGTACCTTGTACCGTGTACCTTGTACCTTGTACCTTGTACCTTGTACCTTGTACCTTGTACCTTGTACCTTGTACCTTGTACCTTGTACCTTGTACCTTGTACCTTGTACCTTGTACCTTGTACCTTGTACCTTGTACCTTGTACCTTGTACCTTGTACCTTGTACCTTGTACCTTGTACCTTGTACCTTGTACCTTGTACCTTGTACCTTTTTCCTTGTACCTTGTACCGTGTGCTCTGTACCTTGTACCTTGTACCTTGTAATTTGTACCTTGTTCCAAAAAATTAGTCCTGGAAAAATTAATCCTGAAACTATAAGAACAAAAATATGTTATCAGCACGTCCCTAGAAGGGACAGGGAAGAGGTTCCTGACAATACCGCAGCGAACTCTGAAGAGCCTGCTTCTGCTCGAGGTGCCCCTGCTGATTACTGAATACGACAGATCTAGGGAGGTAAAAAAAAACCTCCATAATAAAAGGTTTAAATCTGCCCAGAGGTTGTTGGCAGCCCTAACATTAGGATCGGATGCGGTGGTCTAATGAATCACCCGTGTTAAATTACAGTCATTGTACGAGTAGAAAAGTCGATACAATCAGGGGAAAAACATACCACCTCGGTAGCAAAATTTGGCTTTAAACAACGGTATACGATTGATACCTGCAATGTTAGAACTCCCTCCGGAAAATCGAGACCCGAACAGGTTAGACGAGTTATGGAATGCTACAATGTGAGCATCATAAGACTAAGCGATGTACGTTGGCTTAACCCATATTCAACCGGTGTTGCGTTTTCGCAACAGCAACTTTGACGTATGGTAGCTCAGGTGGTGCAATGGGTGGTGTGCGCGGCTCTTGTACATGAGATCCTGGGTTATTAACTATAATTTCTACGACGAAAGTATACAAATTTTCTATATGTATATTTTAGTAGCATTTACAGCCTGTAACAGGAAGGGTTACAAAACAGCCCTTTTTTTAAATAAATAATTAAAATAACGTAATGTTTTAAAAAAGATGTAAACCTCTCGAATTCTGTCGCCAAAATATTGTAGAACAGAAGAAAAATATCATCCGCCAAAACAATTGTTTTATAATATAATAAATGTAGCTGCAAAAATTGGTGTTGCGAAAACGCATCGTTGGTCGATTAGGTGTATATCAGAAATTCCCGCCACACACAGTGTGCATTGATGCTGTGATATGAAGAAAATTTTTGACACCATGAGTAAGTGTCACTATTGTACATCATCCGAATTTAACTGGTATTTTCTACTTTTTTTGCAATATTTCGATACCGAAGTTAAGGATATTTTAATTAAAAGTACCAATCTTTACTCTCAGCAGCAAAATGTTGTACTGCAGATTACGAAGGAAGAAATGTTCCGTTTTCTTGGAATACAGATCATTCACTTCCTCAACTTCAACTATACTGGTCTGCGAAACGAGATTTCGGCATTCCCATTGTGAAGCAAGCAATGTCGCATCATAAATTTACGACCATCAAAAAGGTGTTTCATTTGAAGGATAACACCAATATTGACACCATTGATCGATTTGCCACAGTCAGACCTCTAATTGATATCCTGAATGTCAAATATAAACAGTTTGGTATTTTTACCACTCATCTATCAATCCATGCGCAAATGGTACCATACTTCGGCAGGCACAACTGTAAAATGTTTATTCGGGGAAAGCCAATTCGGTTTGGTTTCAAAAATTGGTGTCTATTTTCGGATACAGGCTATTTATATGAAGCTGTGCCGTATGCTGGCAATGCAACTCTATACAATAAGCAGATTGGCTTAGGAGCGTTTGTTGCGCTCTGTTCCTTATCCGGATCGTCATGTTGTCTATTTTGACAATCCTTTCACATCATATTACCTATTCTGTTTGTTAAATGAGCGCAAGTTTCCAATCGCTTGAGAGGTGCTGATCTTCATTTGGGCACCACAAAAAAATAAGTCAATGGAATCGTAAAAATAAACCGGATAAGAAACTGCCTTTGCTCCAGTACCTGGAAAAACATGAGTACGATTATGTATTTGATAGAAACAATAAATTGTTTATAGCTCGTTGGCATGATAATAATGAAGTCACTAGAGTATCAAATTTTGTTGGTACTGAACCAGAAGTTCCAACGACGCGTTACTCATTCGTAGAGAAGAAGAAGGTATCACTTCCACAGCCAAAAGTACAACAGTGAGTACAACAAGCATGTGGATGGTGTTGACGTACACGACAATGGAGTTGCCAACTATCGTATAGCAATCCGAAGTAAAAAGTGGTGGTGGCCATTGTGGAACAATTGTGTCAATTCTACAATCGTAAATGCCTGGAAAATGCACTGCCTGATTGCAAAAGCTGAGAGCAATCTCCCGTTGTCTCAATTGGAATTCAAAAGTGATATTGTCCGTGGATTGCTACTGTATGAAGATCGGCCAGAAGAAGAACCATTATACGAATACGATATTGAAGAAGCAGAAAAACTACCGCAAATGCCACGTTTAGACGTTCGAGATCATGTCATATGGAAACATCCGGGCGGTACCAAACAGTGATGTGCTAAATGTCATTCGCAGACATTTTTCCTATGTAAAAAGTGAAATATTTCTCTTCATTCTAAGTGTTTTGACACTGTCCATACAAAATAAATAAATTAAATAACAATATTTCGGTTGTTTTACTCTTAAATTAAATTTTAACCTTTTATTTAGATACTACAAAAAATTGCTCACAAAAACTGGATTCATCACTTTTTATTTGCAAACCTAATATACCCCTAATCGACCAATGATGCGTTTTCGCAGCAACTGATTTCCAGGAACCTAGGCACCTTAGGGACTCAAATCTTTCAGATATGTGATTTTTGAAGCCTCAATAGGCAGCATACAAAATTTCATTAAGTTATCTCAACGGAATCGGGTAGTGGTAGAAAATGGGCACATCTAAATTACCATCTGGTCATTGCTTTATAAACTCCAACAATGAGATGCAACGTATAAACTGAGTCGTCCTTATTCTGTATCCTAAGGGTAGAAATGCCCCAAAATTATACAAGACATCGTTACGGCAAAATTAAATCGAAATTCCGCAAGGATTTCTGTGGTACAGGTGTATGCATCTACTAACCCTGATGTAGACAGTTCTGAGGACGCGGTCTATAGCCAACTGGAGTTTGCGGCAAGCTCCTGGTCAATTGGTGACATTAAAATATTTCTGGGAGATTTTAGTGCCAAAGTGGTCAACGAGACCAACAATCTACAGGAAGTGATGGAATACATGCTCTTGTAACTGTGAGAAATGGCAATGTTGATAGGATCATAGATTTCTGTACTTGCCTTTATCGGCTGAATGGATATCCACCACAGAAATATTCATAAGTAGACATGGAAATTGCATGATAGTCAAACTTTTAACCAAATCGATCATATACTTGTTAGCAATATGTTTTTGGGTTCCTTGCTGGATATTGATAGCGATCACAAACTTTTAGTGGGCACCTTCCGTCTCAAAAATCGAAAAATTCAATACAGACCGTCTGCATGACCTAATGATGCACGATCAAATTGGATGCTTCAATGTGGCACACGACAGTCAGAATACGTGTTCAGGCATTATTCGAACGCTGAAGGAAGGAAGGAGACTGGTGAGATAAGATGTGTGAATAAACCTTGGATTAGTGCAGAGTCTCTGACCGAAACTTGGACTTGGGAATGCCTATTTACGATTCGTGATTCGTGATATTCGCTTACGACCGAAAATCAGACTATCGGCAATCAGCACGTAGCGTGAGTTACATGGTCCATTCAGATTACGACAAGTACCTGAACAATATAGCGGCGGCAACCAAAAAGCTGCAAGTAATCTTTAATAAAAAAAATTCAATGAGTGTTCGATCTCACGGGCGATGTGTTAACACCTTTTTGCTACACGGTACCTGTTCGATTTCTGTGAACACATTCGTAAATGTTACATTGAAAAATATAAAACGAAACAGCCAAACACACAACATCACACATACTTTGTAAGAAGTAGCTGACGTATTAGTATGTCACCATAACGTCGACTGCGATGGTTTTAGCAGCAGCATAACATTTGGTTTTAGCAGATTTTAACTTTGATAGATTTAGTCCCTATACGCCGCCATAGATGTTAACACATCAAAAGGCAGAGCTGTAACAACATCAGAAGTACTGCATCATTAAAAACTAATGATGGCACGTACATATCGTTACCGTATATGCAAGTGGAGCGATGACGTGAATATTTTACGACACAATCTAGACTTCCGTATGATGAAAATCAGTGAACCCCTTCGGCAGCATACTCGCGTCGCAACCCGTCGCAATATTTAAACCAAACCGAATTCCGAACCGAATTTCACAAAATTTTCACAAATTTTGTGGTCCTGATCATATTCCAGCGGAACTGTTGAAATATGGTGCATCAGCGTCAGCAGAAATCATTACAATAACAAACTCCATACGGAGTGGAAAGAGGGAGTGGTTGTCACTATCCCGAAAAAAAATACTCTCATGCCTTTACTCTTATTCTTCAGCGCATCTCGCTGGGCTAAACCAAGTTGTACGGAAAGAGCAGGCGGGTAACAAGCCTGGTCCTTCTCGTGCCAACCACGTGAACATATTCCGTATAATCGTAGATCAATCAGTTGAAATACACCCGCCTCTTTATCGACTTTTCATATACTTCGAACAAGCGTTTGATTTTGGATACTGTAACTCAATATGGTCAATATAGTATCCATGATCAGTGAACTGTAGAGAGATGCAGTGTATACAGTTCGTTTTAATGGGAAGAAAGGCCAACCTTTCACCACATCTGCATGAGTTAGACCGGGATGTGTCCTACCCCACCATTATTTCTACTAATTATGGGCGAAGTATGGAGGCAATTAATACATAAGCACCGTTCGACAGTCAGTGGAAGATGTATGAACTTCAACATGATATCGACTATGCAGGTAAAATACGTCTTATGACCCTCAAATTTGATGACATCGAGCCAAGTTAAACTGACTGAAAAAATTCGAAAAAAGTAGGATTAAGAATAAATAGAAAGAAGACACATATGATGCGAATTCGAACAGAACGGAATGTTCCACGCGTTACATGAAGACGTGGATTCAGTCAACTATTTAGGAAGGAAAATTACAGCGGCTGATATAGGCGATCGAATGTATAAGGCCCGTTTTGCATTCCCAAAACCTGCACAAAATCTGGCGTAATAAGAGAATTCCGGAAAAGACGAAATTGCGAAATATTCAATTGCATTGTCAAGTCTGTACTATTGGATGATTGTACTACTTGTAGCTTGAAGAAGCTGACAATGAAGAAGGTCCAAGCGATTGTCAATGGTTGTCTGAGACAAATTCTCCGTATCTACTTGTCCAACGCAATTTCTATTGAAGTACTCTGGCAACGTACATGTAATGGTCCCATTGAACTGGATAGATGTAGAACAAAAAGGACTTAAAGCGGCCATATATTTAGGCATCCAACACTAAATATTGCTTCACCGGCAGTTGAATGTAACACTAAGGGGTGCCGAAGGCCAGGAAATCCACCAAATACATGACAGCGGTACCTTGAGCAGGAATACAAGCAAACCAACTGGTATATCGTGGAACCAAATTAAATCATTTGTCAGAGACAGAATTCGATGAGGAGAATACCCTTAATGCCCTATGATCTTCGTGAACCGTTTATTTAAACTTTGTGTTGTAATATTGTTTTACATTTTCCTATTCTCTTTTTTGACAAGCTTTTTCATGGTTATTTACCTGATAGTGTCGCCGTCACTAAGCAAAGTGACCGCCGTCTACTGAAATCCCAGCCGGTCAGGGCACGGATCGAGCTACATGGGAACGTAGAATGAGACTCGCACACTAACCATAGCACCACTGACGGGCACTATAACGACGGTAACTATACTATGTTTTCCAAGACTCTAACATGCTTTCCTTTCTAAGTAATAGAGGTCCTTCTTCAGATTCTAACCAGCACATTTGACGGTTTACATATCTTTTTATTCATAATTTATATTTTTTGTCACTCGTCTGATGTTGGCACAATGTTTTCTTCTACCACAAAAAAGATACATTTCTGTATATGAAGGTGGATTAAAAAAAGTTAACCCAACCACTCAAAGGTCTCAATGCCTCCACTTTTACAAATTTAAGTAAAAATCCTGTCATTTCCGTAATAACTTATTTCAACACCTTAAGTATTGCTTTCTCCCTCACATTGACATTCTCTATCTCTCTCTCTCTATATATATATAATATATTCTCTCACTTCGTTACACATACCCTTACAATTACTTCCATGTTGAGTTTGTATTTGCTCTATTCATAAAGGATTGTTATAGGTGTGTGTTTGTAGTGCAAAATTTACACACTCATATGTGTTGGTTAACTATGCCAAACTTTCAGACCCCAACACCCCCTTACCAGGCAAGGACGACAGTGTACAAAAAAAAACAGCAACAACAACGACAGACTGAGATTGTTTCAAGTATCCCTTCAGGATATGAATTGTGTACATGTGAATTTACAAGTGCTAAACTCAAACATTTTGCATATACCGTCAGGGAACACTCATGTTTGGAAACTTAAAATATATATAATGCTGGGGAAATGTTCGTGGTAGGCGACGGCAGAAAAGTGAAACTGAAATTTTAGAATTCCGCCCGCAGGGGCTTTTGCATACAATTTACGAGCTTTTCGTCTAATTTCTGAATGTTAACTAGGGGCTCCGTATGCAAATGTAATGTTACTTTAGCGCGAACTTTGTAAAGAGAAATTTCGTCAGAGATGCTGCAAGGGCAATATTTGCATTGTAAATCGAAAAAAAGCTGATGCAAATTTTCAATTTATGCTCGGGATTTAAAGGTGCAGATAAGAACTATTTTTGGGGCTTGCAGCAAATTATCTATATTTAGTCAAAACAAATATCGAACTTTTCTCTAGCATTTGGAGCATGACAAGCAGTGCATTTTGGACTAATAACCTTTGTGACAGGTCATATACAAATCAGAATTATTTATGATATTAAGAAATCGAATCCTCTTTTGGTCCGCAGTCCCCAATTCGAACCCTAATATGCAGCAGCGGCTATATGTAAGGCGGGGACAATCAACTGTTGAGCACGGCAACATTACAGCTTTAAATTTGTGAAATGTTATTAAGTTGGGACCAACTGCACCCTAACAGTCGTTTTCGAAACAAACAAGCAAACCTTGTGATAAATTTAATTTCATACTCTGTTTTTATTATTACTCATACGTACCGAAATCCCTATTATATTTAGCAACTTAAATAAACAGAAAGCTTGTCATATACATACTCGTACCGTGTTGATAGTTTTGAAAATTAACTAGCTTCTGTAGGATGAATGTGATTGCTTAATCTGTTTTAATTACTACTCATACGTAACGAAATCCCTAATTATTATTTCGTAACTTAAATAAGTAGACAATTTTTTATCAAAAATTAACTACATTTACAAACAATTTGATTACGAATCAATTTTACAACTAACTCAAGAGTTCCTGTTGGACATACCAAGATACTTCGCTCCTTCATTTTTACAACCACAACTTAATATCAGCACCATTTGTCACTTAGGTCTACAATATCCACCTGCCAATGAGAAGTAGCTAAATTTTTTTCAACTACAATTTTTGGGATCGATAATAACTATAACGGATGACACGTTTTCACAGTAGCGGATGACATGAGTTCCAAGCCGACTGTTAATTAATTCAGATTTAAAGACACGTAGTTCCTACAGCAGTAGCGTTTCATGCAAATGAACCTCATTACATTGAAAGTTGTGCCACAGAGGGGTATGTTATTACTTCTCTCTTAGGATAGGCTAGTTTTGGTGGTATTGTTGTAACAGATTGTCTGTTTACACTAGTTTGTCCCTGGAAGATATAAAAAAAAACTAAGTGTATTTCCCCTATGTGTCACTGGAGGGAGCTGTGGGGAGCTGGAGAAATTGCGGCACCTCCAAGGGTATGTCCCATAGGCAAGTCAGTAGGCCTCTCAGGACAGTTGAAAATGTGAATAGTGTCATGAGGGCTTTGTTGGCAGTGTGGGCACTGATCTAAGGTGCCTGGGATTATTCTTGATCTATACGAGTTCAGAATAGAACTCCATCCAGATCTAAGCTGGGCCAGAATAGTTCTGGTGTGCCTGGGCAGAAGCCTCTCTATATTCGAAATCGCGGGTGGGTGTTCATTAATGACCCGGTTGCAAGAAAAGCCATGTACGGCCTCTGACACCGCCGTGTTATGCAAAAATTTCTGAGCTACTGCTATCGACAGTCCGTTGACGTCACATGGAATGACGTCTTGGATGTTCGCGCAGTAGCACGTTAAGTCCTTCCGGATGTGACGAGGAGGCGGATCCTGCAGCAGAATGTGGTGGTTGGGATGACTAGGCAGAGGACAAGCCATAAGAAACTGTCTCCTCAACAACACATTATGTTGTTGCACTGCCAGTATCTTGCTCTTCTCATGTGAATGATCTACGTTCGTCATTTGTGTGCATCCGGTAGCGATTCGTAGTGCACTATTTTGGATCTTCTGCAGACCTTTCGATTCGGTATCGCTTAGGAAAGAGGACCACACCGGAGCGGCATAGTTGAAGATCGAACGACTTATAGCTTTATAAGTCACTAGAACTGACTCCTTCTCCTTGCCCTAAGTTGTCCCTGCAAATATATTTAGGACCTTGTTGAGGGTGTCGACTTTTCTTCTAATGTAGTCCGAATGTTTAGAGAAAGTAAGGAGATTATCGAAAATAACTCCGAGTATTTTGGGGTTACTGACTGTGGTTATATATCCCCAATTGACAGAGATGTCGAGCTCTCTCCTTATTTATTTAGTTGTAAAAAGGGTCACAGAAGACTTCGACGGAGATAACTGTAAATTCCGTTCCTGCAGAAGGCTAGTAATGGTGGCTAGATAGCTGTTAATGCTAGCACTTATGTCGTCTACATTTATGCCCGAGGAGATGATAGTACAATCATCGGCGTACGACACAATACTAACTCCTTGGGGGGGTGCAGGAAGATCCACAAAATAAAAGATGAAGAGTATAGGTGCGATAACGGGAATTCTGGTCCCTGAACTCTACAAATGCCTGCCTCCCGTTGAGGAAGTTACCAAGCTAGCGCTTGGTACTGTTTGGGAGAGACGACTTTAAGATGTCCTGGAGCACGATCGAGTGATCAACATTGTCGAAAGCTTTAGACAGGTCTAAAGCTGCGACCAATGTGCGGTCAGCGGGTCAGCTCTGATTGAGGCCATTGGTGATGTGCGTAGTTATCGCATTTAAGGCCAATTTTCCCGATGTTCCAGCCAACTGTCGCGACGGTGTTGTTTGATGAGTGCATTAATCTCATTCGACAGGGGCAATATTCGTGGTCCGCAAGACGCGCAGCATCAGATGGAAAGTTAGGTCTACAGTTGGGAATTCTGCCAGCTGGGATACAACGCTTTGCAGCTTTGAGAATGGTACCCCTGAGGATCATTTCTCCCTGTCTGGCGCAAGAGAGTAGCTGCACATCACGAAGGGATTATTGTAATTGGCGATCGTCCGTTCATCCGACTCCACAAAGCCACTAGGCTTCTCTACAGTGATCAGGATGAGAATATGATCAGACTTTAAGGCTATATGGGTCTGCCAGGTGGTATTGGCTAGTAGCGATGGAGCTTAAGCAATTAGTCGTTAATCTTGTTGTGAAGTCCTCATTTATACCTGCGAATTCCGAGTTGTCTATCTGGTCTGCAATATTAATGCCACGCCGGTCTGGGACCAGCTGGGAGAACCACATCTCATGATGAGCATTGAAGTCCCCAAGTATAATTGTACCATCACCCTGGAGTAGGTGTTCGCCAGTGGTGGTTCGAAAGCTAATTGGCTGGTGACTGCAGCCGTGAAGGTCAATGAGTGTTCGAACCCACGGGCCATGTGTTAACACCTTTTTTTTACACGGTAGCTGTTCGATTTCTATGAGCACATTAGCCAATGTTACATTGGAAAATAATTTCTTTCATCTGCTTTTACATTTGATGTAATATTGTTGAAATAAATAAAGCAATATTTAGCTCACTGAAATAAATGTTTTTGTTTTGTCATAAACAGAGCGATGACAAAAACTATTGAGTAGTATGGGGAACTTATTGCACTCTTTTTCCTCTCTCGTGTAGAGAGTCTGAGTAAAAGAGCATAAACGTGTCTGATTCTCTTTATAGAATATTTCAATAAAAATGTACCATTTCAACAACGTTATTACATAAAACAATACAAACATCATAAATGTTTCAAAAGGCATCTATGTTGCACATCAAAATTAAGAATGGACCAAGTTATGACAAAAAGAGAGTAATACATTTTAAATCATTCGCCAGATGTCGCCAGTGCTTTTGAGTCATACAATTCGTTCCATGAGTTGTTTATACTATTCAATACTCTTTGGCGACGACGACCTGCTTGTTTGTTCGCTGCCGCTACATCAATACCATCATACTTATTACAACAACCTTTGATATATTGCCCTACCCGCGCCTATAAATGTTAACACAACAACAAAAATTACCTTAAATTTGATTTAATTGGCTATGCAATAAATTAGTTTTGATTAGAAGAATACAACAATTTTGAATAATTTTTACGTGTATTACAACCACACACTGGCAGAAAATAAAGAAACTTTATCAAAACTGTGGTTATCCCAGGGACTTTCAACGGGAGTTTGGTGGAACTGAAACACTCACGGCTTCCCTTTAGTACTTCTCTATGGGAAAGTTCAGCAGATACTCATAAGATGTTTTTTTTCATTTCTAGCCCAGAAATTTACAGTTTGAATTGAATTCAAAACAGTTTTATTTGTCATAATTTGTCATAAATTGTAGTACAACGTTTATGTATCAAGATTTTAGTATTTGGTAAATATTTCAAAATAATACTACCACAAATCATTACAATACTATACCTTTTTAACATTTTGCATCCCTTGGACCGTATAATTAATTTTATTTCATAACCAACATAAAGTATTACTCATACGTTACGACATGCAAACACTTTTTCGGTTTGGAAATTAAAAAACATCAAACTTTACGAGTGTAGCTAAAATATGACCTTAATCCAATTTAAAAAATTGCAGTATACGAAGATTCCTCCTGCAATTTGCATGATTATACTACTTCAAGCAACTGTAGCCTCCCTCCATTACAAATTGTAACCCAGATTTTGGCTTGTTCCCTTTGTTATCCCACTCTTAGTTAAATCTACTACAAAGACTAACCCACTAAACTTGAAAAGTAAGAAATGGAATACAACACCAAAAAGGTAGGTACCTCGGTCGTTACTTAGTACAAAACTAACTGTATAATTTTATACATGCGCTTATTTTATAGCAAAAAAAAAAAACAAATCTGCTAGTATATTAGGGTGGACCTCAAAGCAGAAATTATGTGAAATAACAAGGTATGAACTGAAGATTTACCAATGATTAAAATAGAACGTTATAATAGGGTAGAATCATTTATTAAAATGACATTTGAAAATGCATAACATATCTTACTACATAAAAATTATTGTTCTGGGTACGGACGTCTAAAATTCGGGAAACGGGGGACCAATTGACACCAAAGTTGAGCAATATGTTAGTTTTGACAGCCGAAGGGATTCTCTCAAGTTTATTCTTTTAGCGGTGGGGACGTGTCAAAAGTGTTTTTTTGCAACTACAAGGCTGAAAAGTGGTAGATATATATTACTGACGAAGGGGAAGATCAGTTAATGCTGGATTTTAGATTTTCGGTTTGTGGGCAGATGGGACGTGGCAAAGGTGTTTGTTGGAGCTAGAAGGCTGAAAATTGGTACATATGTAGCACTGACGGTGGGTACGATCATTTTATGGTCGACTTTTAAATTACAGGTGTTGAGGGCAGGGGTGTGGCAGTCGTGGCAAGGTCATTTCAGAAATATAAGTTCGATTCCCTAACTTTGGATAATTAAAAACCCCCACTGTATAAACATAACCGGAAATATGTTTCCAAGATATTTCTAGAACATCTCGGTAGAAAGAGTGTTACAAAATTGTCATTTTGATGTTTAACAAATTTCACCGCATTATCCTGGAACCCATTAACAATATAAGTCAATCTATTGAGTAATGGCAGCTCACTGCACCAGATTTAATTAACATTTATTTTTCCGAAATGTGAGGACTCGAAAACATAAGTCAACATTGAAAACCAATTTACAGTTAAAAGATCATCATATCTGAATTATTGACATAGTATACGCTTAATTTGGGACAGTCAACAGGGTCTTCCATCTGGCAAGTGGAAAGTAGGAACGTTAGAGGATCCGCAAAACATGTTTGCCTCTAAAACCGAATCACTTCCAATTTTCACAAATGCTGAAGGTGTTATTTCGTACGCCTCAGGCAAGATTCATACCAGAGTATAGAAGAGCGCCCAGGAAGACAAGCCTGACAGCGAAACCAATAAATTTATGTAGAATTTGAACGGAGTATACGACGGGAATGAAGACCTAACCGGCCCTGTGTACGAGCAAGCCAAGCTTGACAACGAACCTATCCAGGACGCACCAGAAGTTGATGATGGGAAAGACAAGGGTGTGGATGTGTGTGGAGGAAGCAAGGAAGTCTAGCACCGGGAATCAGCGTTATTATATTAAAAGATTTATTTGTTTTTCTGAGAGGTTTTAGGTGTTAAACAGATTTCCAGTTCTTTCCTGATGAAAACAGATTTTGTAAAATGTTATCGCAATGCGGTTTTTGATAATTTGTATATAACGTAAAAATTATAAAACAATCAAGAAATGAGGTGAAACAGAAAACTTTGAGTGAAACGTATCGACGGTTACTGTCCCTCGGACCCATGTATGCAGTGCATTGCATTGCCATAGGGGAAGAGTGCATACAGACAATTTGTAACAAAGAAGAGCAGGAGAAGAACGAAGTTCGTTGGTTTGATCGATGACCACCTCTACAAACCAAACTTGGAAAAGAAAAGAATGACATTCTCACCATGAGCACTGATAAAGGAGGAAAGACAGTTGAGATATCAAAGGACGAATGTAAGATGGGAAATATTCTGGACGATATATGCACGTATAGACGACTCAGCAGAGATCCGACGTCAAGTCTACAGGAGAAAAATAACAAACTAGTGGATATATTATTCTGGACGCGCCCACGAGGAGTAAATTAAGCATGAGAACATCTACAGCCCTCAGAATCTGTGGTTTGCCGAAAATGCATAAATGGGGGAATCATTTAAGACTTATTTGCTCATCCGTAAATGCTCTTGGTTGTGCACATTGCAAATTTGTGGTTGAAATACTCACAAATGTGACGCGAATCTCTGAATATAATGTTAGGGATGCAACAGATTTCAAATCCCGGATAAAAAGCTTGAAAATAGACCAAGACGAAATATTAGTATCGTTTGATGTGGTCAATCTTTTTCCAAGAATACCCATAAATTTGGCATTAAGGACTATAGAGGAAAAATTGAGTAAAATTGCGGATTACACGACTATACCACAGTGTATTTTTATGGAATTATTGTCGTTTTGTATCAAGGATACACACCATTTTAAATATCAGGATAGATTTTCTGAACAAAGAAAGCGCATGCCTATGGGTTCTCCAGCATCATCGATAATGGCGGACATTATAATGGAAGGATTGCTTGACACGACGCTCAATACATTAACGAGTAGACCGA
Organism: Phaonia tiefii; assembly: GCA_963931995.1. Taxonomy (NCBI): domain Eukaryota; kingdom Metazoa; phylum Arthropoda; class Insecta; order Diptera; family Muscidae; genus Phaonia; species Phaonia tiefii. The sequence continues at coordinate 74,267,248 of OZ008368.1, forward strand.
AAATTAAAACTAAATATGTGGACGATATATTTGTAACGATTGGGAAATCTGAGGTGGAGGACACGATGAAGGCGCTCAATTTATTCAATCGACAATTTTAATTTACAGTTGAAGAGGAAAGGGGCCAACAATTACCATACCTTGATTGCATAGTTATAATACAAGCTGGAAATTTAAAAGATGACTGGTATCAAAGGACTCTTGGAAAGAATCAAACATTCAAACATTTATGAGAGGTAGAAATACTATTTAGCTCCAAAGTCTAACTTTACCCTAAATCGCCTTTTTAGTAGGACTAAGTCGAGAATCGATACGGATGACAAACCAAATGTGGTGTCCGAAATCAATCAAAGCCAACATATTCCAAAAGGTATATGTTGGTACTGCGATGAATAAACTGAAGACGACATTTTCATCACATAAATCGGACCAAAAGGCAAATAATAAGCCTTTAGAACAAAAAAACAGCACTCGCAGCCCACTGTACGTTAACTGGACACAGGCTAAACTTTAACGAAGTGAAAATTCTATCTGAAGAGAAGATTTACTCACGGCGTCTCATTCACGAAATGCTACATATTATTGACGTTCCGTCTGAGAAAAGACTCAACTACAAGCACGATACAGCTCAATGTGCACAAGTCTACAGACATACAATTGACACATTTAGGCGGAAAAATCAAATTAGTTGACAAAAGCTTGCAGCAAACACTAGTAGTATACTTTTTGTTACCTCACAATGTAATTATATGCATAAATATTATTGTGATTTCCTACACAATAATCTCTAACAGACAGTATTGTACTTTAAAGAAAAATTTTGTGTTCATTGTTTTCACTAATGTTTTATAAACTCTTTGTGTTTTTCTTATATTAGATCCTTGAAAATGAAACAGATTGTTTTTCAGAAAAAAAGATTTTTTTCCAAAAATGTACAGATTTTTTTGAAAAAAATATAATAACACTGCCGGGAATAGACAGAGTGATTGGCAGGGACTTGCACGTGGCTGCTCATTTTATACTACAGGCAATGGCACGTCATTGTTCAAATCAAAGTTCATTGATGAGCTTTCAGACGGCATCCTGAATGGAACTTACTATGATGCCAATAACATGGTGCAGGATAAGGATGTAGCTGCTCATGTTGACGCTACTACAGATAATCTTCCACCACTCTAAAGCTGCTACTGCAGCTCTCCTGCTCCATACACAAGAATACTTAGTCAATGTAGTCTTTTTACAAAACCCTGGACAAAACATGGTAGGACTTGTGGTTTGTAGACCCCAGATTGCAGGCTTCTAAATGCTAGCCATAGGCACGTCCAGCACTTGTATACTTGGCAAGAATAATTTTAATATTTTTCTGATAGTTAAGTACTACGATAGAGCGGTTGCCACTACCATTGTGGAGACTAAAAAACATGGTTGCTTCCCACAAACAGAAGATACCTGTGCGATTTCTAGTTTTAACACTCACTGTTTGGGTCCTACAATTGTACACCAGTACCAAACGGGATTTAAAGAAGTTTTCATGACTAAATACTCGATAGTGGCGCGGTCACTAAGCGAGGGGACCACCCTCGAAATAAATACAAGGATGTACAAGAACCGCTCACACTAGCAATTGCACCGGAAACTTTGCTCCGCCCTGGAGACTGGCAATGACCAAATCTGGTTGTCTAACGTATATATGCCTATCTTCCCTATCCAGATACTGGATCCCGACAGTCGCATTTGCTGAGGGAGCTAATTGATGAGGGTGGGAGCTAAAAGTACACCAACCAATTTGGCAAAGCATCAATATCAATAATAGGGGAGAAAGACTTCTAGATTATGTGTTGTCCACTATCCTCTATGTTTGTAAGCAGGGCAATGAAAAATTGTCCTCAAGCAACGATTGCTAAATTCAGTATATACCAACACTATTCTACCAAATCTTATTTGTTGCGTGCGTACATTTGCGTACATTTGGCTAAATCCTAAAAAAATCCTCGACTACAAATCGGAACTTACCATCTCTTTGTTGATAGCCTGCTACAGCTAGTGCTGTAGGGTCGGAGTTAGAATCGAAATTGGGTAATTTGCCTTGAGTCGGCGTTGGAGTCGCAAATTTGTAGGCGACATCGACTCCAAGTTTAGCATTTCTATCAAAAGCCAAAATGTTCCAAAAGAACAAGACTGATAGACTTCGCCACTGCAAATAACATGGTTGTTAGTAGCACACCATTACAATATTAGGACATACATAAGGCGTCATGGTTATTTCATGATCAGAGAACGAAGAATCAAATTTATCACCTTGTAATAGACGGTAGGTACTCTTCAAGTGTAATGGATGTAGGTGTAATTCTAGGTGTCAATATCGACTCCGATCATTACCTGGTGACTGGCAAAGCTTGCACAAGACTGTGAAGGGCAAAACTCGTATGAAGCCGAACACGGGAAAAGCTAGATATCGACAAGCTGCAAATACCGGAGATATCAAAGTACAATCAACAAACGCTCAGTCTCCTTGTAAAGTAGAATACTCCCCCTCCTGAGGGCCCAGAAGCGCAGTGGAAGTAGATCTCCTATTCCTTGGAAATCGCTGCAAAGACTGAGCTTGCCTATCAAAACCCTAGAAGGATAAGCCATGGTCCGACGAAGAATAGCACATTGCCACTGATGAAACGATACCCAACGTATAGCAATGAAATAGTCAGTTACAACGCATGCAACCAAAAAGAGGTGCAGGTAGCTGAGAAGGGAGAATAACCATCTATTTAGGCGGAAAAATGCAGTGGGAGCAGAGAAAGAGACTGAAGAGACCGGAATGTACAGGATGAATAATAAATCCCGAAAATTTTTCCAGAAGGCAAAAAGATCGAATAAAGGGCCGAGTAATGAGCTGCACTTCTGCAAGAAAGAGAAAGGGAATCTGGTGACAAATAAGCAGTGTGTGCTTACAATGTGGTGAGACCACTTTTCATCACCACTCCACTCAGATTCTTCCACTGAAGATCAGGAAGTATTGACTGTGGAAGACAGTGTAGATAGCACACAGATTTGATTGATGGCTTGACAACCTCCCACCAGGTTCGCTTCTTAATATGTACAAAATCCAATGGAATACTTCATCTAAATTTCTTGTGATTTTTCGTTTACAGACTGATACATTTGTAAATGAGTTATTGCATATATGAGCAACTCAGATGCCAATTAATATATATCTCACATTTAAAACCGTATATGAAAAGTACTTCGGGCACTAGTCTAGTCACTAGGATATCAAATATTCCTACCAAGGCACTGATGTTTACTAAGCACTACGGGTTATTGTGTAGAGGTTGTTGGCGCCGCCAGCAAAAGGATCGGATAAGGTAGTCTAATGAATCACTCGTCTTAAATTACAATAAATTATCAATAAATTCGATAGCAAAATTTAGCTTTAAACAACAGTGAATGATTGGTACCTGGATTGTAAGACCTCTCTCCGAAAATTCGGGGTTATGAAATTCTATAATGTGGATTCGCTACGTATCAACGTCTTTATTATACTTTCACCTAGGGCTTGATAAACGCTAATATTATACAAGTCTATATCTCACCGCATCCACATTGTGAGTTGTAATTCGAAATTCTGCAGGAATCTGTAGTACAGGCGTATTCACCTACTCAGCCTGATGAGAACAGTTTTATGGACGAGTTTTATAGCCGCTGTACGCTCCTTGTAAACTGATAAAATTTAAATTTTTCTCGGGATTTCAATGTCAGGTATGGAACGACCACAACAACCGACCGGAAGTGACGGGAAACCATGGCCTTGAAGTTGTTGGAAATTACAATGCTGGCAGATTCAGTGATTTCTGTAATCGCCATCAATTGTTTATCGACAGAAAAAAAATTCCCACATAGAATTATTCACAAGTATACATGGAAATCACATGACGGGAACGTTCCGTCTCAGTCCCGCGGCTGTCTCCGGTATTAGAGGCAAAATCGTAAAATGCAATACAGACCTCCGCAGGACCCAACTATATCAGTGATGTACGATCACATTATACGCTTCAATTTGGCACAGTACATTGAAATTACGTGGTCCGGCATATTTTCAATGCTGAATGAAAAAGCCAAGGATGTCCTTGCCGAGGAAAGATATGTGAGTAATCCTTGGATTACTACCAAAACTTCGAAATCGAGAACACCTGCACAATATTCGCATAAAATCAGAAGACCATAAACGGTAAGAAAGTGTTTAAACTACCGACAATCAGCATGTAGTGTGGGTTACATGGTCCGTCAGATTACGACAATTATCTGAACAATATATCGGAGGAAACCGAAAATGCTACGAATACAGGTAACCTCCGTATTATGTACTCTTCAATAAAAACGCTGAACAGCAATAATATCATGAGAACTGCATAGTTAAAAGCAAATGATGGCACGGAGATGTCATCACCACATCATTACGTGGAGCAATGCCGTGTATTCTTAACGAATCAATTTAGACTAGAGTATAATGAAGGTCATTGTACTCCTGCTGCAGTTCATTCCAACAGCACCTCGACAACGGTACTTTCCAAGGAAGTCCCGTCGCACGCAGAGATTGCGGTTCAGAATCACAAATCTTCTTGTTCTCATAATATTCCAGCAGACCTGATGAAATCAGCGTTAGCAGGTGTTACATGTCGGTCATCAGAACAGTTTGGGTAGATAAAAAAATCCCACCGGAGTAGAAAAGGGTATCATTTCACTATCCTGGAGAAAGGTGATCTAACGTCGTTCAGGAATTGGAGTCGTATTACAGTATTTAATGCAATAGTGAATTAATGGTGACCCTTATTCTTTTGCGGATCAGCTCCGGTGGTGCAGCAAATTGTGCGGAAGGAATTGGCGGTTTTCAGCACTGGTCGCCTGTATGCCGACCACTTGAACACACTCTGTATAATCATAGAAAAATCAGTTGAACTACTATCTCCTTCTGTATCTACTTTCCATAGACATCGGACAAGCGTTTGATTGTGTACACCATATTTTAATGCTGCGCATGCAGCTCACTTTTTAATGGAAAAGAAAGCCCTTCCCTTCACCATATCTGCGGGAGTTAAGGATGTGTCATGTTCCCCACATTATTTTATTAAACACGGACGACGAATGGAGGCAAGTTAAACAGAACAGTTCTGAATTCAGTGGAGTATGTACGACATGATATGGGCTTCGCAGATGCCCCTTTACTTCTGGCCTACGAATTTAATGACATTGAGGCCAAGTTAAACAGACTCTCCGAAAATGTGGAAAAAGTAGGATTGAGAATAGGATAGGATTGATAGTAGGATTGAGAATAGGATTCGAACAGACCGGAAAAGTTGATGGTTCGTTAATTGATGATGTGGATTATGTAGGATACAAGATTACCAAGGATGCAATCTTCGTAGCCGATGCAGATGATCGTATAAATAAGGCCCGTGTTGCGACTGATAACCCTGCACAAAATCTGGCGCAATAAGAGAATACCCTAAATGACGAAATTATAAATATTCATTTGCAGTGCGAAGTCTGAACTGTTGGACGGTTGTAGTGCTTGGAGCTTGACGAAGCTCACAACGGAAAAGGCCCAAACATTTATAAATCGATAATTTCTGGGCATAGATAATTTCTAATGAAGTAGTTACTCTGGCAATGTACATGCAATGGTCCTATTAAATTGGATATACGCAGAAGAAAATGGAATTGGATCCATCATATTCTTAGGCGCCCAATATTAAATATATTGCCAGAGCGGCACCTGAATGGAAACCGCAAGGTAATCGAAGTTCAGGAAGACCTCCTAATACACGGAAGCGGTGCTTGGATATGGAATAAAAACAAACTCGTCTATCATGGAACCAAACTAAATAACTTGGCAGAGAGAGAAATCGATGGAAAGAAATCGTTGACGCTCTATATCCTTCGCCAACCTTTTATTTAAACTTTGTGTGTAATATTATTTTTATTTTTTATATCCTGTTTAGATAAACTAAGGACATGTATATACCAGTCTTGTATGAGAAGAGAGTAAGTAGTCTCGACACATAAGTTTAAAACTTAGTTTCCAATTTTCTACAATTTATTTTTTTTATGGAGTGCCATCAATTGTCCTCTGGGTAGCTAATACAAGTATAAAAATTAAATGAAATTTGAAGTCTAAACAAAAAATAAAAAATTCAAATTAAGTCCCTAAGTTTATTAAAACTCAAAATTTGCTGGCTTGTAAGATAACTTACTACCGAGACATCAATTTTAGTCTTTAATTGTTTCTATGTCATATAAATATGTTTAGCCTTAAAAATCAATGATTTTTATTTTGTAAAATTATTTACTGATTTTATAGTAAACCCAGCGAACTTATGTACTAGAATTACAGAAATGGGAAGACAATTGTTTTAATAAAAAGTAATTGCCGGTTTTTGCTCTTAAGGACAACGACATCTAAACTATATTATTAAAATTATACAGTTAACAGGGGCAAGATGTGGTGGCGCATAAAAATATAACAATTATATATGATTTAATTTTGTAATGTACAGAATCTCTTCTCCATAGAAAAGGGGCACCCTAGTGAATGTGTAGGGTCTCTTCACAATTACACTTATGCAACCATCAACTTGTTACAATTGTTACCGTAGTTATCGTTTCCATGTTTGTTTCATTGTATGCTCTTTTTTGGTTGTTCGTTGTTTGCGCTTTCTCTTTCATTGTACAGTAATCTCTTTTTTTCTGTTTCCGTTGTTGTTAATACATAAATAAGAGCAGAGACTAACTACTCATATTGTATAATATGAATAATTGCAGAATTTTTTTACACATATTCATTTACATTACGCTCTTGTAAACGCACATAAGGGGGCATGTGTAATCTTAACCCTTAACATAATTACACAAACATATGTAATCTTAACCCACTATGAGGTAAACGTATACATATTGTTTTGCATTGTTGCAGTTTTAAAAAAGATTAGAATGCTGATCGTGGTACGAAAATTTATTTTAATTGGTTTATTGTAAAAAAAAGCTTGTACTTTCGAATGCAAAGCTAAAAATTTCAACAAATATATTACACTGATTGGACTCATTACACCAGTTTACAAATATTTATTTTTGGTCTGCTTCAGAAATCTTAATATTTTTTCATAATTGATTTTGGCCTCCTAAACACGAAAATGAACTTTGAATTACATTAAATAATTTGTCGTCTGGTAAGTTTTTAAGATATGAACTATTGGATTTTTTTTTTCGAAATTGTTATGAGATGCCTCAGGTTATTGGAGCATTACTCGTAAACGCGGTTACTGATTGGAACAAGAGTGATATCAACTTAAGGTAGTGAGCTCCCCCCAAAACTCTCCTGTACAAGGTTTGAAATCAGTGCAAAGGTCACGATTCTAAATTAATAAAAAATATATAAAAAATATTAATCTTTTTTTGGTAACGGTATGAGAAATTCATACTACAAGCTTACAAGTTATGAAAACTTTTCTAATTGAAAAATGGTCAATTTTTGTTGGAAATAATAGACAATTCAGTTAAGCACACTCACTGGCATGAGTGTTGTTGCTGAAATATGCCAAAATATGTTGCTGAACATTTGTATGTGTGTATGAGCGTGAATTTAGAAATCGCAACAATCGTGTTTTTGTGTTTTAATCATAATTCGGTCGCGCTTGTTTCGTTGCATTGGTATTTATATTCGAAGTCAATGAAACGAAAAAGTCAAAGAAACAAGGTATTTCTAATAACACGAACATAAAAAATAACAATTTAACGTACAATGAAATAAATCCAATTTAAATTGGTTAAAAATACATAAAAGAGCGGTTGAAGAAAATGATTAGAGAGCCATCACTGCCACAGTGACGGGGAGACGTGGCGCTACAATTAAACGACAGAACCTTCAACACAACAACAATTGCATAATTTAAGAAAACAATGATGTGGTTCTTTGTTAATGGAAGTTTTGGACATGCACCACTTGCTGTGATGAAACCCATAGGGGAGTAGAGCTTATGTTCGTGGTAATTACAGACAAACAATTTCTAGTATTATTAGTTTCTTACAATGGGTAAAGAGTTTTAAAATATCATAACTCTGGAACAGTAACTACAAATTCAAAATTTTTCCCGTCTTTTAAAGTGCATCATTAGTGTTTTAAATTTTCATAGAAATTTAAACCAAATCCGATGCAAAAATGGGAAACAATTTATAATATTCTTAGGTTCATACAATGGTATAACTCTATATACTTTGAAATGGTATAACTCTGAAACAGTAACTGCAAATCCAACATAATTTCTACAAAATTGCTTGGAATATATCCGTCTTTTTTTAAATTTGCATAGAAATTTTAAAAGTTAAAAAGCGTTACTAACAGAATTTATCCAAAATTTATGTAAAAACGTAATAAGTTGTTGTACCTTATTGACCAAAATCATTGCTAAAACTGGAAGTCTATGCATATACAATAAAAGTTAGAACATTTTGCTTTAAAAAAGTTGTCTTGCAAACTAAGAAAATCGTGGTTATTGACCGAGTTTTTAGTAAAATTCCAAACACGTCCGGAATACCCGATTTTTGGGGGAAATTCGACTTGTGCGACCTCTAAACCTCTTCCGAAAAATATGAAAAAAATCTCAAAAATACCTTACCCAATCAAGCTTGAGCAACCATGAAAATCGAAAAAGAGAATTTTTTGGGACACCCTAATGTCCATGGGGTAGTCCAAAAAAAAAAACACATGAGGTATCAAGGGCCACCCGGTTGGAACGAAGTTTCTGTCGCTACATATTATGTACTAGTTATTTCTAGCACGTATAAAACGTCCGTTGAAAAGTACGTTAATTTAAATGGATCTTTAAGAAAATTACCTTTTTGTAAAATAAAAAATTTTTTTAAGAATTTTTTTTTTCTGCAGTGTATTTTTTAAAAACAAATTTATATTTTTAGGTTCTTTTTGTACGAATATGTATTATATTTTCCGGAATATGTATTATATAGGTCCTTTTTTAAAGACTGGTACTTCTTATTAAAAGGTAATGTTTTTTTTAATAAAAGGTACTATTTTTAAGAAGTAGTACTTTCTGTAAGAAAAAGCCATAAGAGTATGACTTTTTTTTACAAAGAAGTACTTTTGTAAGAACAGGTACTTTTTAAAGAAGTGGTACTCTTTTTAGGAAAAGGTTATTTTTTAACAAAATTTAATTATTTTCAGAAAGCCTACTTATCTCAAGAAAAAAAAAGGTAATAAAGGGTTTTTCAACAGAGACGCTACAAAAATAACTCGATAGGGACAGCAAACGACGCCATATTTTTTCCCGCTCTTTTAACATTTCTCTTCAGTAAGGTTTGCCATTTCATCATGGGAAGATATACGAGCCAACAACGAGTCGAAATTATTAAAATTTACTACCGAAATTTGGAGTCAGTGGCCTCAACTTTAAGAGCGCTACGTCCACTTTATGGTCGTCATAATCGCCCTACCAGACCAACAATTGAGCGTCTAGTGGAAAAATTTGAATCCACAGGCACAGTACAAAATGTTCCCGTGCCAGTGAGACAAAGAAGTGCCCGTTGTGTCGAGAATATTGCTGCCGCTGAGGCTTCAGTTCAAGAAAGCCCAAAATTTGTCCCTCACATGCCGTTCTCAAGCCGTTGGGCATCTCTGTGACGTCATTGTGGCGAAGTTTGCGAAAAGATCTTGGCCTACATCCTTACAAGATCAAATTGACGCAAGAACTGAAGCCGCTTGAAAACCATAAGCGTCGTATGTTCGTGAATTGGGCTGAGCAACAACTTGAAAATGATTCGGATTTTCATCGGAAAATCATCTTCAGCGATTAGGCTCATTTCTGGCTGAATGGCTTCGTCAATAAGCAAACTATGCGATATTGGTCAGACAGCAATCCACACGTAATCCATGAGTCATCATTGAATCCCGAAAAAATTACGGTTTGGTGCGGTCTATAGGCCGGCGGTGTCATTCTTCCGTGATGATCAAGACCGGCACATTACTGTGAATGCGAATCGCTACCGTTCAATGATAACCGAATATTTTTGGCCCCAATTGGATAGTATGGACTTGGAGGACATGTGGTTCCAACAGGACGACGCCACAAGCCACACAGCGAATGCCGCAATCAACTTATTGGAAACCAAGTTTGGTGATCGTGTTATCTCATGAAATGGCCCAGTCGATTGGCCGCATCGGTCGTGCGATTTGACGCCGTTAGATTATTTCCTGTAGGGCTACGTCAAGTCTATGGTCTAAGCCAACAAGCCAGCGACGAATGATACACTTCGTACGAATATCGAACGTGAAATTGCAGCAGTATCGGCCGATTTATGCCTGAAAACCGCCGAAAATTTGGTTCAGAGTCTGGACTTCTGCAAGCGTGCCCGTGGTGGCCATGCAAAAGAAATCGAGTTCCATACATACTGGCATCGAACGTACTTTCACAGGAATAAAGAATTTCATTGGTATCTAAAACCGGTTTTAATTTATTTAAAAAAACTTTTATAGCGCTCTTATTGAAAACCCCGTTATTTTATCTTTAAGAAAAGGTACTTTTAAAAAAGGAATTTTTGTAAGAAAGCGTATTTTTTATACCAAGATATTTTTTTGAAGAAAATTTTTTTTTTTAAGAAATGTTTTTTTTTTTGTAATTGGTCCCTTTTTCAAGAATGGGTTAATTTTTAAGAGTAGGTATATAGTAGATATTGTCAACTAAATGAGACAAAATTAACCCATAGACACAATGTAATATTTAAAAATTATAAAATCATAAGCAAGTATCGAATTTATGCAACAACGGATGGGGGGACTGCTATAGTAATCAAGAATAACCTACAATACTACAGTTACGACAACAAAAGTAGATATTCGCTAGATGCGTCATAAAGATACCCGTTGACTGCGACAACTTTTTAGTTATTACATGTGCGTACTATCCGGCCGGCAATATAAATTCAATACGAGCAGACTTGCAAAAACTATTTGATTTTATGAACTTGAACTGCAAGCACATAGAATGGGGTAATACTGTTAATAACGTAAAAGGCAATAACCTAAAAAAAGTCAAAATTTAATTCCTTACATTTCCAACATTATGTAATTATGTCATAATGCCTTCCATTGAATCCAGCACACTTCACAATAACATAAATATCACACAGCCAATATGAATGAACACAACCCTCATATACGTCCCTGACTGTAAAAATCTGGTAATAATTACCAAATCCTAAAAGTATGCAGAATAATACTGGGTTGTGTACTGGGTTATAGCATAATACGGTTAAAAAAAAAGTTGTTTAAAATTTTTTAATTTAGCCCCCATCCCGCAACATGCGATAAGGAACTTCGTTCCAAAAATATTTTCAAAGTGACATGTCACCGAATTTATTTTCTTTTCCCCTTTTTTTTGTAATCTATAAGAGCAATGCTCAGTAGATGTAATAATAAATAAAAGCTGAACCCCAAAATTTGAGCTTTTTTGAGCTTTTGTGTGGCTTTTATAATCTTTAAAAAAATCAGTATCGTTTTTTTTTATTTTCAAATAACTCGAAACGGTAAGCTGGACTTTTGAAATTTTCCACGAAAGTAAATTGGCTTTAAAAAAAATTTCAAAAAAATTATTTCAATTTTTTTTTTTGCAAAAAACATGTTTTTTTCAAAGAACTTAGCGTAGCAAAAAAAACATCCCTCGACTTTTTTGCAAAAAATGTATGTTAAAGCGTAATTTCTTCCAAATATTTTTCGGGGTTCGGTATATCGGTTGGGTGCAAAATGAGGGAGTTATAGCCATTTTTGTAAGGCAACCTCCCAAAATTTCAATACAACAAAAATGCTCTAAATCAGTGGAAGGCATAAAGAGAGAGTGTGAATGTATGTTTATGGGTTTTTCACAATTTAAACATTTTGCTTGTATTGAAATTTCTGATGTTACCTTACAGAAATAGCTATATCTCCATCATTTTGCCACAAATGGCGCTCTGGCATATATTTTTAAAAAAATATCGAAGGGTGGCCCTTTTTTGCTACTTTAAGATTTTTGTAAAAAAAATTTTTTTTATTTAATTATTTTTTTAATTGTTTTTTTCAAAATATTTTTTTTTTTCAATTTTAAAAGTCTAGCTGTTACCGTTTTCGAGTTATTTGAAAATAAAGAAACGATACTGACTCCTTTGAAAGCTTTTAAAACCCAGTAAAATACCTCAAAAAAACGCTCAAATTTTGGGGTTGAGCTTTTTTGGAATAGGTTTACTGTCCCCCAAATTTCATCAAAATCGGTGACATGACACTTGAAAAATATTTTTTTTTACCTTAGACTAACTACCCCACACATTTTAAATGTACACCATAATAATAAATGTTTTTATTTACAGGACCTGAATAAAACGGACACAATAACACTTCACCCCTCGACTACCACAATTTTTTTCCAGACGAGTGGAATGTTTATAATATATTTAACAAATTAAGACCATCATCGAATCAAAAATTCAAAACATTGCTATCAAAACACCTACAATGTAATACTGACAGTGTACTTACGAGGGCGGATCAGTAATTCCTTGACTTTTTGGTAACACACAAATTATTTTTCAACAGAATCCCCGTTTAGCTCAATATACTTAGTCCAACGTTTCTCCAATTTTTGTATCCCTTCCAAAAAATAGGACTTTTCGAGGTCCATAAGATAGGCATTTGTTTGATCAATAATTGCATCGTTGGACCTAAATCTCTTTCCACCGAGCCATTTCTTTAGGTTAGGAAACAGGAAATAGTCACTGAGGGCTAAATCCGAAGGCCATGGCGATGAGGTATCAATTTGTAGCCCAATTCCAACAACTCCAAACAATCCTTTGAAGTTGTCGCACGATTACTTTTATGGTCAATTGATACCAAATGCGGCACCCATCTTGCAGACAGCTTTCTTAAACCTAACTGATCACTTAAAATAGAAACCACACTGCCATATGAAATACGCATGGCATCAACAATCTCCCGCACTTTTACTATTCGATTGGCCAAGGCCATATTTTGGATTTTTTCGACACTTTCGAGTATACTCGTATTGACCTCAATTGGCCGTCCTAAACGTACAGCATAATTTGTACTTGTGCGACCACAACGAAAGTCAGTAAACCACTTCTTCACCATAGAAATCGATGGTGCAAAGTCCGTATAGTATTTATCAAGCTTTTCCATGGTTTGATTGTCGATTTTTTTTCCCAAAAAATAATGTTTAATGAGCAGTTGAAATTCATTTATTTCCATTTTTAAAAAATGCACGAGGTTGTAGTTACGTTTTGAACAGCTGTTAAACGCAAAGTAAATGACGGAACTGGCTCAAAATTTTACAGTAGTCTACTAACAGGTGGTACTTGACGCGAGCAGTGTTGCATTTCATATAACTACGAGGGTAGTTGGAAAAGTCACGGACTTATGGATCCGCCCTCGTATGTACAATTAACAATAAATCATTTCAAACACACTTCAAGACATTCATTACAACAACGAAACAAAATCATAACAGCAATGTAATAATTTCATTGCAAGAAGGATACTTATTCATTGTAACAACGAAACCAATTCATTGCCGCAATTAAACAAATACATTCCAGCAACGAAACAAATTCGATGCAATAATGATTCAATTTCATTGCAGCAACAACATACTTTCATCATAGTGATGAACAATTTGCAGCTAATGAACACATTTTCGTAGCGGGAATAAAATTGTACGTTAGCTCACTTTGGATGACAAAAGTTGTTGGAGTAATAAACGTTTTCATCCCTGTGACGATGCTTTTTCGTTCAGTGTAGATGCATCATTCAGAATTCGTCTCAATCCTTTCACATGCTTCTCATGCGAACTCCGTCAAAATTCTCAGCGGAAATCTAAAGTTTCTGGCGATTGTCTGACAGATGTCGGACTGAAATCTGAAGATTTGTGTTGCTGGGTAGGCACTTCTACTGCTACATATTAAAATCCTTTATAATTCATGGAATAATGCCACATTTCCACTAGGGGATTTTTGATGTGACGTTCCCGGCGATTTTTAATTTGTTGCATTACCATTAAACACAACGCTCAAATCGCCCCGAAAAGTTTTTAAATTAATTTTCAAAATGAACAAAGGAATAAAATTGTACAAATCTCAGGATAACAAACAGGAAAAATTACAAACGCGCTCCCAAGTAAACCTCACTCCATGTAAATATATAACTAGTAAAAGTAGTGAACATATGTTTGAGGTTCCATGTGTGCGTGTGTGCTTCATAGTAAAAATGCATACATACACCATGTTCATATGTATTGAGAAGACAAGGATGCTAGTAACTTACAGCTCACACTCCACATGTGTGCGAGTAATAACAGCAGCAGATGTGTACACATGTGCGGGTAAGAAAAGCTGCGGTGGTGTGTTGAATTTTCTTCTACATATTTGACAATCCTGTTATAGGAGCTGTTGTGCAAAACAAGGAATCACGTTGCGATCTATTATCTATTTTTTTGAGTTCAACTTTTTCAACAAATTCTTGGTACTTCCAGATGGGGTGATATACAAAACTCTACGAAACACAACAGTGCTAAACGGAAAGGTTTTCCTTATCCAACTGGTGGCAAAAGAGTAATTTTCTCTGTGTGTTTTGTCGAGGTTTTGTTGGTAGTTTGTAAAATGATTTCTCACCGCTGTATTATTGCGTGTAAATGAATTTCACATCCCTAGTAGTTTTAGTTGTTAACAAAATCCTTGTTGCACAAACACATACACAAACACATAAAAAGTTCAAGGACTTGGTTAACATTTATAAAGCAATTAAAATTTAAATGAGCATTTGGAGTATTTCTATAAGTCCATGTGTTGTTGTTTTTTTTTTTGTATACTAGGAACAGTTAGTTTGCGTTTAAGTAAAAGTTACAGCTAAAGTACCAGCCATGAAACAAAAGTAGAGAAAGAGCAAAAAAAAGAGAAAATTACAAAAGTACAAAGGTTAAACTGACATTGTCCTTTTAGTGGCAACCTGTCTGCAATTATTCCGCATACAAAAACAATTTTCGAACTGTGGTTAAGGTGGCAATTTAGAAATTTTAAATTAAAGATAAAATATCAAAAACTTTCAGCTTCTTGTAAGGGGAGTCCTGCATCTAACACTTGCACTTTTAAATTTAGTGTAATTTTTTTCTGTGTAGATGGCAACTCTGAAATTTGACAACTGTCACATACGTATAATCCGATTATTAGAAATGGGGCGGTTTATGAAGGAACAACGCGTTATAACTGTGAAATCTTATTTAAAAAATTTTGGATAGTTATGATGAGACCACTCGAAAACTTCGAAGAATTTTCAGTCGAGAAAGTGCACCTAATATGTCAACCATTCGAAAACTGATCAAAAATCTGTAAGAAATTAGGTCAATTATGGACAGTAAGACTCCCTTGCGTCAACGTACAGGTCGTTCTCTTGAAAACATTGCTGATGTAAACGAGAGCGTCGCCGCAAACCCCAAAACCTCAATTCGCTATCGTTCTCAACAACTTCAAATTTCACGAAGCACTACGCAGCGAATTTTGGCAAAAAACATCCCTTTCATACGAGCAAAATTCAGCTTACTCAGGAGCTCAAAGCAGCAGATCGTGGAAAGCGCCGGCAATTCGTTCAATGGGTAATGGAGCAAAGTGAAGTCAATGTCAATTTTTCAAACAAAAACTCATCTACTCCGATGAGGCGCATTTCCATCTGAATGGCTTCGTGAATACACAAAATTGTTGAATTTGGGGCTCAGAAAATCCTCATGCAATCCATGAGAAATAAATGCACCCACAACGAACAACTGTCTGGTGCGGATTTTGGTCAGACGTCGTGGTTGGGCCTTACTTTTTTGAATATGAGGCCGTTTGTTACATGAACGAGATAACGGATGGCATGGATGTGGACGACATGTGGTTTCAGGAAGACGGTGGCCCCTGTCATACGGCGCATGAAACAATGGATTTATTGTAACAACGATTTCCAGAACAAATTTTATCTCTGGAAATTCTGATGCCAACTGGCCACCAAGATCATGTGATTTAACGCCGTGCGATTTCTCTATTTGGGGTTTCAGGTTTATGCGAATAAAAATTACACGAGATGACAGGGGATACCCGGTGGGAACGAAGTCCCTTTCGCTATATTTTATATACGATAATTTAATGGATCTTTAAGAAAATACACCTTCTGTAAAATGATAAACTTTTTATTATGGAAATATCTTTTTAAGATTGTTTTTTAAAGGATATTTGTAGGTCCTTTTTGTAAGAATATGTATTACATTTTCCCGAAAAGGTAATTTTTGTATTGCTAATGTATTTTTTAAGGAAAGGTACTATTTTTAAGAAGACGTACTTTCTGGAAAAAAGCCATAAGAGTATGATTTTTTTTAAAACGAAGTACCTCTTATAAGCACAGGTACTTTTTAAAGAAGTGGTACTCTTTTTAGGAAAAGGTTGTTGTTTTTGGAAAATATACTTACTTCCTGAAAGGCTACTTATCTCAAGAAAAGGAAAAAACAGTATTATTTTATTTTTAAGAAAAGGTAATTTTAAGAAAAGGAATTTTTGTAAGAAAATGTATTTTTTAAGAGAAGGTATTTTTTTTAGAAAAAGGGGTTTTTTAAGAAATGGTAAATTTTTTTAGAATTGGTCCCTGTTTCCAGAATAGGTAAATTTTTAGAAATAGGTACTTATTTCGTGAAATGTTATTTTGTTTCACAACAAGTTACTCTTTACCGAAAATTTAGTTTTGTAAGAAGAGGCAAGTTGTTGTAAGAAAATGGACTTTTTAAGAAAAGATACTTATTTAAAAAAAAATAATTTTTTTAATAAAAGGTACTTTTTGTAAGAATATGTACTTTTAAACTTTTTATATTAACTTCGCCTGTCCGTATGCACCGCACCGAAAAAACTTTGGATTGATTTTTTAACCCTCTCTTGTGGTAGTCTTTTTAGTAAAAGGTTATTTTTTTTTTTTTTTTTTTTTTTTCAGAAAATTTAATTATTTTCAGAAAGGCTTCTTATCTCAAGAAAATAAAAGAAACGGTAATATTTTATTTTTAAGAAATGGTAATTTTAAGAAAATAAATTTTTGTAAGAAAATGAATTTTATTATGAGAATGATGAAATGGAGTTATGGTTGAACAAATGGAATATTTCGATCAATACTTCAAAATCAGCACACGTTACGTTCTCCTTAAGGCGAGGTGACTGTCCGGATTTATTCCTAAATAATTCTGCGATACCAAAGAATGAAACCGTAAAATACCTAGGATTACACATAGATAGACGCTTAACATGGAAAAATCATATAAAAGCAAAAAAAGAACAATTAAATATAACAACAAAAAAACTGTACTGGTTAATTGGACACAAATCAGAACTAAACCTTCAAAATAAAATTCTTATTTACAAAACAATCCTTAAGCCTGTCTGGACGTACGGCATCCAACTCTGGGGAACAGCCAGTAATTCAAACCTTGAAATTCTTCAAAGATATCAATCCAAGACACTAAGGTCTATTGTTAATGCACCATGGTTTGTATCCAATAAAACCATCCACAACGATCTCAGCATACCATTTGTCAAAGACGAAATCAACAGATATAGTACCAACTATCTTGACAGATTAAGCAGCCATTCGAATCCATTGGCAGTATCTCTATTGGATGACACATTAGAAGTCAGAAGACTCAAAAGATATCACATTCTTGATTTACCTTCTCGTAGATAAACTAACTTAACTCCAAAGAAAAATTAAATTTAACTTGTATATCTTAATTTATTTATAAGCTCAAATGTTGTTCTCAGCACATATGTCAATGTTGTTGTAATAAAAAAATTTGCTTATTATCCTTATACACAAGGATAGATTGTAAATAAAGACGAATGAATAAAAAAAAAAAAAAAAATTATGAGAATGAATTTGTTTAAAGAAACGGTTTTTTTTATTAAGAAATGGTAATTTTTTTTTGAATTGGTTCTTTTTTCAAGAATTTGTAAATTCTTAAGGGTACGTACTTATGCCAAGGAAAGTTTTTTTTTTCACAAAAAAGGTACTCTTTAAAGACAAAGTAGTTTTTTAAGAAAAGGCAATTTGTTGTAATAAAATTTACTTTTTTAAGAAAGGGTACTTATTTAAAAAAATTAAGAAAAGGTACTGTTGAAAGTAGTGCTATAAATTTCAACAAGTATGTGTCGCTAGCAACGGTCCGCTGTCATTAGCGCGTAGCCCTTTGCTATAAACATACATACATATATACAAACGCATATGCCTTCGTTGCATCTTATTTGTTTCTTCTTTCTCTTGTTTTCGATGCTCTCTGTCGCGGCGGCCATCGGCTTCCGGCAGTGAGCAACGAAAACAAGAAATCAATCTCAGTCTAGAAGTCGATCAGTGTAGTAATATTTTCATCCCCCGCGACTGGTACAACAATCATGAAACAATAACACAAAACGAGACTCAAAGTTTTTTCACAACACATATGTACATACAAGAAACATAAAATAAAGTCAAATCATATATTTGAAAATAGAAAACAATAACCTTTTGATTTACAATATAAAGGAACAGTGACAAACATAATTGGTGGAACAAAAACCCACAACAACAGTGAACATCAAAACATTTGGTCCTTTGCGAACCGAATAAGTGTTTAGAATAATAAAAACCGTGTCTTGTTAAACAAAAAGTGACCCCAAATTAAAGTGACTCGAAAACAAAATTATTAAAAAAAAAAAAAAAAACAGAAATCAAAGCATAAAATCAAGTAAAAAGTGGAGAAAATATTAAAACAAAAAGAATATAAAACACGTTAAAAAAAATTACAGTACAAAGTGAAACAAAAAAAGGGGAAAGACAATTTAAACATTTGATCCCACAAAACACGTACAAATTACACAAACAATATTTTCTCAAAAAAGTGACAAAATTTGTGGAATTCATAAACAGAAAACAGTTACAACGGGAACTTGATTCCGACAAATAAAAATTGGCAGCGGCAGCAAAGACAGCAGAACAACAACAACAAAGGCGAGACAAAAATCTTGGACAACAACAGCACAAAGAAATACAGCAAGTACATAGAAAGCGGCAAGCAGTAAGTACACAACAAATAAAGCACAACGAACAAGACAAATACTACAGGGTGCATCAGTACTTTTGGCATCAACTTAAAATTTGATTAAATATTCAACGTATGGAATAAAGAAGCCATAGACACTCAGCAAGACCCGTCAATTGTATTTTTCTCGTTAAATTGTGCAAGTTGCCATCTTATTATATTTGAACAATATTTGTGGATAAACAATTTCGGACTCGACTACTTTTTCTTAATACTTATAAGACTCGTTCGTGTTTTCGATAAGGCTGCTCACTATAGCGAATTAATTTTATCTCGACTCGTTTTTGGTTTTGCAAATTCTTTCGACTCGTCTCTGTGCTTCACAACGGCTGTCCGCCATAATTATTGATCAACATTTTTAAATTTTTTTTTGATTCTTACATAACAAATTTGACCCGTCATTCTTCATGACAATGGCTTTAGAGACCTTTGCTAATTGCACGAATGACTTGTTGGATTTCGAAAGTATTCATGCGGAACAGGATACTGATGACAACATACATTCTTTAGAAATCTTGCGTGTCGAACTTAATTCTTTGTGGGGGCAAGTCAAAAAATCCTATGTAGATTGCCGCGACTCACCAACAGCTGAAGGAGCTAAGTCAATAGACAAAGATAAGTTAAGAGAACGATACAAAAAGGCTCTTACGGCATATAAAAACTGTTTCGGATCTCTCAACGCTGACATCCAAGCATTGGCAGATCAACTAGCATCAGAGAAAACGGAACGCCGGTCGTCAGTGCAACGGCCCGACGTTGAAGCCGATTTCGCACCAATTACAAGGTTGCCACCTTGTGACACAGCCATTTTCCAAGGTGATTACAGTACTTGGCCCACATTTCGAGATTTATTCTCTGCCATCTACATTAAAAATTCAAAACTGAGCAAGGTTGAACAATTATTTCACCTGACCCAAAAGACCGCGGGAGAAGCTCGAGAAATCATCAGCCACGTTCCCTTGACTAATGATGGCTTCGATATAGCCTGGAGAAATTTAGTAGATCGGTATGAAAATAAAAGAATGCTAGTAAACGAACAACTCAAAACTATTTTTAGTTTGCCTCAAGTCTCTATGGATGCCGGATCTTCCATTAAGAAACTGCAACGCACAGTCAACAGTTGTATTCAAACTTTAAACACCATGCACATAAATACAGAAGGGTGGGACCCGATTCTAGTTTACTTAAGTTCTACAAAACTCCCTAGAAAATTTTTGGAGGATTTTGAAGACTCTTTAGCAGATTGCTCAAAAATTCCAACGTGGAATGATTTTGATTCATTTTTGACCCATAAATTCAAGACCCTAGAATCAGTTAGCAATATCCAATCAAATAATAAATCTAATCAGCCTAGATCAGAAAAAAATTATTCAAAAGAAAAGCGCGTCAACACTTTTCAAACAAATTTAATACCACAAGATGCGGGGATGAAAACCGTCACAAATAATAATCAACAAGGGACCTCAAAGGGGGAACAGAGTTGCAACTTTTGCAAAAGCAACCACTCCCTGAGGACTTGTGCAAAATTTTTGGATAAAAATGTCAATGATCGTATCCATTTTGTAAAAATCTCATTTTTGTGTTACAATTGCCTCTCTTCGGATCACGGGGTCAAGGAATGCAAAAGCCGATTTACTTGTAGACAGTGCAAACAGAGACATCACACTGTACTGCACAAGGATAAAGAGACTCAGCCTACAAGATCGGAGCCAATCAGGGATGTCGCGCGCCCTAGTACCAGTGCGGCAGCTCTAACCACCATCATACAGTCCACACCTATTGAAGAACAACCTAGAATTACTGCATTGACTCTACATGAGAAAAATGCACCACGTCAACAAAATAATCGAGAAACCTTGCTGTTCACTGCCATAGTCCAAATTGAATCAAAAGGACAACGATACAATGCCCGAGCGATCATTGACCCAGGATCCCAATCAACTTTCATTTCGGAAAAGTTAACAAATCATTTAAAGTTACCCACAAAGCGAAATTTAGTTCATGTTACTGGTCTAATCCAGACAGTTTCGGAAATTTCGACCCGAGCCTGTCTCTTTACTCTTTGCTCTCGGGTGGACCCTAGTTTTGAATTAGAAGTTTGTGCACCAGTTTTGAAGACCCTGCCTTCTAATCTACCACCAAGAACCTTAGACAAATCTCTCTGTGAATCTAACAATCTAGAACTAGCAGATCCTCATTTTAATAAAAGTCGTCCCATTGACCTTTTAATTGGTTTGGACCTAGGACCCTTAATCTACGACACTGGAGTCCCTATGCGTGCCATCGGATCCCTCTTAGCACAAAAAACAGTATTCGGCTGGATTGTGGGAGGACCCATTACAAAAATCAACGAAAAGGATCGGCATATTTCACTTTGTAATACCATTGCGATAGAAAAAATTCTCACACGTTTTTGGGAGGTGGAGGAGACCCCAAAAAAAGTTTTGAGGTCAGAAGAAGACACCTTTTGCGAGGATAACTTCAAAGCTACAACACGTCGGAGCGACTCGGGGAGATTCATCGTCACTTTACCCTTCAAACCTTGCGAAGAGTTGGGTACATCTAGGAACATCGCCTTAGCTCAATTCAACAGAATGGAAAAAAGACTTACAAAAACGCCAGAAATCAAGTCTTTATACGACAAGACAATCACTGAATATCTTGAGCTCGGACACATGAAAAAACTTAATGCTTCAGAAATAGAGAGGACTCCAAATTATTACTTGCCTCACCATGCGGTGATAAAACCAGAGCGACTCACAACTAAACTTAGAGTCGTATTCAATGCGTCTAGTCCATCATCAAATAAATTAAGTCTCAACGACATTTTATACCCAGGACCCGTACTGCAGCAGGACTTGGTGTTGCAAATATTAAAATGGAGATTCTTCAAATACGTTTTTAACGCAGACGTCACTAAAATGTATCGGCAGATACTTGTAGACCCAGCACATACAAAATATCAACGTATATTATACCGATTATCTCCAAATGACCCAGTTGAAGATTTTGAGATTCAAACAGTCACCTTTGGTGTCAATTGTGCCCCATATTTAGCACTTCGGGTACTAATTGAACTCGCCGAAGATGTAAAAGAAAAATACCCCCTTGCTAGCAAAATTATTTTACAAAATCTCTATGTAGATGATGTTTTAGCTGGGTGTCATACTTTAGAAAACGCTATAAAATCTCGTAATGAATTAATAGCTGCACTGGCATCAGCAGGCTTTCAACTAATGAAATGGACGTCGAATGATCCAAGAGTTTTAAAAGACTTGCCATCAGACTCGCTACTACCCGTCAATTGGTTAAATATATCTGAAGGTATATCTACAAAAACCCTGGGCATTCGCTGGAATATTTCTCTAAACTCATTTACCTTTTCATCACCAGATATTGAAAGTAAACCAACCTACACAAAAAGAGAAGTTTTATCAACAATAGCAAAACTTTTTGACCCATGTGGATGGCTGGCCCCAGTTATCGTCGTAGCAAAATTGACCATGCAACAAATCTGGTTAGACAAAATCGATTGGGATGACACTTTGAAACTTATAACAGCTCAAAACTGGCTAAATTTTGTAAAAAATTGTCCAAAAATAGACTTGTTAATAATACCACGATGATTACAATACACGCGCTCAAACCAAGTGGAAATACACTGTTTTTGTGACGCCTCAGAGAAGGCATATGCTGCAGCAATTTATATACGAATACAAAATTGTGATAAAAGCGTCCACACTTTTCTACTAGCCGCTAAGACTCGTGTAGTTCCCATCAAAAAAATCTCTTTACCAAGACTCGAACTCTGCGGTGCTGTTTTGGCTTCAAAATTAGTTACGTCTGTTGTGCCAAACCTGCAAATTGAAAATTTTTCGACACACTTTTGGACCGACTCTACAATAGTTTTAGCCTGGCTACGAAAACCGGCTTGCTCCTGGAATACCTTTGTGGGAAATAGGGTTTCGGAAATCGTCGAAAATGTCGGAAATAAATCTTGGAGACACGTGGACTCAGAACACAACCCAGCAGACATCGCAAGTCGAGGTTGCTCACCAACGGAGCTAAAAGAAAACAATTTATGGTGGTATGGGCCGGCATGGTTAAGATTGCCTCAAAGCAGGTGGCCATCATCGGAAGAAATAAACGAAGATACAAGTCTAGAGGCAAAGCCAGTAAAGGTATTCACTACAACCACTTTTGAAGATCCATTGACCCGTTTTTCATCATTATCTCGTGCGTATAGAGTATTGGCATATGTTTTTCGATTTTGGCGAAACACAAGTGCAGCTAGGATGCATCTGCGCGTAGCAACTGTAGAGATAACTGCGGCGGAAATCCAAGATGTTAAATCTCGTCTGATAACTTGGACCCAAAAGCAATATTTTACTGACGAATATCATTCTTAGCAGTCTTTTAACTCTCAACCCATTTTTAGACTCAAAAGGCGTACTTAGAGCAAATGGGCGTCTCGTACAATCACCGGTACTATCATACAATGAACGACACCCTATTATTTTACCGTATGACTCCAGATTTACTCAATTAACTGTTGAATTTATACATAAGATCACATTACATGGCGGCAATCAGCTCATGACAAGAGTCTTGCGCACTGAATTCTGGATTTTCCGGTTGAAATCTTTAGTCAAAAAGGTCACACGCAACTGTAAAACGTGCATAATTTTCAAGCACAAGACACAAAATCAAATAATGTCGTCACTGCCACCAGAACGAACTCTGCTCGATAGACCCTTTACTAACATAGGCATCGATTATGCAGGACCATTCAATATTCGAAGTTTCACAGGCCGAGCGTGTCTTGTCACCAAAGGTTACGTTTCCATTTTTGTGTGCTTTGCAACAAAAGCCATACATTTGGAAGTAGCCAGTGATCTTTCGACTCAAGCATTTTTAGCAGCCTTCCATAGATTTATGGGGAGACGCGGCTGCCCTTCAAAAATATATTCGGATAATGGAACAAATTTCGTTGGAGCCGCGCAAATGATTAAAAAGGATAGACTAGATTTTATGAAAACTCTGCAAACAAACGTCATCCAACAACAGAGCCATCAAAGCCTTGATTGGAAATTTATACCACCTGGAGCCCCTCATATGGGAGGACTCTGGGAAGCCGGTGTCAAATCCTTTAAGACTCATCTTCGAAAGCTCATACCGGATATGACGTTCACATTTGAAGAGTTCTCTACAATTTTGGCTCGTATCGAAGCTTGCCTCAATTCTAGACCCTTAAGCCCGGCTAGCGATGACCCTAACGATTTATCACCATTAACACCTGGACATTTTCTGGTTGGAACACCAATATTGGCTCAAGCTGAACCTGATATCTCTGACGACAACCCAACTTTTGCCAACCGATGGAAAAGGCTAAAAATCGTGTCACAAAATTTTTGTCTGCGTTGGAAATCCGAATATCTGAACGAATTACATCGCAGATATAAGTGGAAGTATCAACATGAAAATGTCAAAATTGACGATTTAGTAATCATAAAAGATGATAGACTTTCACCAAATGAATGGAAGCTTGGTCGCATAGCAAAAACTTATCCTGGAACAGATCAGAATATAAGAGTCATTGATATCCGCACCTCTAGCGGTATCGTGAGCAGACCCATCACAAAAGTAGTCAAACTATTCTCAGACTGACTAACAATTTACATATTAATCGCCTTTCATATATTTAGACACTCATTATTTCTTTTCGTTTTTGATAGATATGTCCCAGACCCAATCTCAACACCCACGCCATAGTAACTGGTTAGACTCATGCGCTATATGCAAAAAGGATCATGCCCTGAAGAGATGCGAAAAATTCCAGGACATGAACTCCTACAAGCGGTGTGAGGTGGTGATCCAACGAGGATACTGCCGGAATTGTCTAGCTCGCAGCCATCTAATAGATGAATGCAAGTCCGAGACCCTGTGCTACATTTGCGCTCGTCGTCATCACACCATGCTGCATGGAGCCCCTCAATTGACAGGAGCTATAACGCAACCCTCCAAACTGGAACCACAGTTTTCGTGGGCAGCTGTTTTCGTTCCAACAGCAACCGTAAGAGTTGCTCTCGACAATTTTGATTCCTGGACCAATGTCAGAACTTTGATTCGACAGTCATCGCCAGTGTCACGCATAGCAGCATCGACGTTTGAGAAGTTAAAGGCGCCATCATTTCAATATAAAGGCTACAGGTTTACAACGTTCAGCATAATGTCCAGACATCTCAAAAATAAATGGAACCTCAGACTCAACGCTTTAGTCACCGATGACTTACCCAAAAAGGTGTATTCGGACCCAATCACAGAAGACCCAACTATAGATTTTCCAAAGGACTCAACAGCAGACATGGACCCTCGCTGCAACACCCCCATTGAAATGGAACTTGGAGCTGATGTGCACCCTTGCCTTAGACGTGACGGAGTTATCATCACAGGCCTCGGCAAAATTGATGCCCATAACACCGAACTAGGATACGTTTTCTCTGGCCCAGCAAGAAATCCATTTACATTATAAATTTTTTGTTTACAACCAATTATAATCGATTTAATTTTTGTATATTTTTTTTTTAAATGTTAAAATTGCTAAATCATAAATGAATTACACTTAGCTAACATACATTTTGTGAATATTGTTGAAATTAATTATTTTTTAAATTTTGTTTTGCTTATAATTTTTGGATCCAAAAATAATTCACTGAATTTTTCTTGTCATTTAAATTTTCCAAAGTTGTCACACAGTCATGGGGGGCGGGATGTTGAAAGTAGTGCTATAAATTTCAACAAGTATGTGTCGCTAGCAACGGTCCGCTGTCATTAGCGCGTAGCCCTTTGCTATAAACATACATACATATATACATACGCATATGCCTTCGTTGCATCTTATTTGTTTCTTCTTTCTCTTGTTTTCGATGCTCTCTGTCGCGGCGGCCATCGGCTTCCGGCAGTGAGCAACGAAAACAAGAAATCAATCTCAGTCTAGAAGTCGATCAGTGTAGTAATATTTTCATCCCCCGCGACTGGTACAACAATCATGAAACAATAACACAAAACGAGACTCAAAGTTTTTTCACAACACATATGTACATACAAGAAACATAAAATAAAGTCAAATCATATATTTGAAAATAGAAAACAATAACCTTTTGATTTACAATATAAAGGAACAGTGACAAACATAATTGGTGGAACAAAAACCCACAACAACAGTGAACATCAAAACAGGTACTCTTTGTAAAAAATTTCTTTTTATAAGAAACGGTATTTCTTTAAGATAAGGAATTTTTTTAAGAAAAGGTAATTTGTTTAAGAATATGAATAGGTATTTTTTTTTTGAGAAAATTTACTTATTTTAAGAAAAGGCACTTATTTAAAAAAATTTCTTTTTTTAAACTTCTTTCATTTGGGTTTTTCTAAATTTACTGTTTATTGGGTTCAAAACAACAATACTTTATTAGTCACTGGCTCCATCTAGAAAACTTCCCACCAAACAAGAATTTTCCCAACATATGTTAGGCTAGAGACAAACCAAAGCAAATGTAACCAATATAGTTGATAATACTGGGTTGTAGCATAATAGTGTTAAAAAAAGTTTTTTAATTTTTTTTTATTTAGCCCTCATCCCGTAACCTGCGAAAAGGGACTTCGTTCCAAAACCCAGAAACAATACCTGGGCTCAAATCCGAGATCGAACGCATCATCGCTGAGATACAGCAATATCTCTGTGAAAAATCCATGGAAAATTTCATGGACAGATTAATGACCTATTCTCGGAGTCGTGGGCGGTGTTTGACGGATATTTTGTTCAATACGTAATGTAAATTGTGTTCTTCATAATCCAAGAAAAAAATCAGAACTATCTCAAAAATTGTAATATATGTTCTGCCAATGAGCGAAACCCTTTAGGCACATATAGCCCAGTGAAACCAGGAATCTGTAGCCAGTATGACAAAAATCCTATGGGGCGACCCAGATGTATTGAGGACAAGAGGTTTGCTGAAACTTGGGAAGTCTGAAATGAACAAGATGATTGGAGCATTCGGGATTACTGGCCCACCTGTACCGTATTGCACTAGTGGTGAATAGTGAGTGTAAGGCATGCAGGGAAGACGATGGAGCATTGCTTATGCCACTATCCGGCCTTCATACTAGCTAGATCCAGATATCTTTCGGACAGTACGATACCGGACATGACCAAACTTGTGGGTATGGACTGGAACAACTTAAGGAATTTCGTGAATAGCACCGAATTCCTATAAATTAGTAGGGAAAACTTAGAGCGCACAAAAGGTCGAATCAGCGGCTTAAGTGTATGCCTACTGACATGGGGAGGTTTAGAGTGCTCATTTTGAACACTCAACATCTCACCCCTCTTTTCAAACTAACTAACCAACATCTCAAAAAATACGTGCCCTAGTTTTACAATTAAAAGGTGCATTCCCATTACATCCCATGAAGGGACCGGGGAGAACTTCTCACAATTACTGAGCTGTGCGCTTTCCAGTTTTCACTCACTGATTGGGTCCTACAATTTTACACCGATTCCGAGCGGTATTTTGAGAAGCTTTTTCATGGCCAGAGCAGGGTTCGAACCCAGGATCTCATGTACAAGAGCCGCGCACACTAACCATTGCACCACCGACAGCCACACAACCTGTTACATGCTCCTTACAATTTCAGTTTCAAATTTGTTCCAACCTAAAACACTGTTCATTTAAATATACAATTTCAAATTATCTGTAAAACTTGTTCACATCTTGTTAACAGGACAACGTAGTCTTTCCGAACGTGCAAATTGAGCAAAATTTAAACCGCTTGGCTCCTACCAATAACGAACAATTGAGTTGTTAACAGCAAAAACGAAAAATAAATTAACTTAATTGTAACATATACTTGGCTTTTAAAATATGCATCTTCACAGTTGCTTAATTATTCAAAATGTGTAGCTGCTGCCTTATTAGGTTTGGCCATAACCAGTTGCGGAAATTGTAGCAAGTTATTAAAAGGTTGTCAGAAAATTATAGCAATTAAAATTTAATACCATTTTGACTCTATAGCAGTGATTTCAATTCAAATTATTGACAAATAATAATTATTCGTAAATTTCAAGTAATTGCATATTAATATCAATCATACGATCTACCGAACATATCAAATAATATAACTCATACACACAGCAAACTGTGGAAAATACGGAACTTTTTTAATAATTCCCGCTAATTCACGCTACGCGCAGCTCCAGATAGAATCAACAACAAAATATTTATGAAACTAAAATTTTCTAATAATGAACGACTAAGTTGTTAACAACAACCACGAAATGCATAACTTAACTGTAGATAGATTTAAGTGTTAAAATTTGCATGTTATCAGTCACTTAATTTGTTTTGTTAAAATTGGTGAAGTTATTAAAACTTTTTCGGAAGAGGATAGAATTAAAAATTAAATAGACAATAAAAATAAATTATAAATTCCAAGTAATTACTTATTAATATCACTTATTCGTCACGTCGCACGTTACAAATAATATAATCTAAAGGGTGTCCCAATAAAAACGAGATACTGAGACCCAAAAATTAACCGAACCGAATATAACACACTGGCTCTACAGAAGCTTAATCAGGCCCGTACTAACATATCCTTCTGTAGTATGGTGGACGGCAGTTGAGAGGAATTGTAACATCGCTATACTATAGAGGGTTTAAAAAATGTGCTTCATTGGTATTAGTGGTGCAATAAAGAAAACCTCCAACCAACTTGTATCCAGCCAATCGAGATTAGAGTCAAATACGAGGCCGCCTTTGCGACAAAAGGCCTACAGGCAACAGGTGAATCGATCAACGGTGATCTTACGTCAAAACACCAACGAATAATTGGGGCTTTATTCGGTTGCTCGCAAGATACGAGTTAATCTGACCGAATACCTGAGCTAAGGGTTAAGGGACAAAAAGTTTGCTGAAACTGGGAAAACATGAAACGAGCAAGATGACGGGAGTCTTAATGGCGCACTGGGGATTACGGGCCTACCTGTACCATATTGGACTAGTGGCGAATAGTGAGTGCAGGGTTTGCATGGAGGACGATGAGAGTGGCATTTCTTATGCCACTGTCCGGCCTTCGGGCAGTACGATACCGGACATAACCAAACTTGTGAGTATGGACTGGAACAACTTACGGAATTTCGTGAATAGCACCGAATTCCTACAAGAGAATCAGCGGCTTAAGTATATATCTACTGACATAACAAGGTTAAGGGTGCTCCTTTTGAACACTCATCACCGCACCCCTCTTTTCAACCTAACTAACTAACCGAACACCAGGCAACTCAAATGCACAGAGAGTGTATGATCAAGTGGAAAACACGGGTACAACAAATGAAATCATGCCAGGGTATTGATCAAGACATTGAGGGACTAATATACTCAGAGAAAGAAAAGCGGAGACAGATACTGCGTATTGTTATCGATGCTGTCCACAAACTGTCTTTCTTTTTGCGGGCTTACGAAATTCCTAGCGATCTCATCACAAAATGTCATCAATGTTCTTGAACTTAATTTCTCCGCTCGCCAAACATAATTCAACTGTTAAGTTTCAATCAGAATACTCAAAAAGAAATAAGAACACTATCAAAGACAATACAGAATGAAATAACGGACATAATGCCAAAAAGAGTTTCAAATGGCATTTTAAATAACATCAAAGTAGCAAAATACTAGACGATAATGTTCGATTGCACTCCAGATGTATCCCATACGGAACAAGTGCGCCAGGTATATCGATATGCAAAAAAGAACTGGCCATGTGTGTGCAATAAAAGAAAGTTTCATTGATTTCATGGAAGGTGATGGAAAGACAGGAGAGGACATTTGTCAACGGAATTTAGAAAAATTGGCAGTTGATGATTCAGATATTGGACAATGTCGTGGCCAATCTTATGATAATGGGTCCAATATGGCCGGCATCCATAAAGGAGTACAAGCCATGATTGCAGAAAGGAGCTCATTCAGAGTTCGTACAGTGCTTGGCTCACTCCTTCAAACTTTTAGGTGTTCATTTTGCCTCATCATGCCAGGAAGCTATTAACCTATTTGGACTGATTCGAATAGTGTATTGCTTTTTTGTTTGCTCCACTACTAGGTGGGACATTATGAACAAATATGTTTAAAAAATTCTAGAATAAAGTCAAACGAGATGGTCGGCGACACATGTTGCTGTGAATGCTCTATTAAATTATTTGCCAGAAATAGCAGAAGCCTAGGAAGATGTTAAGCAAATTTCTCATGCTCCAGAAGCTAAGTACGACGCAGGTAACCACTTAACTGCTATAAAGGATTTTAAATTTATTCAAAGTTTAACTATTTGGGCGAATATTTTCAACGAAATTAAACGAGTGAATATAGAAATTCAGAAAGAAGATATTATCCGTTCCGTCTTTTTATTATTATTATTCCGTAATATTATTATTATTATTATTATTATCATTATTGGAACGACGTCCCTTATCGCACGTTGCGGGATTGGTGCTAAATGAAAAAAAATTATACAACTTTTTTTTAATACTATGGATAAGACTAGGCAATGGTTAGTATGCGCGCCTCTTGTCCATGAGATCCCTAGTTCGATCCCTGCTCTGACAACCTAAAATTTTTTTTTAGCGGCGGTCAGCTCGCATAGTGACAGCGACACTGTCGAATATTTAGCCATGGAAAAGCTTCTCAAAATACCGTTCGGAACCGGTGTAAACTGTAGGTCTCAATCAGTAAGTATAAAACAAGAATGCGCACAGCTCACTGGTTTGTGAGAAGCTCTCCCCAATTCCTTCATGAGATGTAAGGGGAAACCATTTATTTTTTATCCCACAATCCAGCATTATCAACTATATAGGGTACTTCGCTTTAGTTTGTGTCTAGACTAACATTCACCCCGATTCACTTATTTAAAGGCACTAAAAATTCCATATTCAGCAGCCTGTATCTTTTGCAATTTGTAACCGATTGCAGAATTTTAAAATGGAAATGGAAGCTAGACATATTTAGATATCAAAAAGTCATGACAGTAGTGGTTTCTTAACTAAAAAACTTTTTTTGAGCAATTTATATAAAAAAAGTCCAAAAATGTGTTTTTTTTTGGTTCACTCGAACTTTATTATTTTGAAAGAAAGCGATGCTTTTTTGTAGGGAGCGTTTGTTTATTACATGGGACATGGGACTGTCCGTGGAGGTGGAAAGTTTCTGATTGCCATTCACTTGGGAGTGGCCAGAAATGATTCCTTCATTGGGCAGCCCAAGCAGCTCACTACTTCCACGCAGTATGTCCTGGCAATGGCTTTTCGGAAACCTCCGTTAGCTAGCTAGAGTGAGAAGGCGAAACAAATGAGCATCAAATCAGGTATAGTAGGTGACTGATGTCACTGAAGCTCATCAAACAATCGGGCATATTCTTTTGTCCTTAGAAGGCGGATGAGCCAAACATACGGGCCAACGGCGGATAGAAACTAAAAGAAGAAAATCCAGGTTCAACATATCGCATCCTGGTCAGCGTCTGATCCATAATGGGTGGCTGCAATCAAATATCCTGGCAGTACGTAAAATGCAAAAACCCGGTGGGCTGGGTTTGCCTCCCGCCACCGTTCATAATGGCAGTGAAAATACAAAAACGAAACAGAAAACATAAACAACCCCTATTTGTTGACGACCCCCGCAAACGTTGTAAGGACCACGATTTACGGATATGCACTTGGAATGTAAGAACTCTATATAGATCCGGTGCAAGTATCCAACTGGCAGATGTCCTCGAAAGTTATAAGGCTGACATTACCGCTATCCAGGAAATGCGATGGACAGGACATGGCTGCACAAGAAAAAGAAACTGCGATATATACTACAGTTGCCATGAAAAAAAACATGAATTTGGTTGTGGATTTGTAGTTGGAAAAAGACTGCGACATCTAGTCTCTAGGTTCAATCCTGTGAGTGAACGAATAGCCACAATCCGCATAAAAGCGAAATATTTTTATATTTCCCTAATTTGTGTGTATGCCCCGACAGAAGAGAAAGGTGATGATGCCAAAGACATATTCTATGAGCTCCTAGAGGAAACGTATGACCGCTGCCCTGGCCATGACATTAAGATTGTACTAGGAGATTTTAATGCCAAAGTAGGAAGGGAGAATGTGTTTAATCCAACTATTGGCAATTTCAGTCTTCATGCTGACAGTTCCGACAACGGTATGAGACTGATTGACTTTGCCGCGGCAAAAAACATGGTCATCAGTGGCACAAGATTCCAGCATAAAGACATCCACAAGGCTACTTGGGTATCCCCTGATCAAAGAACTAGGAACCAAATTGATCACGTGGTAATTGATGGAAGGCACTCATCCAGTGTAATGGACGTACGAGTGATCAGAGGAGCTAACATCGATTCTGATCACTACCTGGTAGCAGCAAAGGTTCGCACAAGATTAAGTAGAGCGAAAATCGTACGAAACCAGACGCAGAGGAAGCTGGACATCGGAAAGCTGCAATTACCAGAGGTAGCCACAGCCTACTCAAGGAAGCTCTCGCAACTTTTGGCACAGAACCCACCCCCTCCCGATGACGATCCTGATGCGCAGTGGAAACCCATTTCCGACTCTATAAAAACTGCCGCAACAACCGTACTTGGTTTCGAAAAACCGCTTCGCAATAAACCGTGGTACGATGAAGAGTGTCGCATAGCAAATGACGAAAAGAACGCTGCACGTATGGTAATGCTTCAGTCAATTGCAACGCGAGCTGCAACTGAGCGGTATAGGGAGAAGAGAAAGGAGGTAAACCGTCCCTTTAGGCGTAAGAAACGGCAGTGGAGAAAACGCGAGAGTGAGAAAATTGAGACATACAGAAGGAAGAACGAAGCCCGAAAATTCTACCAAAAAGTTAAAAACGGAACTAATGGACATGGTTCAGGGCCCCCCTTCTGTAAAGACAAAGACGGAAATCTCGTCGCAGATGTGCAGAGCATGTTGGGAATATGGAGAGAGCATTTCTCCGCGCTACTAGTACCTGAGATATCCGATGACGATGGGACAATCGATCACAATATGGACGACGACGTCGATTGCCCCCCTCCTAACCAAGACGAGGTCAGAACAGCTATTGCCCGGCTTAAGAACAACAAAGCCGCAGGAGCCGATGGATTACCGGCGGAGCTGTTTAAGGCTGGCGGCGATGAGCTGATAAGGTGCATGCATCAGCTCATTAGCAAAATTTGGTTAGATGAATGCATGCCCGGCGATTGGAGTCTCAGTGTACTATGTCCCATATTTAAAAAAGGTGACCCGAGTATTTGTGCCAACTACCGTGGAATAAGCCTTTTATCCATAGCATATAAGGTTCTATCAAGTATAATGTGCGAAAGACTGAAACCAATTATCGCTGACCTGATTGGACCATACCAGTGTGGCTTTAGGCCTGGAAAATCGACAACTGACCAGATTTTCACGATACGCCAAATCCTGGAGAAGACACACGAAAAACAAATCGACACCTATCATCTATTTATCGGTTATAAAGCAGCCTTCGATAGTCCGATACGGGAGAAACTCTATGAAGCAATGTCTGAGCTTGGTATTCCTGCAAAACTCATACGCCTTTGCAGGATGACCTTGACGAACACCAAATCCGCAGTGAAAGTTGGTAAGGATCTTACCGAACCTTTCGAAACTAAGCGAGGCCTCAGGCAAGGCGACACCCTATCGTGCGATCTCTTTAACATCTTAATGGAGATCATTATGAGAAAAGCTGCAGTCAATATGAATAAAACCATCAGTAGCAAAAGTCACATGCTGCTCGCGTATGCTGATGATATAGATATCATTGGGCGCACAATTAGAGAAGTTACTGCGGTTTTTTCGAGAATTGAGAAGGAGTCAGCAAAAGTGGGTCTGACGGTGAATGAGGACAAGACAAAATTAATGGTTTAGACCAAAGCGTGAACGTTGATAACCGTTATAATTTCGAGGTAGTGGACGAATTTATATACCTCGGATCTGCCGTGAACAAAAACAACAACGTCAACCTTGAGATCAAACGGAGAATTGTGCTTGCGAATAGATGTTATTTTGGGCTAAGCAAGCACTTTAGAGATAAAGCCCTCTCTCGAGTAACAAAAGTCCAGCTGTACCAGACTCTCATTCAACCTGTCTTGCTTTATGGCGCAGAATCCTGGGTCCTATCGCAAGCAGACGAAACATCTGTAGGAGTCTTCGAGAGAAAAATACTCCGAAAAATTTATGGCCCTATAGTGCACAACGGCGAGTATCGGCGACGCATGAATCATGAGCTGTATGAGCTTTATCCTGACATTGACATAGTTAAGCGGATCAAGATAACGCGATTGCGCTGGCTAGGCCATGTCAGTAGAATGGATGAAGATGAACCAGCGCGAAGGCTTTTCGAAACCGAACTCGAAGGAAGACGAAAAATAGGAAGACCAAGACTCCGCTGGAGGGATCAGGTTGACGAATCCCTGCGTACACTTGGTATTGCCAACTGGAGAGATAGAGCAAAAGATCGAACTGGTTGGCGAAATATGTTATCGTCGTTTTGTAAGGTCCCTGACCCCCCGGGGTTGTCCGAGACCGGATAAGTAAGTAAGTAAGTAAGTTTGTTTATTACAATTTATTATATCTTAATCATTATACGAGTCAAAATGGCAAAACAAAAAATGTTAAATCTATGGGGCAAAACTAAAATTGATGTTTACCGTTCCGAAGGATATTCGAACCGCGAAATAGCTAACAAAATTGGACGGAACCCAACAGTAGTCGACAATTACATCAAGGACCCCGTGGGGAATGGAAAAAATTTTAAAGGAAGGGTTTCATTGTCTTTTTCTAAGAATGAGAAAAGAAAAAATTATCAGAACTGCTTCTAATTCTGCCTTATCCTTGTCAAAAATAAAAGCTCAAGCTGGAGTGGAATCGAGCAAGTCATCAGTAGGCAGAGTAATTAAGAGCAGCGAGTATCTTAAATACCTGAAATTACAAAAAAAAAACGCCACTTAATGCTCCTCGTTAGGAAACCGGCTTCAATTCGCAAGAGACTACATGGTATGGGATGTGCAGAAAAGAGATCATGCAAATGACTGGAGAACCGTTGTATTTACGGATGAAAAGGAGTTTAATTTGGATGGGCCTAATGACTACAACTATTATTTCCATGATCTGCGCAAAAAAAGCGTTTTTTGAACCGACATCACCACTTCTTTAAAAAGTACCTGTTCTTAAAAAATTATTTATTTGCAAAAAAAAAATGCATGCTCTTATGGCCTTTTCGTACAGAAAGTACTTCTTTATAAACATAGTACCTTTTCTTAAAATAAAACATTAGCTTTTAATAAAAGAAGTACCTCTCTTAAAAAGGATCTTATCGGGAAAATATAATACATATTCTTACAAAAATTACATAAAAATATACTTTTAAAAAATAAACATTCTAAAAAAAAAAATTCTTAAACAAAAAGTTTATAATTTTACAAAAAGTGTATTTTCTTAACGATTCATTTAAATTATCGTATTTTTCAACGAGCGCTTTAGGCGTGTTGGAGAGTTAGCTCGAACTTGGAGTCGAAGTTGGTTCAGTAGTTCTCGAACTCGTTAATTTAAGGTGAGCAGATATAACAATCACGAACATATCGAACATGTGCATTTTGTTCGTGAGGGTGATGTCTGGTCACGCTAAATGAACTATATAGTTGATGAACTACCCAACTCTAGCGTGTTGGAGCGAACTACACCATAATATCTAACAAAAGGGTGACAGGGGATCCTCATGTAATTTTTTATTTTTATTATACATTTCATTAATTTTAAATCCTATCCTGTATAAGATATAAAGGGTCCGCCATCTAACGTTTTTTTTTTTAACTAGTGCTTATTTCGTGAATGGTAATACTTAGCTCATGTCTGATTTGACAGATAATTAGTTTTATCCTTCCGCTGAACGAATATGGTTGTGTAAACGCTTGAACAACGCTGGGAAATATTGCGACATTACTTTTAAAGTCATGGTACGTGCCACACAGCCCAAGCTACACTCGATGTTTTGCGCCCTGTTTTTGAAGATCGCATTATCAGCCGCAGAGCTGATGTCGTTTGGCCACCTCGGAGCTGCGATTTGACACCGTTGGACTAATATTTGTGGGGTGCCCTCAAATATAAGTGTTACGCCGACAAGTCAGAGACAATTGACGCTTTAAAGGACAATATTCGTGAAGCCATTAGTGAAATACAACTGCACACGATCGATAATGTGCTTAAAAAATTGGACCGATCGTATAAGCTACTGCATGGCAAGCCGAGGCAGCCATTTGAATGAAATTATTTTCCATTATTAACCGGAAGGATTGTACTTTGAAACAAAAAAAGAAATTTGAGAAAATACTCAGAAGATTTTTTTTATAGCATTTCCAAAAAAAACGTTATTTGGCGGACCCATTATATCCTACACATTAATTTCTATATATCTGTAAAGAAATGGGCATAACACAAAGAACAGCGATGGATGCATTATTTCCGGAAGACCAATGTAGGCTATGTCCTAATGTCAATTAATTAGTAGGCATCTGATAGCTGAAATTATATAGATGATAAAGGTAAAAATAACTATAAGAGGCCTGGGGCGGCAGGTTTCAGTTTTACCCCGCTTAAAAAAAAACTTAAAGATCCGTGGCTACTTTTTTTCTTTAGCTTGTGGCAACATTGAAATTTGGTAGTTGTTGCCTACGATTGTTCCGATTATTAAAACTGGAACGCTACGAAAGGGTATCACGCGATATCATTGGGAAAACCCATTAGAAAAAATAGGAAACTTACGATGAGACTGCTCGCAAACTTGGCGGACTTTTAGACGGTGGAAGTGTAACTAATAGGTCAGGTATGGGCGGTAAGTCTTTTGTGCGTCGACGTTCCTTGTTGGTATCTCGAAGACATTGATACTGTAAATGAGAATTTTGTCAAAAGCCCGCTAAGAGCAAATCGGCATCGTTCACAACAATTTAAAAATTTGCTGCATATTTTATGCCATACTTAATAGGTACACGCTGAAAAATTTGTATTTTTTTTTTTGTTGTTTGGATGCAAATATAACGTGTTTGAAGCTTGTCGCAAATAAATTATACTTGTGTCCAAACACTTTGTGTTTGCTATTCAATATAACATGTTTGGCCAACATTGATCAATATTTTATAATACATATATATATTTGTGACCCAAATGTGGATTTGTTTCTTGAAAACACTACTGCCTGTCACAATAAGGAAGCAAAAACAGTAGATCTTCAATTCACGGCAAAAATGATTGCCGACGTTCCTGCAATATGTTGATGGGGCGGTTATTTTTCAGCGTGTACATGTCTACTTTAGAATGCGATAGAAATATCACCACTCAGATAAAAACTGTGTATTTTATTTTTAACTGAAATCGTGCACTTTTATTGGGACACCATTTATATGCACAGCCAACTGTAACAAAAAGTGGGAACACTTTTCTTATTCCACACTGGCAGAAACATGGGTGGCTCCAAGTGGACTTAAAAAACATTATTAAACAGAGAACAATTGAGAAGCTAACAACGACAACAACAGTGAATTAAGTAAACTGTAATGTGGCTGCTAAAATTTGCATGTCATCAGTGTCTTAATTAATACCAAGTTATAGCTGCTGTCATGTTTGGTTTGCAAACATTACGGAAGCTATTAAAACTTTTTCGGAAAAGGATAGAATTTAAAATTAAATAGACAATAACAATAAATTATAAATTTCAAGTACATAATTATATATTAATATCACTTCATACTGTACAACGCACTTTGCGAATAATAGAACCTATAGGTACAGCCGAATTTGTGGAAAGATGGCTATGATTGGCTCGAATACGGGGTAGCTCCAGATTGAATCAAAAACAAAATATTAATGGAACTCAAATTGCTTGGCGAACGATTTAGTTGTTAATAGGAACCATAAAATTAATTAACTTAATTGTAGAATGTACCTGGCTATTCAGATATACTTCACTTTATTTTATTGGCTATTTTACAACCTCATGGGGTCAGATGTCCTACACATTACTAACTAAACAAAAAAATAAATGTATTAAACAAATTTTCATATATTTCTCCAACTGTCTTGATCGTCCTCTTTTCCTGCTTCCATTGAGTACGTTATCGAAAACCTTTCGCACTGGCTCATTTTCATCCATTATGATAATATGTCCTAGCCAACGCAGTTGGCCTAATTTGTATCGCATAGCTATGTCGACGTGAGAATACAAATTATATAGCTCTTGGTTCCAAAGACGTCGGTACTCTCCGTTATCTTTCACAGGACCATAAAATTTATGGACAATTTGTCTCTCGAATACTCCTAGGTTGTGTCCATCGGTGGTGCAATGGCTACTGTGCGCGGCTCCTGCACATGAGAAAGTGGGATCGATCCCTGCTCTGACCAACTTACATTTCCTTCGCCCACGGCCACCTAAGTTAGTGGTGGCGACACTACCGAGTATTTAACCCTTAACAAGCTTCTCAAAATACCATTTAGAACCGGTGTAAAACTGTAGGTCCCAATCAGGGAGTGAACAATTTGCTAACCCGCAGCTCACTGGCTGCGAGAAGCTTTCTTGAATCCCTTCATGGGATATAATGGGATACCGGTTTTTTACTCCCAGGTGTTTTTCATCCGCTTGCGATATGACCCACGTTTCGGAGCCATCTGCCATGGCAGCTAACATGAAAGTCTGTTATAGCTGAAGCTTTGTCCGTCGAGAGAGGGCTTTGTTCTTAAACTGCTTGCCGAGCCCAAAATAGCGTATATTTACAAGCACAATTCTCCCAGTTATCTCCAGGCTGACGTTAAGGTCCTTGTTCACTGCGGCTCAAGGGTAGATAAAATCATCTACCACTTCAAAATTAAATCGGATGTCGACGTTCAAGTACGGACCAATTCAAGAGGTTTGTCTAGTCGTTGACACCATTTTTTTGTGTTGCCTTCATTAACAGCAAGACCACCCTTCACTGATTCTCTTTCGATTCTTGAAAATACTGCCGTAACTGCAGCAGTCGTCGTCAAACGCCAGCTACATATGGTTTTCGTGTTGATAGTCTTATTCGTATTTACTGCAGCATTTCTCAATATTGTCTCCACTAATCAGAGAGATTGAAAATACTGCGCGCAAATGTGTCACTTTGCCTCAGATCTCGCTTGGTACAGAATGGTTCGAGGAGGTATTTCCCCACATTCACTGCTTATTGGGTGGTGATCAGCGTCATTCTGCAGATGCTGGTCAGTTTTTTGGAATCCCAAGTTAAGCAGTATCCTCATATAATTTCCGCCTG
Source organism: Phaonia tiefii (assembly GCA_963931995.1). NCBI lineage: Eukaryota > Metazoa > Arthropoda > Insecta > Diptera > Muscidae > Phaonia > Phaonia tiefii. The sequence continues at coordinate 74,306,817 of OZ008368.1, forward strand.
TGGGGCTACTGGAGGCACCTTTGTAATCGGCAACGAGATGGTTCTATCGACTCATTTTACGTGTGTCTATTCCACAATTTGGCGTAGCGTGAATATTCGGTCAGTAGTGGACTTGCCCGGTCGAAAACCACACTGATAAGGTCCAATCAGGTTTTCCACAATCAGCTTTAGTGTTTCACATTATACGCTCGATACGACCTTATACACGATGGATAAAAAAACTGATACCGCGATAGTTGGAACAGACACACGGCTCACGCTCTTTGAATACTGGACATAATACACTGAGCATCCAATTGGCAAAGATTGGACAGATTTCCTCCAAGTATATACCGCATATATGTTGATGTGTGTGGGCTAGCAGTCCGTCTCCACCGGCCTCAAAAAGCCCAACGGTAGCCCATTCACTTCAGCGGCATTATTATTCTTAATACGGAAGGTTGCCGTTCTAATCCCGTCTTGGCTGCGGGGGTACAATCTGCACTTTCTTCCACAATCATTACCTCCTGATCTTCAGTTGAAGAATCTGAGTGGAATAGTACTGAAAAGTAGTCCTTCCATACTTTTAGCATACACTGCTTCCGGCAAAAAAACTCGTTTCCCGTTACATCCCATGAAGGATTGGGGAGAGCTTTCTAATTTTTCACTCAGTTTCTGAATGGGAGCTACAGTTTTACACCGGTTCTGAATGGTATTTTGTGAAGCTTTTTATTGTAAGTACTCCATAGTGTTGCCGTCGCTAGATGAAGAGGCCGTCGTCGAAGGAAATGTGAGGTGGTCAGAGCAGGGATCGAGCTCACGTTCTCATGCACAAGAGTCCCGGATACTAGCCGTTGGACTACCTACGGGCATTTCATTATGCACATTTCGGTCTATTCACTCTCTCTTTGCTCCCATTCATTTTTGGTCCACTAAAATAGTTGGTTTTGGTTCCTTCTCAGCCTCTTGTACCGCTCATTCGAAGCACTCGTAGTAACTGACTGTTACGTTGCCATACATTCAGCGTCTTTTCAATTAGTTGCAATGCGAAATACTTCATCGTACCATGGCTAATTATTCATCAGTCCTTGCAGCGGTTTCCAAGGGATGGGAAATGTGCTTCCACTGCGCTTTTGGGTCCTCGAAAGGGAGTGTATTCTGCTCTAGTCGGAGACTGAGTTTTTGTTGATTGGCTTATGATATCTCCGATATTGACAGTATTGATCGTATCAGGTAAGATATGCGTGCTGCTCCGCTTTGAGTCGGTTCGCGCCTCCAAATGGGGACACCGATAGCCTGTCCGGTATTGACGATCATTAAAATGTAGTGTCTAATCCGGGTTGATGTTTGAAATTCCAGCGCTGTTATGGGTGATGACGCCCTGTTCTACGGAAATACGTATCAGTTAGGGGAGTACATCTTTTTCATGGATCATTTGGGTATAATGGTAAATAGGGAGACCTCTTACTTCCCTTCAAGCGAAATCAACTCTCACTATATAAGATACTCCTCCCTGGCAAGGAGTCAGGGACTTTCCAAAGCTCTCCCATGGAGAGGTCACGGAGAGTGGTTGAGAAGCAACTCCACACCGAGCATATGTACCCGCCTAACATATTTCATTATATTGTGGATCATATGCATGGTCAGCACATATAGTCTCCCAGCGATATTGGTATCAACGATAGCCAGCACGATAATCCCACAAGGGGGCCATCCCCCTAGTCATACCAGATAGGTGTATTCTATGGTTCGAGCATCGAATTGAAGCTGCTCCCAGCCATCGTAAAATTTTCCACAAAAACACATCAACAATAATACCACGAGAAAACATGGATTTTGAAATATCAATTGTAGCTTAAGCGGGCAGTTGGATATAGCGTTCTTTCTGGTATGAACGAGGCTTGCTTCAACCTCTTCCGTACAAACACAGTGATCAGCAACCAGTACAAAGGATTCACGCGTTTATACCCGATACAACACAAACTGAAAAGGCACGAGTTTGAAATCTTCCACGTGCTATTCGCAACCAGCGCATGGTATCAAAAAAGAAAGACCTCTGCTCAGATATGGCAGCTAATCCACTTCTATATTCGTCTCAGACGAAGTCCAGGGACTGGCAATTGCTGTATGCAGGGTACAACATTACCGACAAGAGATAATCAGTCCAAATAGAAAATTCGAAGAACCTCAATTATGTATTTGTAGCAGAGGTAGAAGAGGGCATGCACTACGTCCAAAGAAAAAGATGTTTTCCCATTACATCGCACGAAGGGCTTGGGCAGATCTTCTCACAAACAGTGAGCTGTGTGCTTTCTGGTTTTACACTCACATATTGTGACCTATAGCTTTGCAACGGTTTCGAATGATATTTTGAAAAGCTTTGTCTTGGCAAAATTCTTGATACTGTCGGATAGCCACACTGTGAATAGCAGAAGACCCAGAAACCTTCTGCTTCTAGCCACGTTCACGGTGTCGAAGCATGGTAAAGTATTGACTGAGCACTAACTGATTGATATTCCTGCGGCGAGACTAATTCTCTCCTAAAGGAATAGCCAGAATCCAGTGAACATCTTCTCTGTACGTACGCAACACTAGTTGAAAGGCAGATGTTTACTATTGGAGCCGTCCTGTTTAATGCCCTAACAGGATTTTCTCAGATCAACGTAAATCAACGTTTCTTTGAGAAAACTAAACCAGTCAATGACTGCAACCATTTTTTTTTACAAAATTGCTTGGAGTTTATACGTCTTTTGAAGTGCATCATTAGTTTTTTAAATTTGGATAGAAATTTTAAAAGTTATAAAGCATTACTAACAAAATGTATCCAAAATTTACGAAAAAATTTAATACGTGGTTCCTTATTGAGGAAAATCATTACCAAAACTGGTAGTTTGTGCATACGCAATAAAACCTTGGATGTTTAGCTTCAAAAATGTTGACTTACAAACTAAGAAAATCGTGGTTATTGACCAAGTTCTAAGTAAAATTCAAAAAACGCCCGGAATATCCGATTTTTGGGGAAAATTCGACTTGTACGACCTCTAAATCTCTTCCGAAAAATCTGAAAAAAATCTCTAAAATACTTTACCTTTTAAGCTTTCTAATCAAGCTTGAGCAACCATGAAAATCAAAAAAGAGAAATGTTCACTGTGCTTTGACATCTATGTTGTAGACAGATTGAGAATTACTTAACAATAAGCAATGGAGCGATACACACCTGAAGAACATGGAATTTTCGGTCTATTGTTTTAATGCAGCGTGAATTCCGTCGCCGTTTTCCTTGTTGCTGAGTACCATGTGAGCGCGTCGTGCAGACTAGGTCCACTATAGATGTCACATGAAGTGGACGGCTTCGTATTGTACGTTCGATCGAGAACATCAATTCTGTGACCGGAGACGTCTAAGAGAATACACAAACATCGACAAGACGACAATACACACAATTAGGCATCAGCAGACGTTACTTGCAACGGATTTTAGTGAAATACTTGATGATATTCCCCTACAAAGTACAACCCGTTCAGGAATTTCTAGCTGCTGACTGTCTAACGAGATTAACTTACTGCCATGCTCTGTTAAACATGGTCCCAAAATTATAATTAGCGATGAATCCCATTTCCACTTAACCGGTTATGTTAGCAAATAAAATTGTTTCTGGGGCACAGCGGACCCACACGAAATGTAGGACGAGACATTGTTTCCCCTCAAAAACACTGTTTGGTGTGGAATTTGCAGTGAACAAGTATTTGGCCCTTCTTTGTTTGAGGACGTCGATAAAACCAACGTTACCGTAACTGGTCAGCGCTACAGGCATATGTTAATCTAGGTTTTTTTCCGCAAGTTGCTGAAATGGGTAACGAGAATTGTTGTTACAGCAGAACGGAGCAACCACTCACACAGCTCGTACAACGATGGAGATTTTAAGACACCAATTTCCGGGCCGTGTAGTCTCCCGTTTCGGAGATTTAAACTGGCCATCCAGATCGACAGATCTAACATTAACTGTCAATGGGGTCCGCCTTTTAATGATGTTGAAGGTGTTTTTTACCCAGAACTGTGCCAAAAACGTGTCGGTTTCTTCAGCATTTCGTTCCAGCAACATGGAGCAACTACACACATAGCCAGATCGTTTATGGAGAACCTGCCACCAAAATTCCCAAATAAATTAATATCCAGAAACTCCACTTTCCTCCACCCCAAGATCACCTGATCAAACTGCACCAGACGTTTTTTATGGGGTCATTTCAAACAAGAAGTGTATAAGCGAAACCAAGGAATTTAACGAAATTAAAGCTGTCCATTAAAACATTTGTAAAAAACAGTTGTTCGAATTTCTTCTTGTAGCGCAATTGCTGAGCCACCCTGTACATTTATCAATTGACTAAGTAGTACTATTACTTTCAACATATCGTCGGTTAATTATTGTTTTGTCGTATACGCCATTTCTGCTTTTTTCGAGGTGATGTTGTATCTACAGGATTTTGTGCGTTCTCTTTCCATATTTGTTGTCAAATTTTTGATATATCTTACCCTTACTGTGATGTTTACCCTAATTGGTGTGTATATCCCTGAAAATTGCTAGTTGGTAATAGCGGTATAGTTTCGAATATTAGTATCTCCGTTTGAAACAATTGGCGTTTACGACAAGCCAATAATACGTCGACGATATTTCCATGAACTATTAAAAACGCTGAAAAATATGCAATGTGTTTTGTCACTAATGGTTTTACTAAAACGTGTCTCAGTAAGAATGAACTTTTTCATTTTAAAATAAAGACACGTGCTTTTTGAGATAGTTGTGATTTTTTTTGTTATGTAAAGAAGACATATTCCGATTAAGTATGGAATAAAATTTCCGCCAAACGACCTTCACGGCTCTGATGACAGGCCATTAATCTTTTGTTGAAATTTCCCTGACTTTCTCACAGAGATGTGGCTGTATCTCACAGATGACGCGTTGAATCCCGGATTTGAGCTGAGGAATTATTTCCGGTTTATTCGCAGAAACCCGAGATTTCACAAATCCACAAAGTAATATACCCACGGCATTAGATCGCATGATCTTGGTGGCCAGTTGACTGACATCAGAATTTCTTGAGATAATTTGGTCTGGAAATCGTTGCTGCAATAAATGGATTGTTTCATGCGCGGTGTGGCAGGGGGTGGTGTCTTGCTGAAACTAAATGCCGTCCACATCCATGTCGTCTAGTTGATGCTACAAGAACTACGTTACCATGTTCCTGCAACGAACGCCGTTCATAGTCACTGCAATTTCGGCATCGTCTTCAAAAGAGTAAGGCTCGATCAAGCCGCCTGACCAAAATTTCAACTAGACAGTTGCTCGTTGTGGATGTATTTGTTTCTCATAAGGATTCTCTGAGCATAAGGATAAGGATAAGGATTCTCTGAGCCCCAAAATCAATAATTTGGTGTATGCACGAAACCATTCGGATGGAAATGCGCTTCATCGCAGAAGATGATTTATTTGGAAAAATTGGCTTTGACTTCACTTTGCTTCATTACCCATTGAACGAGTGGCCGGCACTTTCCATGGTCTGTTGGTTTGAGCTCCTGAGTAAGGTGAATTTTGTACGCATGAAGATGGAGCTCTTTTCGCTGCACAGTGCTTCGTGAAAGTTGCTGAGAACGATGCCGAATTCATGATTTCGGCGATACTCTCGTCTACAGCAGCAAGGCTTTCAAGAGATCGACCGGTACGCTGACGCACAGGAGTCATGCTGTCCATAACCGAACCAGATTCTTAAAAGTTTTGGACGACTTTTCGAAAGGTTGACACATTAAGTGCAGGTTCTCGACTGAAAATTCTTCGAAGTTTGCGAGCGGTCTCAGCATAACTTTTCAAATTTTTTAACAATTTTTCGCAATTCTTCTTTCGTAAAGCCCCACATTGTTAATAATCGGAATAGACATATGTGACAGCTGGACCTGTATACATTTATGTAGCCCATTTTAGTTAGAAATCATTTCTCAGGACAACATTTTTTATAAGATTTTGTAGCATCAATTAAGGTCACCCTTTTAATTTATATATCATCATAAATATTCACAGTTATAACTAAAGTTGTGGCCATAATTGCAGTCTTCCACTATTTTAGAATTTCTTAAGAATGCATTCTAATGACAAATTTTAGGCACATGCATATATATAATTAGATGTTTGTCTGTAGCTAGAGAACACACATTTGTATAATATGTATATACAAAATTTACATGAACAGACACATATAACAGTTTGTTCAACTTAATAGCTGTTACATCCTTTCGAATGTACCATATAATAGTATATAAGAATGTGTATAACTTAGTATTTGTGTTGACATTGTGTATGTGTCTTAATGCTGGTATCGTGTAGTCTATGAATCAACGAAGATTTAAGGTTTCCTCGTCTCTTCGGGTATGATTATTTGTTATACTTTTGTGTAATTTTGTAACTTTTGATAAATTAATTATTAATATGAATATGAAATGCTTCACAGTCGAAATGTGTACAGTGCTAGTCTCTGGTTAGTTAATAGAATTTATGAAAAGTGTCCTGAAAGTTCTTCCAGTGTGCTGGAGTGTCGAGTGTGTTGTTGATTGGCTTTGGGACTGGTGAAATCACATGGCACTTTCGCACTTACCTGTGACCAGTGTGTCAAGTTGTAAAAAATATTAAAACCATTTCATTAGGGTATCAAATGTATGTTAGTGTGTAATGCAAAACAACTGTATGTGAAATATTAATATTAAAGAACAATTGGTTATATGATTGTTGGATTGTTCGCAATTAGTATTACTCATACGTCTCCCACGAAAAATGTTAAATTCAGGAGATGGAAGAGAGTATATGTGCACAAAAAGAAGGAGTTTATTCACGCACAATAAATAAATAAATAAATGACTGGTGTCCCGTTACATCCCATGAAGGGATTAGGGAGAGCTTCTCACAACCTGTGAGCTGTACGCGTTCTAGTGTTTACACTCACTGATTGGGACCTACAGTTTTACACCGATTCCGAACGGTATCACTCCCATGCCACTATAAATTTGAGCCGGCAAACACATTGCGCGTAGTCTTACCGACACCATCGTGAATTTAGCCATGGAAAAGTCTCTCCAAGAAACGTTTCAAAGTACTCTTGGGCAAAGCCACTTGGCTAAGTCAAGACGATACCATATAGCATTTTACGATAAATAAACTTCACAATTGGAGTCGGGGTAACAGAGTAGTTCCCAACCAGCGAATTAAAAAATAGAAAGCATACAGCTCACTCAATCTGATAAGGTCTTCATGGTATTCAATGAGAAATAACTAAGCACTAATGAAACCGAAGACCAAGGAAGTGAATACTTATATTAATTAGATACACAAATGAGATTGCAAGAAATAATGTTGCCCCATAAATATGCTACATCAAAAGGTACTCAATGTTTACATCAAACTTAACGTATGAGTAATATTAATGTGAAAGTTCACCTGGTCGCATGAGTGTTAAGAACTACTTATGAATAATAATCGCAACGTCCACATTTTGCATAAAAACGGCAGAAGAACACAATAGTGACGATCAATGTCAACCTGATATTTAAATAAAAGTTACAAGACAGAATGGCGCCACATAAATATGTTACATCAAGAGGTACGCAATATCTGTATCAAGCTTATAGAACGTATGAGTAATATTAATATGAAAGTTCATTTGGTGGTTAAGAATTTGTTATAAATGTTAATCAGAACGTCCACATTTTGCATAGGAACGGCAGAGAACGCAATAGTGACGATTAATGTCAAATTGATATTTAAATAGACGTTGCAATAAAGAAGTGTGATAGTTCATTTTATATTTTAATAAATATAATATACACTTGTAAAGTTTTTATGATTAACGGTATTTAAATAAACTCCTGAATCTTTATCAGCATATCCCCTTCAAATGTAAACCTTTCCACATTAAGGGACGTGCTCCAGGACTTCATTAGGGCACTAGTTATTTGCGCTTCCGCGTGTCTCTTCAAAACACGAGACCGGTCGAGTCCGGTTCCCAGAAGAACCTGATATTTAAATTAGTACCCGTTATCAGCAAATAGCTGTCCAAAAGAAGTTTGTTTTATATCTGATTACAAGAATATAAATAAATTTTATAAAAATACAAATTGTCATACCCTCAAAAGTCAATTTTTGTTCCTTTGGAACCGAGTCCTATTATTATGGAACTGGTTTACGGTTCTTTATTTATTTCTGAATCGTTTTTCGGTCTTTTTGGAACCGTTTTCGGTTATTTTTGAACACGTTTACCGGTCATTTAAAAACCTTTTTCGGTTCATTTGGGCCTGTCATTTGGATAATTTGAAACCGTTTTCAGTTCTTCTGGAACCATTAATCGATTCTTGTAAGCACCGGTCCGGCTGGTTTTTGTAAAGGACCGCGTCTGTAGTATCGCCGCCACTGAGCGAGGTGACCGTCGTCGAAAGATATGTGAGGTGCTTTGAGCAGGGATCTGAGGGGCTCTCATGTACAAGAGCCATTCACACTAACCGTTGCACCACCGACGGTCATCCCTTAAAAAAAGTTTATGGGGCATATATAGCTGGTGTCCAACCATTACTGATCTACGGAATTACCGTTTAACGGCTGGTATTACAAAATCCACTTTCATAAATCTGCTAACATAATTCAAGAGTATAGCAACGGTATGTATCCGAGGTATAGTGCGCACAAACCCTAACGACGACTCCGGGTTTATCCTCTACCTGTTACCATCCGATTTCCAGGGAAGGCAAACGGCTGCAATGTCGGCAATCCTTTTAACATATTCCTTGCTATGGATTACCATCACATATGATTACAGAACGATTTTGAGTTATGTTTCTACAATCCATATGAAAGTTGCCATCCACATCTACATTGGACAGAAACGCTTTCAGTTAAATCCTAGACAGCCAGGACTGGAGTGAAGTCATGTCAGGTTATAGAATATATTTGTACTTCTACACTAATGGTTCCAAATTAGAGGGCATAGTAAGTTATGGGGTCTGTTTTAAAGAGCAGGATGTATACCTTGCACAAGGACCACCTGATCATTGTAGTATGTTGCTGGTAAAAGTCTTGCCAATCGGAGAAGTTGCAAAATTTCTGCAGTCGGTATTCTTCACTCGAAAAACTGTCTACATCTCCTGTGCATCTCCAATTGGGATATCCAGTTCGATATCCACCTCATATGAATGCCTAAGCAAAGGAACATTCAACAGAACTACAGACCACATGCGGTGACGAGATTAGCATCTGGATATGAGGCATGTGCCGAACCCAAGCACATGCTTAACACCAAAGATCTCAGACATCATACTGATATATGGTCTGAGTGACATATGGTGAATAAGTATTAATAATTCCATCTCATTTCTTTTTCTTTGTCTTGTCATTGCCGTCATCGAATACGGCTGCTGCAAGACGCTTTAAAATTTCGCTTTTAACATAAATTTTATAACAGAAAACACAGCTCCAGATAAAGTCTATGGATACAACTCACACACATTGCACATAATCCACATTACTCATTCGTTATGTAGACATTCATTCAATCCGATTCAATATTTATGTTATTTACTTTGAAAACTTCACAGCATCTAAAATTCGATACATAATCCTTAAACAACTTTGTATAAAAATTGTTAAAAATTCTACGAAATCAACCTCGACTCCGATGATAGAAAAATCGATAAATTTTCACTCTATTGTATGCACAGTAGGGTGTACTGTAAGTGTGACGGTATTGATATAGCGGCAGCGAACAAACAAGCAGGTCGTCGTCGCCAAAGAGTATTGAATAGTATAGAGAACTCATGGACCGAATTGTATGACTCAAAGGAAGTGGCGACATCTGGCGAATAATTCAAACCGTATTACTTTCTTTTTGTCATAATTTTGATGCGAAACGTTTATTCCTTTGAAACATTAATGGTTTTTGTATTGTTTTATGTAATACAATTGTTGAAATGGTGCATTTATATTGAAATATTCTATAAAGAGAGTAAGACTTGTTTATGCTCTTTTACTCAGACGCTCTACATGAGAGCGGAAAAAGAGTGCAATAAGTTCTCTATACTATTCAATACTTTCTGTCGTCGCTCTTTTCATGACAAAACAAAAACAATTAATTCAGTGGGCTAAATATTGCTTTACTTATTTTAACAATATTGCATGCAAAGTTAAACCAGATGTAAGAAAAAAGGAAGTGCAACAGCAAAAAGCCTTCAGCACAGCAGAAACGATTTCAAACCACAACAAAACAATTCTAAACTAAATTTTAAGAATAAAGGAAGTCTGCACAATTGACTGCATTCTGGGCATCATATAAACCTTGATCAATACTTGTTACATTAATTTATTAATATTAAGTCGTCTCTGTTGATGGGGTTGTGCATCCCCCAATTGCGATAATTTAAAGTTGGAAGCCACTTACGATAAAAAGCTTGAAATTTTTTTTATTTTCCCGTGTAACATTTACTAATGTGTTCACAGAAATCGAATAGGTACCGTGTAACACAAAGGCGTTAACACATCGCCCGTGAGTTCGAACACTCACTGGTATTTTATTTATACGACGGTACTTATTGTCCCCTACTGGCCGTCCAGTTTTCGATTCCTAGTACATTACTTTTTTTGAACAATATGGGGCTCAAACAACATGGCATGATGAACATATATAGAAAAAACATTTTCAAAATTTTTATGTAGCATTTTGACACGACTTCAGTTTGAAATCTTTATCACGCATATTTTGTCTTCCCATTTTTCTGTATTTTACATAAATATGCCATCAACTATATGAAATAAATATATTTGTAGGTGATTTTCCGAAACAGAAAGGCAAACGAGATTTTTCGGAGAAATTAGCTACTTATATTTGATGGAATATTTATGCAAAATACGGCAAAATGTGGAAGAGAAAATGTATGATAAAGATTTTTGAAAAAATAATTATATGTTCATCATGGAATCGAAATTTCAACTGCCGGTAGAGGACTATAAGTACCCTCGTACAAAAATGTTTTCCGTAATCACCTCTTGATTACGCGTCGGCTGAAGTGTCGAAAGATGCATTCCAGTGTCTGGGCTTTTTAAAGCGGTTCAAGAAATACTTCACTCCATCTGATCTTCTCAATATCTACACCACCTACATCAGGCCAAAGATGGAATATAACTCCCATATATAGGAAGGTGCTCCTAGAACATTTTTGGGAGCTTCTCGACCGTGTCCAGAAGAGAGCGATGGTATTGATATGGGACGGTAGAGCATCCAACTCTATTGGCTCCCTTGACCATCGTCGAAATGTGGGTTGCGTGTCGCTGTTCTGTCGATATTTCTACGGTATGTGTTCCTCGGACATCCGTCAACTTATGCCAGACGTGAGGATATTTAACCGAAGCACGCGCCTTTCCAGGAACTCTCATCAGCTTTTTATCGAGTGGCCGGTTGACCGCACTACGCACTATAGAGAAAATTCGTTCTTCAGCCGTACAGTACGTGTGTGGAAAATACTTCCGGCCAGTGTATTTCCCACCAATTGTGACATACAAAGATTCAAGGCAAATGTCAACAGACACTACTCCCTCTTTCCACCCTCCACTACCTCAATTATCCTTCGCCAACACAATACACTGCATTTATAGGGGGCATCCCCTGAGTGTTGGTTTGATAAAAATAAAAAAAAATAAAAAAAAATTTGAGTTGTATCCATTGCCTTTATCTGAAGCTAAATTACGTATTATTATTATTATTGTTATAAAACTTTCTGTGTAAATCGAAATTTGAAAGCAGCCGTATTGCTAGTAAATTTACAAGATATGCACTATTTACATATATTTGTTATATTTTATCAGAAAGTCGTACTAGGAATCGATACTTCAACGGCCGGTAGGGAACTATAAGTAACCTCGTAAAGTTTGGCGTTTCCGTAATCACGTAATCCGTAATCACCACCCCCCAACACAACAAAAGAAGTTTTCAGTACAGCCTAATGCACAGTTGCATATATAAACTTGTAGTTATTTATTTATATATATTTCAACTTGACCGGATTTCACCATGCATACTGCACAAATTGTGTTACGACATGGTTGCTAAATAAAAATATATTCTACTTTCGTTAAAGTTTCGTTTTGAATTTGAAGTTTTACCAAAAAATATCTCAGTATCATATTACGTTAATCTTTATAACTCCTACGCATTGTAGTGCACACCCACAATTATTCATAACTCATACGCGTCATACAAATTTCTAACATTGAAATCATCCTAAATTCTGTAATTCTTTAAAAGTTTTCACATAAATCCCTAAAAAAAAAAAACTATAACATTGTAACTAATCAACTTCGACTCTTTCAACAGAAGTTCCGCTCTGTTTTGATTTGGTTGTATGCACAATTTCCTATATAAAGTATAAATTTTTTTATAGACACATATACGTGCACTTTATGTAACATGTTTTCTTACTTACTCTAATCTGAATCCAAAAAAATCTGTGCTTTTGGGTAAAACGTTATATTTTTCACAATTTCGTTACAATATAACCGGAAAACGGAACTTCCTCCCTTACTGGGTAGAATAAGGGGAAAACTTTTGTGAGTGCTGAGATGACTTTCAATGCTGAGTTTTGATAAAGTTTAAAATATATTTTTAAGGATTATTTTTTATTTCCGTAACAACGGTTAAAAGTTGACGGATATTCACATAGTTTTCCAAAAACAACACTATACAACAGTTACAGAGGATGCCTGTAATAATCGAAAAATATATATAAAAATAAATATTTGTGTGAGAAGTTACCACAAAGACCTTCTCAATTATTGTTAGTTAACCTTCGGTATTCATGAAAATTATTTTGCATGTATGTATTTTACATTAATACATTTTTATTTGCTTTTCTTGTATACTTTAGTAATGCAGGCCATTTGACAAATAATATTTAGCATTGCTCATGTTTATTGGGTGTAATAAACTTGACATAATCTACTCTTCATTCTACATTTCAAATCCATAATATTGCCGTATTGCAAGTAAGATCCATGTTGGGAATATGGAGAGAGCATTTCTCCGCGCTACTAGTACCTGCGATATCCAATGACGGTGGGACAATCGATCACAATATGGACGACGACGTCGATTGCCCCCCTCCTAACCAAAACGACGTCAGAACAGCTATTGCCCGGCTTAAGAACAACAAAGCCGCAGGAGCCGATAGATTACCGGCGGAGCTGTTTAAGGCTGACGGCGGTGGGCTGATAAGGTGCATGCATTAGCTCATTCGCAAAATTTAGTTAGATGAATGCATGCCCGGCTGCCGGAGTCTCAGTGTACTATGTCCCATATTTAAAAAAAGGTGACCCGAGTATCTATGCCAACTACTGTGGAATAAGCCTTTTATCAATAGCTATAAGGTTCTATCAAGTATAATGTGCGAAAGACTAAAACCAATTACCGCTGACCTGATTGGACCATACCAGTCGACAACTGACCAGGTTTTCACGCTACGCCAAATCCTAGAGAAGACACACGAAAAACAAATCGACACCTATTATCTATTTATCGATTATAAGACAGCCTTGAATGTGGCCGTCTCTGGTGCAATGGGTAGTGTGCGCGCCTATTGTACTTGAGATTCTGGGTTCGATCCCTGCTCCGACCATCTTACATTTCTTTCGACGGCGGTCACCTCGCTTAATCATGGCGACACTATCGAGTATTTAGCCATGAAAACGGTTCTCAAAATACCGTTCGGAACCGGTGTAAAACTGAAGGTCCCAACCAGTGAATATAAAACTACAAATCGCACAGCTCACTGGTTCTGAGAAGCACTCCCCGATTCCTTCATGGAATGTAATGGGAAACCATTTATTTCTAAGGCGGCCTTCGATAGTCCGATACGGGAGAAACTCTATGAAGCAATGTCTGAGCTTGGTATTCCTGCAAAACTCACACGCCTTTGCACGATGACCTTGGCGAACACCAAATCCGCAGTGAAAGTTATTAAGGATCATACCGAAACTAAGCGAGGCTTAAGGCAAGGCGACACTCTATCGTGCGATCTCTTTAACATCTTAATGGAGATCATTATGAGAAAAACTGCAGTCAACATGAATCAAACCATCAGCAGCAAAAGTCACATGCTGCTCGCGTATGCTGATGATATAGATATCATTGGACGCACAATTAGAGAAGAATTGAGAAGAAGTCAGCAAAAGTGGGTCTGACGGTAAATGAGGACAGGACAAAATTAATCGTTTCAACGAACCGTTGAACTATATATATATATAACCTCGAGGTAGTGAACGAATTTATATACCTCGGATATGCCGTAAACAAAAGTAACAACGTCAGCCTTGGGAACGAGCTTGCGAATATATGTTAGTTTGAGCTATCCAAGCACTTTAGAGATAAAGCCCTCTCTCGAGTAACAAAAGTCTAGCTGTACCAGACTCTCATTCAACCTGTCTTGCTTTATAGCGCAGAATCCTGGGTCCTATCGCAAGCAGACGAAACATCTGTAGGAGTCTTCGAGAGAAAAATACTCCGTAAAATGTATGGCCCTATAGTGCACAACGGCGAGTCTCGGTGACGCATGAATCATGAGCTATATGAGCTTTATCCTGACATTGACACAGTTAAGCGGATCAAGATAACGCGATTGTGCTGGCTAGGCCATGTCAGTAGAATGGATGAAGACGAACCAGCACGAAGGGTTTTCGAAACCGAACTCGAAGGAAGACGAAAAATAAGAAGACAAAGACTCCGCTGGAGGGATTAGGTTGACGAATCCCTGCGTACACTTGGTATTGCCAACTGGAAAAATAAAGCAAAAGATCGTAATGGTTGGCGAAATATGTTATCTTCGTTTTGTAAGGTCCCTGACCCCCCGGACTTCCCAGACCGGATAAGTAAGTAAGTAATATTTATAAATTGTAAAGATAAAGTGTAAATGCCAAAAATTTTGCCTTGCGTTTAAGATTTTTAACGAAAAATATTAAACAATCTTTATACTAAGACGTGTTAGTGGAGCTCTCCTTCTCAGTCTTCTAAACGTAAGAGACTTCGACACCTAATTTCAAGTTTCAACCCAATGAGTGACCTCATAGAATTCGCATCAAAGCGAAATATTTCTACATCTCGTTGCAATTTGTGTGCACGAACCGACATAGGATACGGTCAAAGAATCATTCTACGAGCGTCTGGAGGAAATATACGAACACTGCCCTGACCACGACTTTAAGATTATTCTGGGCGTTTTTAATGCCAAATCATTCAACTATTCGACAAACCATTGGTAATAACATTCTACATGACACCACCTACGATAATGGAATAAGGCTGATAGACGTCGCTGCTGCAAAAATCATGGTAGATAGTAGCACACGATTCCAGCATAAGGACATTCATAAGGCGACCTGGATATCTCGTGATCAGCATACGAAGAACCAGACTGATCACTTGGCAATCGATGGCAGGCACTCTTCTAGTGTAATGGATGTACGTGTGTTTTGGTGCATTACCTGGCGGCTGCGAATGTTCGCACAAGACTGAGCAGGGCGAAAGACGTACGAAGGCGAACACAGGAAAAGCTGGATATTGACAAGCTACAAATACCGGAGATATCAATGTGTGGCCGTCGGTGGTGCAATGGTTAGTGTGCGCGGCTCTTGCACATGAGATCCTGGGTTCGAACCCGGCTCTGACCACCTTAAAATTTCTTTCGGCGGCGGTCACCTCGCATAGTGACGGCGACACTATCGAGTATCTAGCCATGAAAAAGCTTCTCAAATTACCGTTCGGAATCGGTGTAAAACTGTAGGTCCCAATCAGTGAGTGAAAACTGGAAAGCGCACAGCTCAGTGATTGTGAGAAGTTCTCCCCAGTCCCTTCATGGGATGTAATGGGAAACCATTTATTTATTTATTTTTTATCAATGTCCTATCAACAAAACCTCTCTCTCCTGCTAGCGCAGAACACACCCCCACCTATGGATCCGAATGCGCAGTGGAAGCACATCTCTAATGCTGTGGAAACCGCTGTATGGACTGAACTTGGCTGTCAAAAACCACAGAAGGATAAGCCATGGTACGACGAAGAATATCGCATTGCAACTGATGAAAAAGACGCTGCACGTATGGCAACGACACAGTCAGTTACAACGCGTTCTGCGAATGAGCGGTGGCGAAAAAGATGCGAAAAAGATGGCAGTGTGAGCAGAGGGAGAGTGAAACCCGAATCCCGAAATTTTTTCCAGAGGTTTAAAAAATAAATGGTTTCCCGTTACATCCCATGAAGGGATTAGGGAGAAATTCTCACAAACCAGTGAACTGCGCGCGTTCTAGTTTTACACTCAATGATTGGGACCTACAATTTTGCACCGATTCCGAACGGTATTTTGAGAAGCTTTTCATGGCTAGGTACTCGATAGTGTCGCCGTCACTAAGCGAGGTGACCGCCGTCGAAAGAAATATAAGGTGGTCTGAGCAGGGATCGACCCACGTTTTCATGCACAAGAGCCGCGCATACTACAATTGCACCACCGACGGCCACTTCCAGAGGGTAATAAGATCGAATAACGGGACTAACAATGGGCTGCCCTTCTGCAAGGACGAGTATGGGAATCTGGTGACTCTGCTTAAATGTGGACAGAACACATTTCAGCACTATTCCACTCAGATTCTTCCACTGAAGATCATGAAGTAATGCTAGTGGAAGAGATAGTGTAGATTGTACACTCCCAAATTAGAACTCCAGATTAGAACTGCGATCTCCCGGCTTAAGAATAGTGAAACAGCTGGTGAGGATGGGCTACCAGATGATCCGTTTAAGGCAGGTGGCAATGGACTGCTAGCCCATATGCATCGTCTTATATGGGGAATATGGCTGGGGAAATCCATGCCTGACGATTGGAGTCTCAGTGTATTATATCCTCTATTTAAAAAGGGTGATCCGTGTGTCTGTTTCAACTATCGCAATATCAGTCGTTTATCCATCGCGTATAAGGTATTGTCGAGCGTACTATGTGAAAGACTAAAGCCAATTGGTGAACACCTGATTGGACCTTATCAGTATGATTTTAGACCAGGCAAGTCTACGACTGGCCAAATATGTATTTAAGCCAAATCCTGGAAAACGATCCATACTACCTTCTGTCGAGTACAAAATGATTTCGATAGCCCCATACCGGGAAAACGGTACGAAGCTATGACTGATCTTGGAATTCCAGCAAAACTGAGCGGTCTCTGTAGAATGACGCTGACCAACACGAAATCAGCAGTGAATGTGAATGTGGGGAAGGACCTCACTGAAGCATTCTGTACCAAGCGAGGGCTTAGACAAGCCGACACACTTTCGTGCAATCTCTTCAACATCTTAATGGAGATAATAATGAGAAAGGCTGCAGTAAATACGAACAAGACCATTAACACGAAAAGCCATATGTTGCTGGCGTATGCTGACGACATAGACATCATTGGGCGAAATTTGCGAGAGGTTACTGCAGTATTTTCAAGAATCGAAAAGCAATCAGCGAAGGTGGGTCTTGCTGTTAATGAGGGCAAGACAAAATTGATAGTGTCAACGACTAGAGAAACCTCTCGAGATGGTCCGCACTTGAACGTTGACAACCGATTTAATTTTGAAGTGGTAGATGAATTTGTCTACCTTGGATCCGCCATAAACAAGGACAACAACGTCATCCTGGAAATAAATAGTAGAATTGCTTGCAAATATATGCTATTTTGGGCCCAGCTGCCGTTTAGGAAGAAAGTCATTTCTCGACAGACAAAAGTCCATCTATATCAGACTCTCATTTAACCTGTCTTGACATATGGATAAACCATTGTACGACGAAACTTGGGTCATATCGGAAGCTTGGCTCATATCCCAAGCGGATTGAAAGCACCTGAGAGCATTCGAGAGCGTAATTATCCGTAAAATATATGGTCCTATTAGGGAAAACGATGGAATATATATATATAATTTATATTTTGAAGTGGGCATAACTAGGCGAATCAAATTCAATGCCAATATTTCAAAAAGTAATCATCTCCAATGAAGTTACTTGGTATTTCTACCCGGGTCACCACAGGCCACAGTATTCTAAGACTTCAATCGTCGGGCATCCATTCGTTTATCCAGATTTTTCATATGAGATAATGCATGCACCTTTCGGTAGTTCATCAGCACCAGCGGCCTTATTGTTCTTAAGCCAGAATTTTTCAGTTCTAACTTCGCTTGGTGGCAGTCGACGCCATTGTCCTATATGTGATCTACACGCTCATATACATTGAAGTGTTCTGGGGCATGTACAGCAGAGAAGTGATCCCTCCATATTACCAACATATTCTGCACATCTGTGACAAGATTCCTGTCCTTATCTCTACCAAAGGTTGGCCCTGATCCATTTTAGTTGGATTGGCTTTGTACTTTTCGGTATAGTTCCGTGGCCTCATTCTTCCAGCTGCAGGCTTCAATTTTCTTACTCTCGGGATTTCTACACAACCGTTTTTTTCTCCCCTCTTTTTTCTCTTATAAAGCTCTGTCGCAGCTCGATTTCCAAGTGAGAGAAGCGTTGCTATATATGTAACATTGTTTTCATCGCTTCTTATGCGACACTCTTCATCCTCCCATGGTTTGTCTCTAAGCGAGTTTTCAAAGCCAAGTATGGTCTCTGCAGCAGTTTTCATACAATGGGAAATGTACTTCCACTGATTTTTAGGAGCATGAGGCGGAGGTGCGTCCTGTGCCAGTATTTGAATGAGCTTCTCTGCATTGGCCGTGGCTATCTCTGGTATTTCCAGCTTTCCGATGTGCAGCTTTCTATATGTTTGATTTCGTATGACTTTCACTCTGTTTATCAATGTGCGAATCTTTGCTGTAACCAGGAGTGATGCGAATCGATATTAGCTCCTGGAAACTCAATCAGTGAGTGCAAAACTACAAACACCACAGTTCAATAATTTTGAGAACATCTTCCCAGTAATTTCATGGGACGTAATGGGAAACTATTTTCATTTTATATTTAGACCTCGAATAATATATTTCTCATAAACCCCCTTGAAGTCTAACTCCGGTCTTGGTAGATTTACCAATCACAGTCATACAAATCACCAATTTGTAACAACCACTCTATGTAATTACGCAATTTCTATTGAAACTGAGCTAACGTTTAGTTTAAATTGTGGCAAATGAGCCAAGAAGACTCAGCTGCCAGAACGGAAAACACAGCAGAAGCGTGATGATCGGGTTTGAAGAATATAGTAACCACTTCCTTAATTAACCTCTATCGTGCATCTTTGCAAGTTTTGGCATCAGGAAAAAGTACGTATATTTGTATTGAACTGAAGACCATTCCCAATTTTGATCCTAGGAATCAGCATAAAACATCAATAATACTGGCAGACGAGACTTACACAAGCACATTAAAATATTAAGTTTCAGTATTATTATTCTTGTATATTTAGCGTCTCATTCATACAAAGTTGTGAATCCTCTATAACATTTTATGAATCCTCTATAACATTTTATGAATAAGTCCGTTAAACTTCTAAAATTAACCCTTATCGTATGAGTTATTTCTTTTTAATATGCTCAACACTCATACGTCCGTATATTTTGCGCAATAATATTATTCATACGCCCCAGTAGGTTTAACCCCTTCACAGACATTCAAAATCAAATATCACTTTTTATTGGGATATATTTGTATCAAGAAGTTATAGGAGACCATTTTGTCTTCTTTATCGTGTATTCCTTTTTAAATCCCTGCATCATTTATCAGAATTTTCTATTATGGAAATATGAATAATAGCAGTAACTGCCAAAAACCATTTTTCATTATTATCAATTACTATAAAATGGCTAGCGAAAGAAAAAGGAAGTCATTGTATCATTATGAGCACAATAAAAAAAGATTAAACCCTTAACCATATATGCTCGTAAAACATATATGTACAACCCACACACGAAGCTGATACATAGGCACGTACACACTTTCGTATCAATTTTTCCAAAAAAAAGGACGAAAAATATGCTTCCATTAATTTTTATAACAAAATAACGCTGAAGAAACAAAACAAAAATTCGGGTGTCTTCACCGGCAAAAAGATTTCCTAACTTTATAAGTTTTTATTCTTTCTACCACAACTTTAGCGGCTATCAACACTAACTAACACATTTGTATCCTGGCACAACTTCCGCTGTCAGTTTGCTTTTGTGGTTCAGCCACGGCCACGGAAGATCCTAGCCAAAAAAAAAGCAACATGTTTTTACATCTTCTGTTAGTAATAGTTTGAATTTATGTTGTTTGGCTTTTCACTAAACTACTTTACACTTTTCCATAGATAACGTTTTGCTTCGACCCTTTCAGTTAAGCTACTTTCCATTCCAAGGAAGCAACACATGTCGTCCTGATGTCAAGAAAACTGCCTTCTTTAAACAAATTAATATTCCTTATCCCTTTTTCGGGAAACGAGACGCCGTAGCCACCCGTCCTTAAAATATACAGAAATGTGTTATATTTTTCAATTTTAAGCTCTTGGGCTATGTTTTCGTTGTTCCTATACTTGTTATTTTGCTAGTCTTGTTTCGATATTTGGGATGGAAATGGGGACTTCTTTAGTTTCCGGTGATTTCTGACAGATGTCTCCGTTTTCTTTATGCTACAATACATAAATATAAACTAGTCATACAAACACTCACATGGAGACTGAGAAACCAACAGTTTCACTAAAACATACACTGATTCTGCCCCAGACAAGTATCTATACAGCCTGGTTTTAGGGTAATGTGTCAAGTAAATATTTCACAAGAAGCACATAGTGATTTGAAAGATAATTTTTTGGGTTTAGAGAATTCTAGAAGTCTTTCCATAATGTTTGGTTGTTTATGTACAGTATAAAAAATGTACAGTACACTTGTCCAAATAACCCTTAACTATATCTAATTGCAGTTTAAATTACACAGTTTACATTTAAAGTAAAATTTTATTTTCAAAATCTCAAAGTTTAACTTAATCAAGAAAGTTGTCAGTACTTTTAGGAAATTAATATTAATTATACGTACCGATGAAATTATTTACAATTGCAGTCCAAGTTTACAATTTCAAGTCCATTCCACTTGTTTAACAAATTATTTTAAATTGTATTAATTAGTAATTTGAATTTTATGCTTTCATCCCTAAACCACTGTTTTTGTAAGCCATGAGCCATATATTCACAAATATCTCTTCACCCTTCTTTACATATGCTGCTTGAAATTTATATAACCCAAAAATTTATTTGAAAATTTTTAGCCTTCCCTTTTTACTCTATAAAATGGCATGGAATTGCTTATTTAGTCTTCTTTTCAATTTCATAATTTCTTTTGTGGTGTTACTTCGTTGCTCCCCCTTGTTCCGAATCCTTTTCACTTACCATAGTCCCAGTTGTGTCGACAGATCATTCACATCATGTTTCCTGTCTAGTTTCGGAAGGGTTCAACTAAAGATAGGCAAAAAATGTGTTCTTCTATTTTCGGTCAGGCTGATAACGGTGTCCATAATTACGAGTATCGCTAGTGTTGAATGTAACAAAAGACGTAACTTACCTAGAAAAAAAAAACAGGAGAATATGAAAAATAACGATTAGGTTTATTTAAATATATTCGAAGATATTATTAAAAAAAATCATTATCATAATTAAAAAAAATTATATTATTATAATTACATTAAGGAAATTAGACAAAGAATCTCGTATTTGTCTCTCTTTTCATTTCAATCTTAAATAGTACGGTGATTGAACGTATAAGTTATATGATATCATATTGCTTAAGCATACCAGTAATTTATATTAATCATACGTTCTGTTCAGTAAATTCGTAATATATATCCAACATGTAGCAGATATTAAAATATTTATACTAAAAGGACATGGGACTGATCCTGTAGGTTTAAAGTATCTGATTTCCACACATTTGGGTGAGGGAAGAAATTATTCCTTCGTAGGGCAGTCCAAGCAGCTCACTACTTCCTCGAAGTACATGGTGGAGCGCGGTAATTGGCTTTTTTGTACTGCAGGCTATGGCGGCACTGTTGGTCGAAGAGAGTGGAGAGTATGCGTGGCTTTTAGTGGCTGACGGGAGATTTGTATTCGTCTGCCTGTCAATTGGCATCAAGCATTGGACACGTGAGGAGAGGCCATTTTGTATTGAAACGTATTTTTCAAATGCGCACCCGATCATTGCAGTGCTTCAGTAGGTGTGTAAACAAACAAAATATGCGGTACTGCAGTGAAACAAACACCAGAGAACTTCACTAGAGACCTCTGCATTCGGACCGCGTTACTGTGTGGGGCGCCATATCACGAGTAGGCATCATTGGCCCTTACTTTTTCCAGGATAACCATCTTGCCGTAACTGTGAACTCCGAACGGTACTTGACTATGGTAGAGGATTTTTTTCAGCCGGCTCTTGAGGCAATGCAATTAGAGGATACATGGTTCCAACAGGATGGTGCTACTGCACTCACACCGAGGCTTACCATGAATTGTGTGAGGCAAATGTTTCCTGGACGGCTTATATCTTTGAGAGGTGATGTGAACTGGCCGGCACGCTCACCAGACTTAGCCCCATGCGATTTTTTTCTTTGGGGTTACCTGAAGTCGAAGGTGTATATCAACCGTCCCAACACCTTGGAAGACCTAATTAACAACATTGAGCCTGAAATTCATGAAAATAGTTCATGAAAACTTCAGAAGGCGTATGCAGCAGTGTGTGGATAGCGAAGGTCGACATTTGCCAAACACACTATTTAAAACCATGTTATTTAAAAATTCCCTTACTGTTCAATATAATTAAAATATTAAATAAATTATTCTAACGTTCATAATTTTTTTATTTCTTTCCCAAATAAGCAAACTACCGCGCTTCAACCTGCTTGTCCCGGCAATGGCTATCGGAACACTCCGCTAGCTAGATAGAGTGGGAATAAAAAACGAATCGGCAGCATCATTGGTTATGCGATCACTGCTGCATCGCTGGATAAATAGGTGGCCCTGTCATCCAAGCTCTTCGAACTAGCACACATATAATTCCGTCCTGTGAAGGTGGATGAGCCAACACTACTGGCCAAACGAAAATCTAGTTTCGACACACTGCATTCTAGTCAGTGTCTGATCCATAATTGGTGGATGAAACGTAATCATCCTCGCAGTAGGTAAAATCTAAAACCTCAGTGGAATGGGTTTTCCGTCCATTACCGTTAAATTGGCACCGTTACCGTTATATTGTACAAAGTATCAGCGGATGTCAGCTTAGGACGAGTTAAAATATCTAGGAGTTATGATGGACTCGACTCCAACATTTAATAAACATATATTACATCTGAGGCAAATCATCAAATTTTAGCTCAGCCCTAGCGAGAATGATGCCGAATGTAGGACGTATTCTAGTCAGAACAAGAGAACAATGATATCCAGAGTGGTCAGTTCCTCAGTGTTATACACTGCACCAGTATGGTCAGGTTGAGTGCATTAATTTTCTGCTGCGCTTACCGCACGACATCCAAAGCAACTGCATGTACAGTTGCAGGAATGATACCCATTGATATTATGGAGGATGTGTCAAGGAGTTTGTACAAGGCAAAACACATACGGGGACATGAAATAACAGCGAGAGTTCGTGGAACCAAAAGGGGTCCCTCAATAAGACTCTACCGATGTAGATGGGATAAATCGCAAAACTTTACAAACTAATCCCTAAGGTAGAAACATCGATCAAAAGAAGTCACGGTGAAGTGGACAACCACCCAACCCAGTTTTTAACAAGCCACGGCGGATTTGGGACGTGCCTATTTAAGAATGGACACAATAACTCATCGATGTGTCCAAGTTGCCGTGATGTGGAAGAAGATGCAGGGCATTTTATCTTTAGGTGCCTAATATTTGAAGAAAATCGGAACAATACAATCATCGAGCTAATACATAACATTGGCCCGGAGAATATCATAGAAATAATGTTGAGCTCAAAGGAGAAATGGAAGTAGCTCCACAACTATATGACCTCGGTTATGAAGAAGCTGTGCATACAAGAAGAAAGGAAAATAGGAGAGCGGAAGTAGCCTAAATGGCATACCAGCCCCGTGAAGTAATACCCTTAGAGGCAGTCTCGCTGGAAGAGTGGTGGAGCTTTGGGAAGCCATTTTAGTGAAAACAAAACATTTAGAAAACAAAAAAAAGGAAAACTAACCTCTACAGAATAGTCTCTGACTTGAGGACGATTAAATGGCAAGACTAATTCACAATAGAAACTGAAACGCCTCAGAACAGCATAAACCCTCTGGGGCATCCGAGAGGAGAAAAATATCAGATGAGCAATCAAGCATAATATTTTGGTACTTCGTTGATTCATATTGAATTGATTCATATGGAATCAAACGAGGCGATACAATCCAATGCAGGTTCTGTGATGAAGTGATTGAATTGACAAAACTCTTCTAATGCCAGTCTCAGGCTTGTCGTCAATATAATAAAGTACCCAATATGGATTCTACAGCATTCCACAGTATATAATCCGAACTTTTTATGAAAAAAGATCGGGTATTACGGGACTCTGAAGGCGATCAGTAGGCCGATATCTTACGACACATCACATACTCATGTATTTGTATTATAAACTTAATTAGCTAACTAACAATGTCTGCAATCCCAATTTTATACAAACTGTTGAAACGCATTCCACTGAATGTGTTGCGAACGATTTCTCCGAAACTTAAGATTAGGTTTTCATAAATAACTATATAAATGACTTAAGACTACGCTGCTGTAGTGTATGATCAACATTGTAGATATTGATTTAATGTTAATCATACGTAAGTGTGATAATTCAAGTATTATCCACATTCATAATTAATATCACTAATTCGCTTTCCTTTTTTAAATAATCAAACGATTTGTGGCCAAAATGTAAGTAAACAGTGGCCATGTATTTCTTCCATTGATTTAATCCATTCAAGTTGATTTAGACATCAAGACGATTATGTTGTATGTGTGTTTAAAATGGCATTAATATGACTCATACGCAGGTACATTATATGAAAATATTGGATGACTGGCACGGTTTATACTATGATTACTGGTGACTTTTTACCAAAATTATATACACATTTTTGGTTAATTCGTACTTGAAAGGAATTTTAATTAAATTTTATTTTTTTTAATAATATAGATCCGTCAAGGAATACCACTTTTGTATAGCCATAATTTTGCCACCACAATTTTAAAATTTTAAAATCAGCTCCCTGGCTAAGTTGTAATCTTACTCTACAATTCTTTGTTACGCATACAAACTTCCTTAGAAAATCAAATTATCTCTTACAAAGTATAGAGTATAACCTTGATAATAATTTATCGATTCATCAAAATCCATTTAGTTTCCTCTACCATCGCTACCAGAAAGCTATAAAATTTTGTAATGCACCTGCTTCTGTACCAGTGCGAGCAAATTCAGATTGAATTTACTGCTGCATCAACATTAAGGGACAAGGCAGTCGACAACACCCACAGCCATTCACAACAGACCCGCACTGCAACGTGACTTCGATATAAAATTGAATTGAATACAACTGCTTATACGAATCCTTTGTCCTTGTTTGTGAGTAGAATGTTAGTGCAGGTGATTCAGTATTGATGATGTCCTTGTTTGTGCAAAGGACATCAGTACATGTCCACAGCATAGTACATGGTTGGGGTCTGATGTTGATGACTTTGATGTATTCGTTTGATATATCATTGACCATTTGAACAGTCCAGATCATTCAGTCCACATATGTGTGTACTGCCAAGAGTTAGTAATCCTTGTATCACTGCGTTGAATCTTGTAACGAGAAAGAATTTGATGCACCTGCCGATGGCCACCAGCTAAGCAAAATTTGTGATGTGAGTACAATTTATTGCCAGATTGATTTACATTTATCCGTTGGGAAACTGCTGGGTAAAGTCAGGAATTTTTGCTGCCATAAAATTTGCATCTGGATGGATGTGGCAGAATGTGGTTAAGATATAACTGCATTTTATTGAAGCGTCTAATTTAAAATTCTAATACTGAGAAAATATTATGACAAGGTTGTGAAATACATAAAATTGAAAACGAATTTTTGGAAAAAGTGTATTAGAATTTGTGGTTGTTTATAATTTGTTGCTTTAATTGTTTTCGTTTGAGATGAATTACTACATCTGTCGGTTCTTATGGAGCTCAAATTTAATGAAATTTTCAGGTTTGCTAGAATTGTATATTTGTAAAAATGTATTAAGATGGCTGTAGAACTGATTAATGTATTGATTAATGTTTCAAGTGGTATTAGTAATATTAATTACTATATGACTCCAAGTATAATTAACAAGCATTAAGTATACGCCAATGCAATTAAGTTTAGGTAACACAGTGCCGCAAAATGGAATTAATTGTCTCGGCGTGAATGACTCCTTTACGGAATGAAATTTTTATTTTGAGCTAAAACTGTATTTGAAAAATACCCAAAAAACTATGATTTCCAATAATGTAGCGCATTTTCGAGATATAATATCTTTTCCGAAAAATATTACAAAACTCTATTTCGCTTTGTTGCGTGTCTTTTCATCTTTATTTCGAGAAATATCAAAAGGATACCTTGAAATAGGGCTTTCGGCCATTGAAATGTTCCACGCAAATGTGGCTCAGAACTTCTCAGTGGTGGTTGTCAAACACAAGAAATTTATATCCTCACCTTTTGCCGCTTCTGTTGGTCCCTTTTGAAAGCAGCGTTTAGATAGCGACCTCGTATAGCCAGTTTCAGGTTTTAAATAATGTAGGAAATGGCTACATTTTGATTTTTTGGACAATAAAACTGGGATATTTACATAGATTACGAGTCCTTTCGTTTTTTCATAAATAGTCGTTAATTTTACTTGAAGATATCGATTTCTTGTTTATTACCACCCCTAACCAAATTTTCTAAGCAATATTTCCGTGTAACATTTGAATGCCAAAAAGTTCCGTTTTAAAGTATTTTTTTGACATTTCTCTTAATAAGGACAACGAGGAAACCGAAACATTTTCGTGGAACATTTGAATGGCCACGGGTTCCGTTTTATGGTACTTTTTTGACATTTCTCGGGATAAAGACAAAAATGGCACCTAATGAATCGAGATCTCTTGTCCTAGAGTTACATATATTTAGTGAACCCACCTAATATATATATATATACTTTGTATCATATCTACTTTGTACAATACTTATCATTTTATTATAGTAATATAGTAACCTTATATCAGTTACATATATTTAGTGAACCCACCTAATATATATATATATACTTTGTATCATATCTACTTTGCACAATAATTATCATTTTATTATAGTAATATAGTAACCTTATATCTATCATTTTTTGAATTTTTGTATTGAATAGAAAATAAAATTGATTTGTATTTGAACAATCGACGAAATAAGTCTTTAAACAATAAAATTGTTACCAATATACATAATTGGCGCAGTCGGTTTACGAACTGAAGAGTAAAAATTGTTGAAAATTTTTGCAAGCATAAACTACGTAAAAAAACCGTAGATAAAATTCACGGAAAAGCGAATATAAACTTTATGAAATACATTAATAAGCTTTATTTTTAACGAAAAAAATTAAAAAAAAAAAGTGTGTATAAAGACAAAATAATATCCCGAACTTGTACAGAAACGTACAAGGCAAAAAGGAAGATTTTTTCTTGTGTCTACGTTCGTCGCGAAAAGTCGCAAAAAGAAAAAGGATCAAAAAGCAACAAGACAAGAAAAACCAGAAACATATTTTCTTCTCATCATCGTCGAAAATAACCTTCAAAGAAATCATCAAGAATTCAAAATTCAGGACGAGAACCAAACACAAGAACAACATATCACAATGCCACCGATACAAAATACTGTTGATGCATTCCAACTTTTGGCAGGGGTTCCGCAATTTGATGGCACGGTTGAAGAGCTGCAGATGTTTATACAACATGTTGATGAGATTCGCAAACATGTTGTACAGGAACAATTAACTTTATTCGATTTAAGAGTAAGAAATAAAATTGTTTTAAGGGCCAATATAACTTTAATTAACAATAATAACCCAATCAAATGGGAAGAAATTAAGGTTATATTGAGAATAAATTTTAATGTATCTGAAAGTGTTGAGAGCATTATAAATAAGATTAAGACAGCAGAATTGAGAACTAGTATAAGTGATTTTTATGAATATGCAGTAACATTACTAACCAAATTAAATTTAAAAACTAGCATTGATAAAGAAAATGAAAAATGGTATAGTTGTGGTAATAACGCAAAAATGGTTCTGAAAATTTTTGTTAGTAAATTGCCTAATGAACCTAAATTAATACTTCATTCTAGAAATCCCTACTCTTTATTAAAAGCAAAAGAAATACTAATTGAAACTGAATATTTTTATTATCCTAAACGCAATACACAACCTTCTTCGTCAAGATATAACAATAATAGAAATGGAAATCAGAACATGCATTTAAATAAACTCCAATCCTCTCCACAATTCAATCATTCTAATCAACAAAATAATATAAATTCTCGAAGTTTTAACAATCAGCAAAATAATTACCCAAATTCAGCCCAATAAAGAAATTCGGGACAAACTAACACCAATTATGAAGACAATAACCGCAATTGTAATTTGAACAATTCAAATTCCCGTCAAACTAGTATTAATAAACCAATCCCAATGGAAGTTGACAGTATCCAAACCTCAAATTTTCAATTACAGGCCGACGAACTTTACCCTGTATAGTGGTTAGAACAAGAACATCTCCAATAAAATTACTAATAGATACTGGTTCAGGTACCTCTCTCATAAGAAAGGGTTTATTTCATAGTTCTTTTAAAACGAAACTTGAACGTCCAATTATTTTAAATACAATTTGTTCAAAGGCAATTGCTAACAGTAAAATAACTTTACCGCTTTTTAAAGAGTTTAATGCACCAAATTCTTACATTGAAATGTTGGAAACAGAAATAAGTAGTGACTTCGATGGAATTTTGGGTTGTAATTTATTAAAACCTTTGGGTGCAAAAATTGATTTTAAAGAGAATTTGTTAATTACACCTAATGCAAAAATTCCACTCACATTTCAAAACAGATCTGTGGAATATACAAAAGAAGATGAATTATTTTTTCAATCTACAATAATTGATATAAATTTTAATCAACCAAAAATAGATTATTTAACTGCCAAATTGAAAACCAATAACTTAAATATTGAAGAGATCAGAGAACTGACTAAATTAATTAAGGACTTTAACAAAGTGTTTTATATTGAAGGGGAGAATTTATCTTTAGTTTGCACATATCAACATAAAATACCAACAAAAAACGACATTCCAATATATTCAAGAACATATAGATTCCCTGAAATTCATAAGAATGAAGTAGAAGAACAAGTCAAACAAATGTTAGAATCCGGCATTATAACAAAATCGTCTAGCCCGTATAACGCTCCTATCTGGGTTGTTCCTAAAAAAATTGACAACTCGGGAAAACAGAAATGGAGGGTCGTAATAGACTATAGGAAACTAAATGATGTAACAATCGAGGACAAATTTCCTATACCCAATATGGATGATCTTTTTACAAAGTTGGGAAACTCTCAGTACTTCAGTACATTAGATTTAGCAAAAGGCTTCCACCAAATACCAATTTTTGTTGAAGATAGACACAAAACAGCATTTTCTACTCCGAAAGGTCATTACGAATTTACACGCATGCCTTTTGGATTAAAAAATGCTCCCGCATCTTTCCAGAGGATGATGAACGAAATTCTTCACGATTTTATTAATAATATATGTATTGTCTACTTAGACGACATTTTAATATTTTCCACATCACTTCAAGAACACATAGCATCACTAAGAAATATTTTTAAACGTTTGTCAAAATATAATCTTAAAGTTCAAGTCGATAAATGCGACTTTTTCAAACGCGAATCTGAATATTTAGGACACATCATTACTCCAGATGGAGTGAAAACGAATCCTGCAAAAATAAGTGTTATTCAAAAAATTCCAATTCCAAAAACTATTAAGCAAATTCGTTCATTTTTAGGCATAACTGGGTTTTATAAAAAATTTATAAAGGATTATAGCCGAATAGCATTGCCCATGATAACGTACTTAAAAAAACAAACAGTCATCAACGTTGGAAACCAATCTTACATTGATTCCTTTAACAAATTAAAGAAAATTTTATGTACCGATCCAGTTTTAGCATATCCTAATTTTCAAAAACTATTTGTCTTGACAACAGATGCCAGTGATGGTGCATTAGGCGCTGTTTTATCACAGAACGGTCATCCTATTGCTTTCTCCTCACGAACTTTAAATAAACATGAACTTAATTACAGTGCAATTGAGAAAGAGCTATTGGCGATTGTTTGGGGTGTAAAATATTTTAGGCCGTATTTATTCGGAAGAAAATTTAAAATTCAAACAGACCATCGTCCTCTTGTATGGCTTAATTCGTTAAAAGAGCCGAATATGAAACTTCAACGTTGGAAGATAAAATTAAACGAATATGACTTTGATGTCGAGTACATTAAAGGAAAAACAAACCAAGTAGCTGACTTTCTTAGCCGTTTAGATGTCAACATCTTACAGGAAGATGGAGAGGAAGGACAGGAAATACAATCAGATGTGGCTACAATTCATAGTGGAAAGGAAAATCTTAATGACAATATATACATTTCGGAATCTCCGGTTAATATCTACAAGAACCAAATAATAATAACGTTGGGAAATAAGAATAATTATGAAAGAAAAATAATTTACAAAAAAAAATTAAGGCATTTAATTACCCTAAAGGAATATTTTGAGGAAAAAATTCTGGAAATTTTAAAACAAATTTTACCGATTAAAGGAATAGTAGCAATTTTCTGCGAAAATTTTGAAATCTATAAGAAGTTGCAATGGACATTGATGAATTATTTTTCGAATGCACCAGGTATGAAATTTGTGAAGTGCTCAAAGTTTTTAAAAGATATTTTTGATAAGGAAATTCTTATGGAAATAATGAATAAATTTCATAATGATAAAAATCATAGAGGTGTCGATGAATCATTCTTGGAAATTAAAAATTTGATATACTTCCCCAATTTAAAAAAAGAAATACATAAATTTATTAACAATTGTGTAGTCTGTAATATGTGCAAGTTTGATAGACGGCCAATCAAAACTAAGTATTGTGTGACTGAAACGCCTGTTACGGCTAATGAGATAATTCACATTGACATATGGTTTTTAAACAAAAATACAACATTTTTGACTTGTATTGACAAACTTACAAAGCATGTGTCTATTCACTACTTATCGGATAAAAATTCCATGACTATTGTTGAAATGCTCGTGAAAGACTTGCAACAATGGGAAAACCTAATAAAATTATAGCAGATAATGAATTTAACACAGCTCTCATTAAAGATTTCCTCAATTCGGAACAAATAGATTTTCATTTCACATCTCCTAATACACATACGGGAAATTCTGATATAGAACGCTTTCATCTTACTCTGAATGAACATATCCGACTTTTTAAATTAGATCAGAAAGACAAAGATTTTACCGACAAAGATCTCGTATTTAAGTTCGTTCAATTATATAATGAAACAATCCACAGTACAACTGGAAACAAACCAATCGATTTACTTCATAACAAAGTAGACAAATCTATTTGGCAGACGTTACATAATGATGTACATAAAAAAAAAATTGAAAATATTGAGAAACTAAATATAAACAGGCAAGATTGTCATGAATTTAAAGATCGAGAATTTATAAAAAATTTGGGCTTTCAAAACTTAAAACAAAAACCGAAATATATTATAAAAGAAGTAAAGAAGAAAAATAGTACAAATTTTATAGACGAAAAAGATTGTAAGCGTGATAGGCGGATAGTAAAAAGGAATTTTAAATTTCAAAATGATATACCTAACTTAAAATTCGAAAGAAAACTAACGGGAAGAAATTATTCAAATAATATAAATCTGACTATTGATGAGATTTGAATTCATTTACCATACCATTTTTACCATACCATTTTTTTTTTGTTTTGTTTAATTTTAACACATTTCCGGAGTAATATGTAATCAAAGCGTAGGGGAGTTACATATATTTAGTGAACCCACCTAATATATATATATATACTTTGTATCATATCTACTTTGTACAATACTTATCATTTTATTATAGTAATATAGTAACCTTATATCTATCATTTTTTGAATTTTTGTATTGAATAGAAAATAAAATTGATTTGTATTTGAACACTCGAAGAAATAAGTCTTTAAACAATAAAATTGTTACCAATATACATAATTCTAGGTTGTCACATGTTATATATATAGTTCTGTATTTTTCACAATAAGTAAACTATTAAACGATATGATGTCACAATTCGCATTAATCATACGTCATTTGCCTTCACTAGTTAAGATAAATCATTCGCTATGTTTCATATTATTTTAAGTAATACAATTGAAGCAGAAAATCTCAAATGGTTTTCATTACCAAACAGTTCACGCTCATTCCTAAAACCAAATGAAATGCGAATGATTAATAGTCCGTGGGAACAAACTTCATGATCATCAGGCAAACATGGAAGCGAAATAACAGCACGCATTCATTTGGTTTTGTAAATTAACACATTTAAAATTTAGTTTTTTAATTTTTTGGCTGAAGAATCAAACACATAATGTGAAAAAAACATTTGATGTTGAAGGAAGTTTTGAATTTGGTTCCCCTTTTCTACTAACTACAATTGCAACCGTTTGCGAACCACATCGGATATATTTAATTCTGTCATCTTTTCACGAACCTCCACCGCAGCTTCCTCAATGGGTGCAAGGAACTGCTCACCGGTGTGAATCCTCACTTATACATACAATCTTTCAGGTAGCCCCACAAAAAGAAATCAAGTGGTGTGAGATCTAGAGATCGTGGCGGCCAGGCGATTGGTCCAACTCGTCCAATCCAACGTTGAGGGACATTGGTGTTAAGCTAATCCCGCACCATGAGCCTGTGTTGCGCTAGAGCACCATCTTATTGGTAGAAAACTAGATTTCGTACCGCAAGGGGTAATTCCTCGAGGATTTCCGGCATGACTTCCTGCAAACTCCCAAATAATTTTGCGCATTTAACCTGGGCGAAAGTACTTTTGGTCCAATCAAGGTGTTGTCGATGATCCCAGTCCAAACGTTGTTGTCAAATCGGTGTTGAAATGCTGATTCTTTCTTGTTGTAGGGATAGTAGTGGACCCATTCGTGCAAATTATGGAAATCAGTTATGCCGTCTCTTGTGAATTGCGCTTCGTCGGTTCACACAAACGAAAGTAAAAACATTAATTCGCGAACACTACGTACATCACGTTGCAATATCTCGCGGCAAAAGTTGACGCGTAGTGGCCACCAAGAGTTCTTGAACTGGTGTGAAATGGAATGGATGTTTGTTGTCTTCGTGAAGGATGCGCCATAGTTCTGATTTTGGCACACCAACTTGGGCCACGATCCGTCTTGTGCTTGTCGTTGGATTCTCTTTTACCGCATCCAAAATCAACTCATCAACTGCAGCGTCGTGTTGTACATTTCCGGGACGATCCATTTGTGTAAACAACGAACCTTCACGAAATCGGCGGTGCATGTTACAGAGTGTTTCTGTGTTTGGTGGTCGTCGGTTAGGAAAACGCAATGCATATTCACGCGCAGCAGCTGTTGCATTACCATCGCAGTATCGATACATCCAACCAATTTTACCCTCCAACCAATCCAAAAATCCGAAAATTTTCAAACCGCTGCCATTTCGCACACTTGCATTTTCGGGGATGATCGTAGTGGACATATTTTCATGAAATAAGCCAAGGAATACGCTGGTGAAATTCGGCGGGTCGTGACTGAATCACTCTGTAGATGAGAGACTTTACAAAGCCCTACAAGAAATAGTCAAGTGGGGTGAAATCGTACGACTGAGGCGGCCAATCGACAGTGCCAAAACGTGAGATTAGTTGTTCACCAACATCGGTTAATGGTAACGCGTACAGTATGACATGTGGTTCCGTCCAACTGGAGCCATATGTCAACCTAGTACATTTATTCATATTTGGGCAAAAAAGCACGTGATCATCGAAGGCTCTACGAAATAACCCCCAAACGAGAAATGAAATAATCCCCAAAGAAATAAGCCCCCAAGAAAATGAAATAACTCCCAACGAAATAACAACCAAATACAAATGAAATAAACTCTAAATCAAAACCGAAATAACCCCCCATCATTTGGGAGTTATCTCATATGAAATAACCCCTAACAAAGTAATGAAATAACCCCAATGTAGAAGGGAAAGGAAACAATAACCAAATTATTAACGAAATGAAATAACCCCCGAATTTAAAATATTATTGGGTGATATTTCATTGGGGTTTATATCTTTTATTTAAGGCTGGCGCCTGTAAGTTGTACAGGTGCATACATCAGCACAGATGCAAAATCTTGCTAGACCAACGCATGCCCGATGGATGGCGGATTAACATACCGTCTCGTCTTTTGAAAAAGGCGGCCAGAGTGAATGTACAAACTATCTTGGAGTAAACCTTTTATCCGTCGCACACAAGGTCCTTTCGAAAGACTAAGGTCGTTTGTTGCAGAACTGATCGGAACTTATCAGTGTGGTTTTAGACCTGGAAAGTCAACTATCGACCAGATATTTCCATTAAGACAAATCGTGGAGAAATCCCACGGAAAACAAATCGACACCTATCACCTCCCAGTGCTTTATAAGGCTGTCTTTGGTACGGGCAAAATTGTAGCAAGCTATGTCGGAGCTTGGTATTCCTGCTAAGCTGACAGATTTTTGTAGAATGGCACTGACCAACACGAAATTCTCAACAAAGATAGGTAAAAATCCCTGCGAACTATTTAGTACGAGGCGAGGCCTCAGGAAGGGCGACACCCTATCTTGTGATCTGTTCAACATAATAATTAAGATCATTGTGAGAAAAGCTCCAGTTAATACGAAGAAAGTATCAGCAGCAAAAGTCACATGCTGCTCGCGTATGCCGATGTTTTCGACATCATTCGGCGAAATCAGTGAGAAGTTATCGCGGTCATTTTGAGAAATGAGAAGCAATCATCCAAAGTGGGTCTAGCAGTAAACGAGGAATAGACAAAATTAATAGTTTCGACAGGCAGAACATCCACCCGATTGGATGCAAGGGTGAACCATTATAATTTCAAGGTAGTGGACGAATTCATTTATATCGGATCTGCCGAGATCGGAAATAATAACGTCAGCCTGGAAATCAAAAGGAGAATTGGGCTTGCAATCAGGTGATATTTCGGGCAAAGGAAGCACGTTAGAGATAAGACCCTCTCTCGAGAAACGAAGACTAAACTATATCAGACTCTCAGAGAACCTATCTTGCTTTACGGAGCAGAATTCTGAGTCATGTCGCAAGCTGATGATATATCACTGGCAGTCTTGAAGCGAAAAATGCTACCTAAAACATATGGTCCTATAACACTGCGTGTAATTTTTTAAGTCATGAAAATATCACCATATACGGACACCACTACGTGATAAAAGACCACACAAAAGACCCGTGTCTCCCAGTTTTGCCCAAAATCATACACTTTTTTTTATGGGCCCCCATAGATTTGAAGCCTCGGTGTCATTTTTGCAAAAAGTGATAATTTTGTCAGGCACATATTTTGCAAATCGTTCGGAATTTTGATTTACTCCTTGAGGGAAAGTTGTAGCTCTTATCATAAGGAACATATAAAATCAAAAAAAGTGAAAATCGCAAAAAAAACTTCAAACAAATCGAAATTTTTTTAATTTTATCCCTTGTGCAGGTCCATAGGTAGCAAAGCGTTCAAAATTCAAGGAAACAATCAACTACAAAAATGTACAAACTACAAAATGTAAATGAAAATATTCACTTTTGCGGCTACCTAAACGCTACCTAAGCGCGACCTAAACGGTGCTAAGAATCATTCCTAGGAAGTTCGTATGTTCCAGAAAGTTGTTTATTGAGATCTTAGGTACATTTTTACCTCACAGAGTAAATCAAAATTACGAACGGTTTGCAAGATATGAGCCTGACAAAATGATATTTTTTTTCAAAAATGACACCCACGCCTCAAATCTTTGGGGTCCATAAAAAAAAAAAGTGCATGACTTATTGTTCTTCTTCTTTTTTTTTGGTATTTTATCACGTAGTGGTGTCCTATATGATTATATTTTTTCGTGTTGCACTTTGTAATAGAATACGGTGAGTATCGGCGACAGCTGAACCTCAAGCAGTATAATCGGTATCCCGACATCGACGTAGCTACGCTTATCAAAAAGTGTGTTTAGGCTGGCAAGGCATGTCAGTAGAATAAATCAGAATAAACCAGTGCGAAAGGTATTGGAAAACGTACTCAATGGTTATCGAAAAATGGGAAGACTTCTCTGGAAATACCAGATGGAATATTGCCTGCGAGAGCTTGGATTTGCCAACTGGAGGAGAAACGCTGAAGATCGAGCCGGTTGGAGAAACATGGTAACCCCATTTGACCCTTCTGGGATGCTATCCCTATTTGACACCACTTGAGAAAGTAATTAGCTTTAAAAAACTGCTCTTGGATGATTGCTCACTCTTTACGTAAGCACATCAGCCTGTCATACCGTGCTGGTAACTTCCGTTTCTATTTGAAGGTTTGCCAATATCTAGCATATCCATGATAAACTCGTGAATTATCTCCACCTTAACAGCATATTTTGTATGACCCCCGCAGAATGCGTTCTGAGGATGATCTGACGGCGTTCCTTTCGGAACGCGGAGTCAGTTGGTACTTAAACTCAATTAGAGCAAGTTAATGGCTCTGGATTTTTCAAAGATTTAAATTTTTGGCTTGGGCAATATGTTCTCTCGATTTATTACGAGCTTGAGAATAAACTGAAAGCGAGTGTACCACAACGCTCTGTTCCATTTCCTTCTTCCATTTTAATTTTCATCACCAACCTACTTGGTCGGACCTGTAACCCTAGCAGACAATAGCTATATATATGCCATTCGTCTTTTCGAGATGCAAGAAAGGGATGGGAGATGAAAGATTTACTGAACCATGATATACATTTGGTCTCTGCCAATAATTGTCAATATTTCACGTACATCCAGCCAAATATGTAATATAACTCCCATATTTGGGGTGGTGCCTCAAAGTCCACTTCGCAGCTTCTGGACAATGTGCAACGGAGAGCGATGATATATACTGTGCATAATGCAGCGATATCGAGCGAGCGAGATGGGGGCGAGTGCAAAGTTGGTAGCCCACAGGGACAGGAAAAGTTCCTGCCGAGACCGTAGTGCATGGTGAAGAGCTACATCCTGATCGAGGTGAATGGATCCCGCAGGGTTATCGAGGGTCAGGAAGTCCACCAAATACATGGAAGCGATGCCTGGAGAAGGAATACAAACAAACTCGACTATCATAGAACCAAATTAAATCACTCGACAGAAATCGATAAAGAGAATTCGAATTGTTATACCCGGTTTAAATAAACAAGGGATATATATATACTAATTTCCCATTCCAAAACAATTTTGTTTAGTATCCCTGATATTAGATTTAATTCCAAATCTTCTGGTAAACCCTTAAAAATATAACAATCTGCAAGAATTTTCCGTCTGTTTTGTTCAACTATAAACAGTAACAGCAGACACTAATAAATTTGTCTTTTTAATAACTTCTGTAAGCAATTGCAATAATTGTTCTTTAGGTTATTGAGTATAATATAAAATTACTTCCAATATTACGTATACGTACATATGACCACTTGTATCTATATCAATTATACACACAGTTGCCTTTAGGTTGTATTTTGTTGCAATAACATTGAAAACCACAAACCATTTAAATATTTTCAACTGAACTGTTTAACACTCGGTTGAATTTTATGTACTTTGGTATGGAAATTTCAAAGCAGACAAATCTCTATATAAAAATTTTCTTTTACACATCAGCAGCAATAGGAATTAAATGCAATTATCCGGAAGTTTAGTAAATTGAAAATATATCTTCAGACTTTTTTTTGGATTTGGTAAACAAAATAAACACAAGCAAACAGTGGTTATCAGAAAAGGAAATTTTTTAAATACAATATATTTAGATATCAACACATATTTCATTCTTCTGTTATGCTATGGTCCCTTTTGTCCATAGTTTAAGGTTGTGCTGCCAACAAAGGAGTAGATAAAAACACGCCCATATATTTCAATTTAGTACTATATTAAGGATATCAATGTTGTCTCTGGTCTGTGTTTTGTTGCGGCAAATAACAGTACAGTAGCTTTGAAAGTTTATATGAAAAATTATAAAGAACCAATGGAGTAAACATAAAATAGTACAAAGAGAGACAAATATATGCAGATAAACATCAGAGCTATGCCACAAAGTATTTCCAATAAAATTGGGATAAATTCAAACTGCTGGTGGAGCAGCAGTAGTCTAAGGATTTTTCTATAAAAGAAGAACAATATCTAGAGCAGGCCAAATCAATATCATCAAGTGGACCAGCAACATTGTGGAAAAGTTTACAATATTTGTATAAATATCCAAATGTATCGACAGTATAACAGAAGTTGCCAGAATTATTTGCATGAGTACATTAGAATGTAATAGAGGTTATGTACTAAGTAAAGATATGCCATGGTATGAATATGTGGCCTCTTTTATGCCAACACAAACTTTTGCCATAGAGGAAATCACTCATACAACCGAAAAAGCTTAGATTCATGGGGGCTTTCTAGTACCCACAAAATGTTTGCCTTAAGGAATTAGTGTTAGTGCCTGAGCTTGTTTACTTCGCTTTTCGGTGTGTGCGTGTGTGTACGATCCAACAAATATGTTTGCTCACTCTGAGCTATATGTGTGTGTGTGTGTGTTTGTGGATATTGGTTCCGCTTCCTGTTTGTGTATGCGTGGCATTGCATTTGATTTTGTTTTTGTTTATTTTATTACAAGGATATGTAGTACTCATATAGTCGTGAACGTTTAAACCACAGCAGCAAATAAAGTTGTTTTCTATATTGAGGAACAAACATGTGCATATAGAAGTTTAAACAAAATCTAATTTTTTCCAAGTTATCAAACTAAATTTTTTTCTAAACGCACAAATGTGGTAATACACATACTTGTTTCCAAAATGCACCGCAACTATTGTCGAAACAGTATTGGTTATAAATTCTAAAGTAGATAAAGTCCTTAGCTATTGGAAAGACAGAATTTTGAAATTAGATATCTAAAACTAACAGGATATTTTAATATTTGGCAATGAACCTATTTTCGTTAGTTCTGAATGTTTATGTATGGGAAGTTCGTACTACAAACATTTAAGACCTGACATATTTTTCTAAGTGGAATAGATAGGTCGACAGGTTGGAATAATAACTAATTCAGGAAACCACACTCACTTGAATGACATGTTTCGAAGACACTGGCAAGTTCGTAATTAGATGCCTACTCACTGTGCATGAAATGGTTCCATTGGTAAGACCATTAATCGTATATATGCCAACTTTATAGGCAAATTTGCGAAATGCGAATTTGTACCGCCCGAAAATCACTAGTGCAAACACAACAGTCGTTATTTTATCTGTAAGCGAGCAGCTTACGAAAGCGTGTATTTTAAATTTAAATTCAAGATACTTTCTCTGTTATCTGGAATCAGTCAGTCTAAAGGTCTACATATTTTCTGTATGGTATAAGTAATATTATTTATTTTGAAACGCAGCGTATACTTTACATAGGTTAAGTATACTTCAATCCAAAATAGTTCATATAACTTAGGTTAAGTGAATAAATCGACTGCATGTGATGCATGTGATATTTCGAATGTACTTAAACTCACAGTTTTAGTTGTCATTTTACTATGCAGCGCGGTTTTTTGGACTCACTAACTCACACAGTCTAAACATGCTCTGTTTCGAACGCGGTTTCGTGCCTACTAACTCCGAAAAGTATCCACAAAAAAATATGGCTCATTTTGCGCAAAGAACCGAAATCTAATAAATGCATTGCTTTCGAATAAACGTCACGACTGTTATTTTATATCGCATCGTTTGTTTTGGAACGAAGATCCGTATAGCACGTTGCAGGATGGGGATAAATGAAAAAATAAACCACTTTTTTTAACACTAATATGCTACAACCTAGTATTATCAACTATAGTAGGTACTTTTGCTTTTGTTTTTTTCTAGACTAACATACGTTGGGAAATTTTTTGTTTAATGAACCCAATAAAAAGTTAATTTAGAAAAGCCAAAGTGAAAGAAGTTTAGAAATGCTCTTTAAAAAGTGCCTTTTCATAAAAAAATTAAATTTTCTCAAAAAAAGATACCTATTCATATTCTGAAACAAAGTAGTTTTTCTTAAAAAAAATACCTTAGCTTACAGAAGTACCTTTGCTTAGAAAAAGGAAATTTTTCTTACAAAAGTACCTTAAAAAAGTAAAAAAGTAATTTTTTTAAATAAGTACCTTCTCTTAAAAAAGTACATTTTCCTACAATAAATTGTCTTTTCTTACAACCCCACCTTTTCTTTAAAGAGTACCTTTTAGTGAAAGAAAATAACTTTTCTTGAGATAAGTACCTACTATCAAAAAATGGACCTATTCTTGAAAAAAGGACAAATTCTAAAAAATTTTCATTTCTTGAAAACCCCTTTTCTTCAAAAAAATACCTACTCTTATAAAAAATACCTTTTCTTACAAAAATTGCTTTTCTTAAATGTACCTTTTCTTAAAAATAAAATAATACCTTTTCTTTTCTTAAGATAAGTCGGCTTTCTGAAAATAAGTACTATTTTCATAAAAAAAATAATTTTCCTAAGAAGACCACCACTTCTTTAAAAAGTACCTGTTCTTAAAAAGGTACTTCGTTGTAAAAAGAAATTCATACTCTTGTGGCTTTTTGTTACAGAATGCACTTCTTCTTAAAAATAGTACCTTCTCTTAAAACAATATTAGCTTTTAATAAAAGAAGTACCTCTCTTTAAAAAATGTCTTTTCGGGAAAATATAATACATGTTCTTACAAAAAGGACCTCAAAATATTCTTTGTTATTTTATAAAAATACATTCTATAAAGAAAAATTTTCTTAAAAAAAGTTTATCATTTTACAAAAAGTATTGTTTTTTAAAGATTCATTTAAATTATCGTATTTTTCAACGGGCGCCTTAAGCGTGTTTGAACTAACTAGTACATAATATATAGCGAAAGAAGCTTTTTTAAACTGGAAGACCCCCAACACCTCATGTGATTTTTTTAAATGATGATATCACAAACTAAATACTTCCTACGACCGCTGCAAATAGATTAATATACGTCATTCACCCCGCTGTACATTTAGTAATTAATGTGAATTGGTTTTTGACATTGTCGTAATTTCACCATGTGGCTTTCGAAAAAATTCTGATTTGGTACAAGACAAAAATTATTATTCGATTTAATTAAAAATTCGAGAATTCAAACAAAATATTTATTGAAAATCCCGTGATATAAATGCACATACCTGCAACAATAATTGTAGGTTGTTAATAAGAAAGCTATTATTGTTAAAATATTATTTTTGTAAATGCAAAATGCCACACATCTACGAAAATATTTGTACGTTTTTTTTTCAAAAGTGTTTTCGTTTTCAGTCGATTAAGAAATTCACCTATTTAGAAACGTTTTGTCATCGTTCCAATTTAGTTTTAAAACGATTGTACGTTTTAAAGAAAATTTAAACAGCCGCCGTAGGATTCGAACTCACATTCGCTGGGTGATTGTTTCGATGTTTCCGATGCATCATCTTCAACGTCATCTACCGTTACACGACCGACTGCCTGTCCAAACTTATCACTAATCGACTTTATATCATTGCAAGTATCACATAGTCATTATCGCAATGATCGCAAATACATATTAATATTTCTTTAATTTAACAAAAACGTTTATTAGAAATGGTATATTCGAGGGCGGATCAATAAGTCCGTGGCTTTTTGAATTAAACACAGTTTCTTTTTGCAAAAAAAATTATTTTTCAACAGAATCCCCTTTTAGCTCAATATACTTAGTCCAACGTTTCTCCAATTTTTGTATCCCTTCCAAAAAATATGATTTTTCGAGGTCCATAAAATAGGCCTTTGTTTGATCAATATTTTCATTGTTGGAGTTAAATCTCTTCCACCGAGCCATTTCTTTAGGTTTGGAAATAGGAAATAGTCACTGGGGGCTAAATCCGGAGAATATGGCAATTCATGGAATTTTGCCATTGAGACTACACACGTGTGCACCCGTGTATTTATCGTCAATTGAGAGCAAACGCGGCACCCATCTTGCAGACAGCTTTCTTAAAATCATTTTAATCGAAACCACACTGCCATATAAAATGGCTATGATATCAACAATCTCACGCACTTTTACTCTTCGAACAGCCAACACCATATCGTCGATTTTTTCGACATTTTCGGGTGTATTGACCTCAATTGGCCGTCCAGAACATTCAGCGTCATTTGTACTTGTGCGACCACAACCAAAGTCAGTAAACCACTTTGCTACCATTGAAATCGATGGTGCAGAGTTCCCGTAGTATTTATCAAGCTTTTTCTTGATTTGAATGACGGTTTTTTTTCGCGAAAAATTATATTTAATGAGAACTCGAAATTCACTTCTCCATCCATTTTTAAAAAAATTCACGAGGTTGTATGTTTTTAACAGTTGTTAAACGCAAAGTAAATGAAGAACCTTGCTCAAAATTTGATAGTAGTCTATTAACAGGTGGTACTTGATGGGAGTAGTGTCGCATTTCATAAACTACGAGTGAAGTTCGAAAAGTCACGGACTTATTGAG
The DNA here is from genome assembly GCA_963931995.1 of Phaonia tiefii. Lineage (NCBI taxonomy): Eukaryota > Metazoa > Arthropoda > Insecta > Diptera > Muscidae > Phaonia > Phaonia tiefii. The sequence goes on from OZ008368.1 coordinate 74,349,755, forward strand.
TGTGAATTAGGGAATTTTTGAAACCAACAAAAAACTTCATCACACATTGAGGTATCTCCTATGAAATTTTGTATTGGTCAGTATTTTCACTTTCTACCTGAATGAAGTACAATTGCCCACTCGATGCAGCACGAATACTCCAGCCATATAAATAGAAACACTAAAACCACAGTCGGCTTAACGAATCTTGAATATTCACAACAAGGTTGCTTTTGACCGATCTTCCGATCAGAGAGACTTCCGCCTGTTCTTAATGTTGATGACGCAAAGCAGCGATTCCGATTCCGATCGCATTTCCTCAACAGGACAACTATTCACGTGATCTTCCGAACATCTTTTTGGTTCACACTTTTAAAAATGCCACAATGACTATGATATATTTCAACTATTTCGATTATAACAATAATTCGTCACAGTGTATTTGGCGATTAATAATAATCATACGTCATGGACTGGCACAGATAAAACACCAGCCCTATACCGCTGAACTAGGAATACATTCACATAGCCACATGTGGTGCTATTACTAGTGTGTGATACTCTTGTTTGGAACAACGCGACTATATTCTCTACTCCAACGTTTTCTCAGCAATTAGGAAATTAATCATGAAAGGCAAATTAATCTCAACGACCAGTTTACAAAATATTTTGTATACTGTAGGCCTCTATCAGTAAATTTGAAAGTACGAGCACTTCGGACCGATAATCACAAGCAATCTCACATTCATTCACGGAATGCAATGGAGGAAAACTGATGAAAATATTTTACCTTGTTGTAACGTAAAAATAAAGGGTTCAGCTGCTGACCAAATATTACTAACATTTTTTAGTCCACCTCCACTACCCAATTCCAAATTTTCTCCATACCTGATACACCGAACCAGCACTGGAATTCTGCAAAATGTTAACTAACAAAATCGGTAGATAAATTGACAAATTTCGGAAATTGTGTATTGAAATTGTATGCATTTTGACAGTTTTAAGCAGGGATCACAGGGCAAGCGAAGTTTTAGTAGGCCTTCGGAAAAGTTAACATCGAATCGAAATTCTTTTTATAAAAAGTGATACCAGTATTAAGGCCAATATATCACGGTACCAATGATAGATATTCGGCTTAACTACCTATTTTTATCGTTAATAGAATTCCGGTGCGGAGATATACAAGCATTACCCAATCTTTCCGTAGTGCAAGGAAAGAGACTGACTTGCATCTGATTCGGAAAATCGAGTCGAATTTAATGCACGCAAAACACAGTGTTGCAGAATATCGCACAAGCACGCTGATGACTCGACCCTGCCAATGATTTCAATCAGTGGTTTAGATGTTGATGAATCGAAGGCTCTTTATGTTCTGTTCATGAAGATACAATATGACATTCGCTGGAATAAGCACATTTTCAACGTGTCCAAAGAAACATTCAAGTGCCTGGGCTGTTTAAAGCTGCGTAAAAGATTGGTCACCCCACCGGATCTCCTCAATATCTACACCACGTATATTCGGTCAAAAATGGAATTCATCTCCAATATTTGTGCTGGGGCTCCTGCGTCCACCCAGGCGCTTCCAGACCGCGTGCAAAAGAGACAATTGAAGCTGATAGGCGACAGCAGTGTATCCAGCACTGTTACCTCAGTGGAAAATCGACGAAATGTTAGCTGTGTCTCGCTATTTTATAGGTATTTTCATGGAAAGTGTTCCGCCGAGTTGCATGGCCTCATTCCAGAAGTTAGGGTATTTAACCGTGCGATGTGGTTTGCAAATGAAACTCATCCCTTTTCTGTTTCCTGGCCGTTGGATCGAACTGCGCATTACAGACACAATTCGTTCTTCAGCCGAACAGTCCGTATGTGGACTAAGCTTCCGGCAAATGTATTTCCCACTTCTTACAACAAGTCAAACATTAACAAGAACTTCTCTCTCTTTTCCCCCTACCCTATCTCCTTTTCTTAAGTCCATAGCAATGCACTGCATTTATAGGGGACATCCCCTGAGTGTTGGTCTTCGCGAAGAAAACAAAATTACACACTAACTATGCTAACTTTCTGTAATGATACCATAACAATCATTCGCACCCTTTAATTTTAATTAATATAAATCATACGCCTAAAACTAACGCAAATAAAATATTTGTTAAAATATGGATATTTGGCAAAACATGTTCTACCAGCTCCCACATTGTGGCAAGGCTTAAAAACAGTGCAGAAAGTGGCAGCATTTTGCACACTGGCAAATAAAACAGCAATTGAATGTTTTTAACCCAGTTTGAGCCGCTTGCAAAAGTTTTCAATTTTTTTATTGAAAATTACTATTCAATGGCAATTAGGGGGAGCTGGAGTCAAATCAGACATCAGAATTGCAATCTCGTATAGTACCACCGCTACCGGATGCTCCAGAAGTCAAAAAGTGGCCATTTGAATTACCTCGTTTTTCCATTTCTCCGATCGGAGGTATCTGGTTCTTTAACACAAACTTTTTTGAAGCCTTTTCTTCAAATGGCATATATTTTTGAAAAAATAATTCTTTGAATGTATTATAATTTCCTTTTAGAAATTTTGGTCTAAATATAAGGCTTTTTTCAATACCCCCAGAGCCCATAAAAATAAGGAGGAGTTCGCAATGTATTTTTATGCCAGCCAACAAAATTTCCCATAGCACTGCATCAGTGCTTTTTTTATCGCGTATGTTTCGCAATATAAAAAATCGGGTTGAAAATTGTAAAACTTACTGTTCGAAAACTCGAGCAGTGTCTCAAAAGGGTTAAGTATGAATAGCCAGGGTTTCTTTGAGAGATATACTTCAGTAAATGAATTTAATATTTACGAATATTTACGTACTGGTATCATTGTACATGAGTACCTTAAATAAGAGCCATCGATATCTGTTCAAAGGTAATTTTGAGGTTGCTGTCATTAAAAAGTGTAGTTATGGATTCTCCCTTGTATGACGCAGAGCACCATTCAATCCGCTTTTACAACTAAAAATAGTTAGTAAGGAGTTATACGTGCTTGAGTTTGATAATAGTTGTGGAGCTTTTCCAAACTATTAGAGTCACTTTCTTCCATGCTATCCGAATTCAAGGAAATGCGTTTTTGTTGAAATCCGTTTCAAAGAATTTGTAAGATACTATCATACACTTAAAACAATCAAATGTTGAATAGTAATTACCAGGGTTTTATGCAATTTAGTTTATATTAATAATTTGCCACTATTACTGTGTATTAATATTAATAATACGCTCTGTATTTTCATCCATAACGTATGACTAATATTAATAAATAATAAAATTATATATTACGTTCGATTTTAGGACGAATTTTTACCAATAAAAATGGTAAGAAGTTTTAGGTGCTTGAGTTTTGATAATAGTTATGGAGCTATTCCAAACTATTAGAGCCACTTCTTCCACGTTTCCCGAATATCGCTTTGATTAAATCTTTTGTAAAGAAAACTGTTTTTGCTGGAATCCGTTTCCAAACATTTCTTAGATACTACACTGAAAACAAACAAATGTTCGATAGTAACTGAAATAACTTTGCTCAATTATTATTATCTATGCTTGTGTATTAATATTAATCATATGCTAATAAATAATATTGTTTAGAGCAATCGATTTTAACACAAATCTACTGTATTATTGGTACTTAAAGAAACTCTGAACGTTTTGACATTAATTGTCTAAATTTTGTGATTCAAATCTTCTAAATTCTATCACACCAAACACAATTTCATAGCAGTCATACTAACGCTCGCAGAGTTTTCTTGCCACACACAAATAAAATCCATAAACAAACACAAGAAACGAAACTTTTGTACATTAATCCTTCACTACTCACATGAGGGTTTTGTAATCAATACAAGTTTTGCCTTTTGCATATCGCCCGTATCTACAAAATTGTCTATAATGTATTAAGGGCATCAAGTTGCCACTGTTAACATAGAGACATGCATATCCAAACTAGGATTGAGGGAAGAATCTGAAGAGAAATCAACTCGTCTTGTAGTCGCTGTGGCAGATGATGTTGTCATGTCTTCTTTGAGGTCTTAGCATTAAGCCTTAACAGAAAAGATTCCATGCACACTTGTGTTACAACAGTTGTTGCATTTGAAGGAGATGTTCAAAGAATTGCTATATATTACAGCCCATTGTTGTATCTGCAGTTCCTTAATAAATATTGTTGTACATTCTGTGAATATTAACACATCGAAGAAGGCGGTTTGTTTGATTGCAAGAAGGTTTATTGCACATTATTCAGTACAGAGTGTAAGAGATTTGTGCCTTATGCCTCATATATCTTGTGGGTTTCCTTTATCTGGGTATATATGTAAACAGCATGTGGACAGCTAAGATACAGGCATTCCATTGTGCCACCTTTGAAGCATGTCGGCTGGTATTTGCTGTTGAAATATTGTCATGCATAATAATGCCAGAAGACATGCATACATGTGTGGGCCCAATGTTTGGTTTACAATATCAAATATATTAAATATTGAATAAATTTAAATTTTAGAATATGTCATAAAACCACGCTAGTTCGCAATATATTCCCAGCTATGCAAGAGCTAAGTCACTTCCAAGAAAATATATTGAAATTTAATCAAATTTACAAGCAAATGCTTATCAGTAGAATTTAATATAAATGGTATTCAAAATATTTCCATAGAAATGTTTTGGAATTTTCAGATGCGATGCAGCTTTTATAACAGCAATTGGGAAATATTTTGAACGCCCTTTAAGCTTGAACGACAAAGCTGAATTCCATTTCTTAGCTAACTTTACGATAATAGCAGATATTGATGAGCCTTTTTGGCAAAATTCTTTGGTAGAATATTACGCAAAAGTACATCACATATTCCCACAGATTTATATTAAAGATAAACCCTGAAAAAAGACTTGGTTCATAGCAATATTTAACAATCCAACTAATAGACTTGTTGACGACTTTTGTATTACACTAGATTTGACGCCCTATGTTCTTCGTGAAACTTTATATAAACTTTGTATTGAAATATTGATTCATATTCTTATATTTCCAATAAGCACAACGGATCCGAATCGGCTCCGATTCGGAACCGACTTCTCGGAGATGATTTCGAGAACGGATCCGTTCTCGGTTCGTGATCGGACAAGCGAGCGGGAGAAATTCCTCTTTCGTTCTCGAAACGAGAATTGCGTCCGACCTCGAAACGAGATCGGACCCGATATCGACATGGACTCGGACCCGATAGCGAAATGAATTCGGAACCGATATCGATATGAGTTTGGACCTGATAGCGAAATGAATTCGGACCCGATAGCGAAGTGAATTCGGCCCCGATAGCGAAATGTAGTCGGACTTTAGATCAATACGATGGGTTGCGAAATCATTTCGACATTGATTCCGCTCTCATTTCAGAAGAAAATAATCAAATTATATTTTAAGCATTTATTTTTATATGCATTTCTGAGACTCATTTTTTTCATTATATTTAATTTTTTTGGTAACGCTGTCTTTCGCATATTGGAAGTATTTCTTCCTTCTTACTTTTATCGTTTCTAATGGAAAATTTGGGTATTTCCGCTAAAATGCCGATGAAATATAGAATCGGATCAGAGAAAACGAAATCCGATGTTCCGGACTCTAACCGGATCCGAATCGGATCAGCGTACGCGGAATCCGACGCGTCGGACTCAAATCGGATCCGAATCGGATCCGAGTCCGACTTTATGCTTATTGGTTCTGTATAAATAAATAAATCACATACATATACAAAAGAAATGGCACACCAGAGAGAGAATCATTTAACAACAACACACCTGAAGAACGTGGAACTATTGTTACTGCTTATTTGACCAATTTTCCGTACGTCGTTTTAACGCAGCGTGAATTTCGTCGACGTTTTCCTCTTCGTTATGTACCATGCGAACGAACTGTGCAGCATTTGGATAAGCGAAACGTGCAAACTGGGTCCGCTATAGATTTCACAAGAAGTGGACCGAGAAAATCGGTACTGCCGCGAGCCTCAGAGAGAATCCACAAACATCGATGAAACGACGATGCACACAATTAGGCATCGCCAAACGTTCGTTACAACGAATTTTAGTGAAAGACTTGAAGCTGTTCCCAAAGACCTGAAGCTGACTGTCAAACGAGATTAGCTTACTCACATGCTGTGTTAAACTTGGTGCAAGAAGAGAATGATTTCGTGTCCAAAATCATAATGAGGGACGGAATACCATTTCCACTCAAGTGGTTATGGTAGCCAGCAAAATATGAACTTCTGGGGCACAGAGAACCCATACGAAATGAAAGAAGAGTCCTTGCATCAACTCAAACAGACTGTTGTGTGGCATTTGCAGTGAAAAAGTAATCGACTCTTTTTTTTGAGGACGCTGATGAAACCACCGTAACCGTAATTAGCGATCGCTACAGGCAGATGGTGCAATGGGTAGTGTGCGCGCCTCTTGTACTTGAGATCCTATGTTTGATCCCTGCTCTGACCGCATTAAAATTTCTTTCGACGGCGGTCACCTCGCACAGTGACGGTGACACTATTGAGTATTTAGCCATGAAAATGCTTCTCAAAAATACCGTTCGGAATCGATGTAAAACTGTAGGTCCCAACCAGTGAATATAAAACTAGAAAGCGCACAGCTCACTGGTTGTAAGAAGTTCTCCCAGATTCCTTCATGGGATGTAATGGGAAACCATTTATTTTACAGGCAGATGTTAAACACGTTTTTATCCCCGAGTTGCTGAATTCGATAACGACAATTGCTGGTACCAGCAGGACAAAGTAACCACTCACACAGATCGAACAACGAAGGAGATTTTAAAACACCAATTTCCGGGTCAAGTTTCGGAGATTTGCACAGACCACCCAGACCGCCAGAACTAACTGCGCCAGATTTCTTCCATAGCGCTTTTTAAATTCTCACGTTTATCACAACAAACCACAAACCTGGCAAGAGTTGAAAGCTAATCTTAATGAAAAAATCGTCAATTTGCAGCCAGCTATATTACACGCTACAATGTAAAATACTGTAAAATGAGCACAAATGTGCATCAACTCGAGAGGTGGTCATTTGGCTGCCATAGTTTTTACAACTTACGTCCAATTTCACCAAACAAAGTTAATGCTAACTGACAGTTAAAATTAATAAATTTCATATAAATTTATTAAAATTGTTCGCTAGCTCGTGTCTAGATCATGGTGAAATCGGCCGTTAATGTAATAAATTTAACATTTTGAAATAAACTTTTCGTTAAAACAGAAGTCATTTTTTTCGTTGCTACAAAAATAGTAGGCATTCCTTTTGCCCCACCTTGTACAGTAAAAGCTCTCTTAAGCGGACACTGACGGTCGCACCAATTTTGTCCGCCTAAGGGAGATGTCCGCCCAATAGATCGTTTTATGGAAATTAAATAAAATTAAAGGGAACACTCTCTCCACTAAGGAAATAAATATGTTAATACATTACAAACCAATTTGTTATAAATTTATATTATTTAAATGCGTACTAATGTACACGTTCTATAAATATCATTTCAATAATGGCATTGTCAAGCCCTTAACATTCAAGTAAAATATTCATGTAGAAAAAATGCAGATTCGTAAATCATAAACTTAAATCAAACATACTGAAAAAAAAAATTCAAAATTATTTTTGTTGCTGAAAAAATTGACGGATGATGCAACATTCACACGTTTCAAGGGATCCTTTTCAACTTATGCTTATCAAAATATAACAGCAAAAAACACATTTCTTAGATAGAGGTTAATCACAGTAGCTGCGCAATTTTTTGTCTGTGAGCCAAAAAGGTGAATCACAGCTCAACGCAGATAGTTACGTACTTGTCTGATACATGAACGCGTTGTTAGTTGTTTTCTCCTTCATACTTTCTTTTATTTCGACAATAAAAATTTTTGGAAATCATGTTTTCACAGTTTTGTTGTCCGCTCATGGGAGATGTTTGATACCAAAAAAGTGTCCGCGTCCGTCCAAGGGAGCGTCCGCTTAAGGGAGCATGATTTCTTCCTGAAACAAGGCGAACATTTTGGAACCAAGGAATTTATCCGCTTAAGAGAGCTGTCCGGCTATAAGAGCTGTCCGCGAAGAGAGCTTTCACTGTATATATTTATACGAGGTTGCTATTCATATTTCGGGTAAGAGCAATGCTAGTGTTGCCATATGCAAACTCAAAACTTCCATTGGAAAGTCTGACATTTTCTAGCTTAAACACATATAGAATCTTTTCACATACGAGCATTATTTGTTGTGTTTACAGTGTGCGGGTCAAGATAACGCGATTGCGCTGGCTAAGCCATGTCAGTAGAATGGATGAAGAAGAACCAGCGCGAAGGGTTTTCGAAACCGAACTCGAAGGAAGACGAAAAATAGGAAGACCAAGACTCCGCTGGAGGGATCAGGTTGACGAATCCCTGCGTACACTTGGTATTGCCAACTGGAGAGATAAAGCAAAAGATCGAACTGGTTGGCGAAATATGTTATCTTCGTTTTGTAAGGTCCCTGACCCCCCGGGGTTGTCCGAGACCGGATAAGTAAGTAGTAAGTTTACAGTGTGTTGAAAACTTCATCTCGGTCAAAAAATTGAATTAACCCTTGAAAATTTTCGTGCGATGATTTTTTATGATTTTCAGCGTGAATTATCGAGACAAGAGTATCTCAATCAACTTGTGTCGACTTCTGGTGATGAAGCACTATCAAAAGCCACTGTAAATCGCGGGCACCAAGAGTTCAGTCTCGGACGCCGTTCGTTCCAGGATGAATTCCTTAAAGGTTGTCCAACTTCGGTCGTTTTGCCGAAATCCATCGATGCTGTGCGCGAACTGATAAAGTAAAACCGACATGTGATAGACTGAGAGATTGAATTATCCTTAGGCATTAGTATCACAAGCATCAATAAGATATTGGATGTTAATTTGGCCGTGAAATCGATTTGTTCTCATTGGATCTCACATAATTTGACGAATGCTCAAAAAAAGACGCTGTGTAGGAAGACACAATATTTTTTATTGTAGTTATAAATGATTTTTTATCGATTTCCTACAACTAGTTACTTACAAGTTTCACTTTTTGTATATCCCAAGGTTACATTTTTTGCCTGTCCACTTTCCTGTGTTTCTCTTTTATGTCAAGTTACATTTTTACCAAAAAAAAAATAAAATACTGAATTAAATATTCGTTTATTAAGGACCATAACAATTTACTATCACAGAGAAAACATGAAAAAGATTTGTAGTCGCCCTGGACCTACTCATTGAACATACACATGCGAAAAATGTCAAAGAATATCCCAGCATAACATTTTGTTAAAAACTTAAAACAGAGGCTAGGGTAGTATTTATACCCAAACCTGGAAAAGCAAGCTATGCAACGGCAAAGGCTTATAGACCGATTAGCCTTACCTCGTTTCTACTCAACACCCTGGAGAGAATAGTGGACGACATGGTGAAAAGTGGAATACCGAACGATATGCTGAAGTTTAGGTAATACGCCTATGTCAAAGGCAGATCAGTGGATACCACACTTCATGAGGTAACCAACTACATAAAGCAGTCTCTCAATGATATTGATATTGAGGGAGCGGTCAAACCAGTTTATGGTGGACCGGACATTAAAAGACTGGATCAACCATATGCTAAGGAATAGATCGATAAACTGTGGTTCCCATGATGTAAATACTAGAGATAGGGTACAACGTCGAACTCCACAGGGAGGGCTTGTACCACCACTCTTATGGGTCCTCACAATACACAGTCTCCTAAGGAAACTTACCGAAGAAGGACTAAAACCAGTCTGCAACGCAGATGACGTTATAATACTTCTTAAGGGAAAGAGTTTTAATCAATTATGCAGAGAGGCCGATAGGGCACTGCGTATAGCATATGACTGGGTGCAGCCAAGGGGCCTAAATGTAAACCCGGACAAAACAGAAATATGTCTATTCACAAGGAAGACGAAAATCTCAGAATACGAAGAGCCACGATTCTTGAGAAAGGCGATTAAAATATCCCATAAGGTTAAATATAATCTAAGATCGGAAACTGAATTGGAAGCACCACATAGTGGAAAGGGCCAATAATGCCTACAGATGCTGGTCGCTATGCAGAAGGGCCATAGGGTCCAAATGGGGCCTCAAACCGAATATAACACACTGGCTCTACAGAAGCGTAATCAGGCCCGTACTGACTTATGCGTCTGTAGTATGGTGGACGACAGTTGAAAGGAAATGTAACATTGCAATACTGCAGAGGGTTCAGAGAATGTGCTGCAATGGTTTTAGCGGTGCACTAAGGACATAGAGTCAAATACAAGGCCGCCCTTGCGGCAAAACGCGTACAAGCAACAGGTGAATGGATCAACGGGGATCTTACATCAAACCACCAACGGATAATTGGGGCCTTAGTGGGGTACACGTAAGATACGAGTGAATCTGACCGAATAGCTGAGATAAGGGTTAAGGCGAATTGCGTGACCTTAACGCCAACTAGAGACGCCTGGCAGAATGGTACCCTGGTACAAATGCCAAATAGGACTTCCTGCTACACGGATGGCTCAAACCTAGGAGAAAGAATGGGTCTAGAATTTTTCATTGAAAATCCAGCAACCGAATCCCATCTACGCCTCCCGGATCATAATACAAAATTTCAGGCGGAAGTTCGGGCGATACAATCCTAGCCGAGCCAAATATCTTCACCGACAGCCAAATGGCAATCAAGGCAATATCATCGAAAACTGACAAATCTAGAACGGCCCTTGACTGTAAGAAGGTGATAAACGATTACTCTATGCACGGCAGACTCAACATCATCTGGGTGCCGGGGCACGGCGGAGTATTTGGCAACGAGAGAGCGAACCTCCTGGCAACGAAAGCCAGGAAACTCCAAACGGTGAGCCTAGATGGAGCGAAACCCTTTGGGGTGACGAAGGCTGAGTAAAGTAACTGGGCGGAGTCGGCACATATAGCTCAGTGGAACTAGGAAACAGTAGGCAGGATGACAAGGATCCTATGGGGAGACCCAGATGGATTGAGGACAAAAGGCTTGCTGAAACTGGGAAAATCCGAAATGAGCAAAATGATGGGAGTATTAACGGGGCATTCGGGATTACGGGCCCACCTGTACCGTATTGGACTAGTGGCGAACAGTGAGTGCAGGGCATGCATGGAGGACAATGAGACGATGGAGCACTTCTTATGCCACTGCCCGGCCTTCACACAAGCTAGATCCAGATATCTTTCGGATAGTACGATACCGGACATGACCAAACTTGTGGGTATGGACAGGAACAAACTAAGGAGTTTCGTGAATAGCACCGACTTCCTATAAGGGTTATAGTGAAGTAGTAGGATAAATTTGGACCGCGCAACAGGTCGAATTAGCGGATTAAGTGTATGTCTTACTGACATGCGAAGGTTTAGAGTGCTTCTTCTGAACACTCAACACCGCACCCCTCTTTTCAAACTAACTAACTAACTAACTACAACAGCCATTTGGGAAATTAATGATCCACTTCAAAGGATCACATACGTTATCGAGTTGTAGTAAAAATGGTGTTATGAAAGAATTTAATTCACATTAATTATCTTGTCGCCGGTGGTGCAATGGTTAGTGTGCGTGCCTCTTGTACATGAGATCCAGAGTTCGATCCCTGCTCAGACCACCTTAAAAATTTCTATCGGCGGCGGTCACCTCGCATAGTGACGGCGACACTATCGAGTATAGAGCCATTAAAAAGCTTCTCAAAATACCGTTCGGAATCGGTGTAAAACTGTAGGTCCCAATCAGTGAGTTTAAAACTAGAAAGCGCACAGCTCACTGGTTGTGAGAAGCTCTCCCCAATTCCTTCATGGAATGTAATGGGAAACCATTTATTTATTTATTAATTATCTTGTGTGCTTATTTCCCCTTTTTGTTGTAAATTTCCTTCAATTGTTAGTCAAGTTTGAGTTCCTGGTTGTTTATTAACTATTCGTTTACTTCGATATTTTACTATCCTTCGGATAGCGTCTTCAGGAATAGGAGTAAAAATAACCAAACATCACAACAATTTACCATTCTCATTTAAGCTTGAAACAGAAATTATAATGATTCGTATCAACAGTGTCGTAGACTCAAACCTCTACATTAAAAATACTTCGAAAACGGAATTGACATCAGTCAAACAAATTCAAAATAAAGAAAAATATTCCCATATTTCATTACAATTGTCATCCGATTCCACAACCTGCATTTGTATTGTCTGAGCAAATACAAATTCAAAATTTTTTAACAGTGGTAATTCTTAGATAAAAGTATGCAAAGTAAAATCCAATGCAAATTAAAACCCCCCACGTATGTGAGATATACAACAATATATTCAGCGCCAGAGCACTAGTGTGACGAGCAAAATTGTAACAGGGTTGACACAGTTTGGAAATAAATTTGTAAATTGTAAATATTTGATCAATTAATTGTTTCTTGTGAGATAAAACAAAAACAATTTTAATTGTATGTTAATATATGCAAACTGAACAGCAAATACTGTAAAGTTATACAAATGATACAATTTTGCACTCGGGTTATATATATTTATAATATTTGTATATTGCGAGGCATGCTGTGGCAAAATGTTGCCATCATTTCCGCTGGTATTGCATCTCAAGTTTGTTTTACTCTATACCACAGCTCGTTTACGCCTTTTGGAGCATCTGGGTACTTTTTCGACTTGTGATCTTATGTAACTCTAAAAGTTATTGATCAGGTTTATGTCCCGTGACTGCGCTTGCCCTTTCACTGAACCATTTCATTTAACTGACTGTTTAACTAGTTGCGGAAAAATTAATCTTTCAGTTGCAAAACCCGTTTCCTATGTCAGCTTCTAAATGATGTTGCAGGATTGAAAGATATTATTATTTTCTTATAATGCCTTCCAGAGAATCTACTCCATTCTTTGTAATACATCCCCATACCATTATGGATCATCCACCATGTTTAATGGTTTGTATTACTGCATTCGGGGTTTGTATTTGGATCTTTGGTACCCCACCACGCACGGCCATTGAACTTATCGATTGATTTTAGTCTCATCAGACCATATAACCTTAACAACAAGACGTACTTATGTTTTTATTATTTTAAAAGTGTCGAATTTAATACCATCTTGCAGTCAACCTCAGTCCAGTTTTCGTAGGTCTGGACGAATTTTAAAAAAAAACAAAATGTTTTCCCGTTACGTCCCATGAAGGAATTAGGGAGAGCTTCTCATAACCAATGTTTTCATGATTAAATACTCGGTTACCTCCATTCTCCATCTTGCGAAGGGTGGAGCCGATGTGGCCCTGATACAAGAACCATGACCGTATATGTGGTATCAGGTGCAATGATACAGGACCTTCGTCCTATCAACCCCAGGTAGGGCAAGATCTTGCATACTCATTGAAAACAAATTAAATGCTTTTTTATTGCAGAATTTTAGTGATAGCGATACAACCGCCATCAGCCTCTCGCTGGAAAACGGCCAGCGGGACATTTGGCTAGTTTCATCGTACATGACGCACGACCATTCTGAATCACCCACTCCGAAGTGCGTCAGGAATATTGTATCGGAGGCAAAAATACGGAATTGTAGCGTCGTGATACGTGCCGACGCCAACGCGCCTACACAATATGGGCGAGTACCGGCACCAATTTCATTATAAGCGAAACCTTGTCTATATGTAACAGAGGCGAGGAACCGACCGATAACTTCGGTTAGGAACGAAGTACTAGACCTAACTTTACTACTTAGCTACGACTATGTAACTGTATCCGATTGGAGCGTACTTTCTGATCACTCATTTCCTGATCATAGATAACTACAGTTCCACATAAATATCGAACCCTTGAAAAAGAAAATTTTTAAAAATTAAGGGAAAACGGACTGGAACGCCTATCGTGGGCGCCTAAGGAAACTCTTAGGCGAAATCCTGGCGAAACTTCTGTGAAGACATTGAGGGAACCAACCAGACTGCGCGCTTAAGATGCGTGCTCGCTAAAAATCCACCGTGTGCGGGGTTCTTAATGAAAGACGATGGAACGTGGACGTATTCGTCTGAAGAGTCTCTTGGGATTCTCCTGGATACCCACTTTCCCAACGATGACAGGAATGCTGGTCATCAGCCAGAAGGGCAGGCCGGAAACTCGCCCAGCTTAGAAAAGGTTCGCTCAATAGTGAGCAGAAAGAATCTGATATGGGCCATTAGATGCTTCAAGCCCTATAAATCAGCCGGACCTGACGGGATAAATCTCGCGCAACTACAGGAGGCGCTCTACCTATCTTGTAGTTGTTTGGAGGCAATCTTCACAGGCTGCCTTATGCTAGGAGTCATTGCTAGCATCTGGAAGCAAACCAAAGTGGTTTTCGTCCCGAAAGCGGGCAAATGCTCTCATGTCAAACCAAAGGACTTTATACCAATCAGTCTATCATCCTTTGTTGTTAAAGCCTTTCAAAGGTTACTGGACATTCATGTTCGAAGTAATCCTCCACAGAATCAACTATCGAGTTCTCAGCATGCCTATATCAAGGGCAGGTCAACTGAGACGGGTCTCCAATCTATAGGCTGCATAATAGAAAACTCTCTTGAGAATAAGGTCTTCGCTCTAAGGACGTTTCTGAACGTCGAGGGAGCCTTCAATAACAATCAAAATTCGGCGATTCTTAGGTCGTTACAGAATCTAGGAGTCGACTGCTTAGTGACACGCCTAATTCGGAATTTTCTGGTGGATAGAACCGTCAAAGCTGAATGGGGTGGTGTTACAATTGCTAGGACCGATAACAGGAGGACACCGCAGGGGGGAGTTCTGTCTCCACTATTATGGCTAACTTCTGTCAATGAACTGCTTCTTGAATTGGACAGGGCCGAATGCCAGATCTTTGCCTATGCCGATGATATTGCTATCATCTGTACGGGTAGAAACCTCAATTTACTTAGCATTCGTACAACCAGCCTACTTAGTCTGATTTGAACTGGACCGCTAACAACGGACCCACTTAAAACCGAGCTTATCCTGTTTTCTCGGAAATATAAAATACCCGCATTTGAACTGCCGTCAGTTAATGGGGTGCAATTACAGTTGACAGAAAGGGCCAAGTACCTGGGAATAATTCTCGACAGAAAACTGTCTTGGAAACCGAATGTGGAGGAGAGGGTGAAAAAGGCGTATGTTGCTCTTTAATGCTGTAAAGGGCCGATTGGAAAGCGCTGGGGACTGTCTCCTAAGATCACCATGTGGATTTATACGGCAATAGTCAGACCAATACTTGTCTATGGCACCGTAGTTTGGTGCAGGTC
Source organism: Phaonia tiefii (assembly GCA_963931995.1). NCBI lineage: Eukaryota > Metazoa > Arthropoda > Insecta > Diptera > Muscidae > Phaonia > Phaonia tiefii. The sequence goes on from OZ008368.1 coordinate 74,365,067, forward strand.
TCTCCAAAAGAAGTATATCCTGAATTCATTGATGAAAATTCAAAGATCAGCACTGATTAGCGTTAGTGGGGCAATGGGCACGACATCAGGTACTGCACTTAGTGATATCCTGAACATCTGTACTCCTGATATCATGGCTGAATCGGCAGCCGCTACAACCCTGGTGAGAATCAGAGATTGTGGCGTTTTGATATCGGGGCATTCCGGACATGCTGAATTACTTCACCGGATTAACTCTATTCCCGTAAAAACGGACTACTGTATCCCCTCCCTTCTACCAGCGACAAATCTAAGGACTTCTATTCCCAACATGAATACCTGGGAAAACTCACTGGAAGGGGATACCAGTAGTATGAGATTTTTCATGGATGGATCAAAGTTGGACGAGCAAGTAGGCTATGGGGTCCATTTACCGGACCTAAATGTAAATATCTCCTTCAACCTGCCTGATCACTGTAGTGTATTTTAGGAGGAAATTCCCGCCATACTGGAGGTTGCTGAACTACTGAAAAGTAGTGTCACAACCCTCTGGAGAATATGTATCTACACAGACAGCCAGGCTGCTATAAAATCCCTGGAAGCCATGTTTGCTACGTCCCTGACGGTGAAAGAATGCCACTCATCACTTAGGGTGATGGCAGAGTATTTCGACTTCAGGCTCATCTGGGTACTGGGACACAGCGACATTCCAGGCAATTGCATAGCGGATGCGTTAGCTAGACAGGGCACTACGGCACAGGCTCTTCCGGCAAAAGAAAGTGTTAGTATGCCAATCTCTACCTGCCGTTTGCAGATCAGGTAGTGGGCCGATAATATGTTCAAGGACAAGTGGAGACTTACTTCAACTTGCAAACAAGCCAGGGTCCTCTGGCCACATGTGGAAAGGAAGAGTACTAGGCAACTACTTAACTTGCCGAGAGGCAGGTTATCCACAATGATAGGAACACTTACGGGACATTGTCTTGTAGGAAAACACGCCCTATGATTGGGACATAGAAACTCTACTCTCTGTAGATGCCGCATGGAAGAGGACGAGGAAACCACGAAACACCTTCTCTTGAATTGCCTTGCTCTGGCGGGACTGAGAATTAGGATATTCGGAATACATATAGTTAGCACCGTAGCCCTACAGGATATTCCTGTAGGTCTCATAGACAAATTTATTAAAAGGGCAAATTGGCTAGACGACTAGTCAATAGTTGCTATGGAGGAAACTGCAGTTACCACAATGGCCTTCTTTAGCCTGAGTGTGCTAGACAGCGTGCTACCAAGTTCTCATGCAAAAGAGCCGCGCACATTACCAGTACAACTGCGACGGCCAACACGAATTAGTTACGAATCTTTTTATTATTTTGTAATAACAAAGGATTATTTTTCTTTTCCGCAGCCTTAACACCCAATCTTTTGAGACTTCGACGAGCAGTCCATTCACTGGCGTTAATATTTAACGCTTTTAGTAACCCAGCTGGGGTAATTGCATTGTCACTTCTCAGTAATTTTGCCAAATGTCGACAAGTGCAGTCGTCAGTCTTTCTAGGGCGCCCAGGAGCGGTTGAAGTTGCAATATTGGAACGAAGTTCCTTATCGGACGTTGCGGGGAGTAGCCCCCTCCCGAACAAATTGTAAACAAATTTTGTTTTAACTACTTTATTACAACCCATTATTATTATTGGTTTGGTTTAAAGGGAAGTTTTCTAGGTGGAGCCTGTTTATTACATTTTGTAGTTTTCAACCCAATAAAAAGTAAATTTAGAAAATTCAAAGTATAAGACTGGCAAATCCATGAAATCCAACCCTTAGCATGGAATTACATTTGACAACACACTTACTCTTACACTCTTACTTTTGGCTTGGTTTGTGTCTATACTAACATATGGGAAGACATTTGTTGTTTAATGGGCAATTTTCTAGGTGGAGCCTGTTTACTACATATTAGAGTTTTGAATAGAATAAAAAGTAAATTTAGAAAAGCCAAAGTGAAAGAAGTTTAAAAAAATAACCTTTCTTAAATAAGTGCGTTTTCTTAAAAAAAGTAAATTTTCTCACAAGAAATACCTACTCATATTCTTAAACAGAGTACCTTTTCTTTCTTTTCTTAAAAAAATACCTTATCTTAAAGAAGTACCTTTGCTTAAATAAGTAAATTTTCTTACAAAAAGTAACTTTTCTTAAAAAAAATTATTTTTTTCAATAGGTACCTTTTCTTAAAAAAGTACATTATTTTACAACAAATTGCCTTTTCTTAAAAAACTGAATTTTCCTTCAAGAGTACCCTTTATGTAGAACAAAATAACATCTCTTGTGATAAGTGCTTACTCTGAAAATCGTACCTGTTCTTGAAAAAAGCACCAATTCTAAAAAAAAATTCATTTCTTAAAAAAAAACTTTCTCTTCGAAAAAAAATACATTCTCTAAAAAAAATTGGTTTTCTTACAAAGTATCTTTTCCTAAAAATATAATAATACCTTTTCTTTTCTTTTCTTGAGATAAGTGGCCTTTCTGAAAATAAGTATGTTTTCTTAAAAAAATAACCGTTTTCTAAAAAGAGTACTACGTCTTTAAAAAGTACCTGTTTTTAAAAAAAGAACTTCTTTGTAAAAAAAAATTCATACTCTTAGGCTATTTCTTGCAGAAAGTACTTCTTAATAAAAATTGTACCTTTTAATAAAGAAGTACCTCTCATAATACATATACAAATACATAATACAATAATACAAATATAATACATATTCTTAAAAAATGACCTAAAAATATACTCTTTTTTAAAAAAGTACAAAAAAAATTCTTAAAAAAAGTTTACCATTTTACAAAAAATATCGTTTCTTAAAGATCCAATTAAATTATGCTTTCCTCACGCTCATTTTGGTGTCGATCGGGTAAAACGACCAAACTTCAAATGTAGAAAGTAAAAACAGTTCCACATAATTAACGCGGGTCGGTAGGGTCATACCCATCCAATTTACGACGAAATACACAACATTCACCAGGAACTGTAGAAGGTAATTCCAAGATAATTACAATAAAATATGAACTTAAAACTACATAACATTTACTACAATGTATTTACGATGAAAGTACATAAGTACATAAAAGTACAATAAAAATGTACCATAAAGAACATAAATTGTATCAAAAGAACACAAAAGGTATACAAAATAAAGCAGTGTAAAAAACCCGGGTTTTGCCTTTTATGTACTTTGTTCTTTTGTTATAATACTGAAATACGATATGTACTATTTAATATACTTTATGTACTTTTTGATACTCTTTCTGTGCATTTTATGGTACATACTATGAAACTTTAGGTACACCAAAAGGGACCTAAAGTGTACTAAAATTTACATAAAGTGTACAAAACTGTGAACAATTAAATGCGCCAACAACTACATATACTATGTCTTTAAAGTGCACAAAAAGTACTCTTGGTCAAATTTTATGTAAATTTTTGGAACACTACAGGTTCTTTTTCGTTGGTTGGTACATGTTATGTACTTTTTGGTGCATTTTATTAGTTTTTCATACTCTTTATATACTTTGCTAGTACACCTTATGTACTTTTTGGTACACATGATATACTTTTTGGTACACTTTATGTACCTACGTTGAAATACGTTTTTGGTGTACTTTGTGGCTAGCTATTTGGTATCAGTTTTCTACACCCTATATGCTTTTTGTGGTAGACTTTATGCTTTTCTCGATACATTGCTTTTAGGTACACTGTACTTTTTGGTACACACTTTTTTTACACACTTTTTAATAAAACTTATGCGCGTCTTTGGAATAATTCTTGGTAACGTTTATGTTCATTTTATATTACTTCGTACACTTTTGTAGTTACTGGCAGACATTATGTGCTCTTTGGTACATTTATGTTTTCATCGGTACATTACTTTAACCCTGCTGTTAGATTAGAAAAAACTTACGAATCTTAGATTGAGGGACCATTTGGTCCATACTGCAATTTTCATCCAAAATAATAATTTTATCTTATTCTTTGTAACTATTTTGGTTCAAAAATTTCTAAAGCAAGTATTTGACATATCAAAAACATCCGCTAACATATCAAAAACATCTTCTAAATATTTGACATGAATTTACATTCGCTTGGTAATGAAAAAACTTACGAATCTTAGGTTGAGGGACCATTTGGTCCATACTGGAATTTTCATCCAAAATAATAATTTTATCTTATCCTTTGTAACTATTTTGGTTCAATAATTTCTAAAGCAAGTATTTGACATATCAAAAACATCTTCTAAATATTTGACATGAATTTACATTCGCTTGGTAATGAAAAAATGTACTATTGACCAAATGGTCCTCTAATCTAAGATTCGTCATTTTGTATTTTTCTCAGTCCTGAATAAAGTTAGAAAATTTAATTTTCGCACATAACATTGTTTTATTAAAAGACCCCATTAACAGAAAAATTTAGTCAGTATATATCACCGTTCCAAAGTTACAAGGGAAAACAGAAAAAATTTGGACCAAATGGTCCTAATCTAACAGCAGGGTTAAGGTACACTGTACTTTTTTGTGCATACATTCTTGGTAACTTTTATGTACTTTTTAAAATCATTGGTACATTTTTGTTTTAGTTGTACACGTTATATACTCTTTGCTACATTTACCTATTCTACGGTATACTACTTTTAAGTACGCTATTCTTATTGGTATATACATTCTATGTACTTCTTGGTTAAATTTGTACACATATTCTATGCACTTTTTGGTAAAATGTATGCGCGTCTTTGGAATAATTCTTGCTAACTTCCATGTGCATTCTACAATTTTTGGTACATTTTTTAAATTATAGTACACGTTATGTACTCTTTAGTACATTTATATATTCTTCGGTACATTACTTTTAGGTACGCTGTACAGTTTGGGATACACATTTTATGCACTTCTTTGGAATAATTCTTGGTAAGTTGTATGTATTTTCTATAATCTTTGGTACATTTTTGTACTTACTGGTACACGTTATGTACTGTTTGTTACATTTATGTTTTCTACGGTACATTGCACTGTTCTTTTTGGTATACCTATTCTATGTACTTGTTATGTAAACTGGTGCGCTTCGTTGGAATAATTCGTTCTGTACTTCTTTTAGGTACTATTTTTTAATATTTGGTACATTTGTGTAGTTACTGGTACAATTTATGTACTCTTTGTTACATTTATGTAAATTTTCCGTGCAGTTTTAAAATATTACCGTTTATATATATTAGAGTTTTGGGGTGAATAACTTGTAATAGATTTCTCACTTGACGCAAAGTTCTTCTAACTTGACCCAAAGTTCTCTATAAAAAGGCAACATTTCAGACCCAAATTTATCACTGGCATTTGCCAGCAGATGATGTATTGTATATGTTCATGATATTGTTTTTGCACATGTTAGTACGTACGTATATATTTTGCATGCACTTGTATTTGCATTGCAAAAGGACGCAAGGATGTGTTACTGAATGGTCTAAAGTAATTGACAATAGCGCTCAACAACAATGCCAAGAGAAAATTGTAGAACTTATATCGTGTTGTTTTGTACACTTTCACGTAAGGTAACAAGGTGAGATATACTGCAATCACACAGACACTATCTTAAGTCTGCCTACAAATAAATACAAATAAACATATGGCAACAAACTCAGCCTAAAGGATACTGTTGCGAGTGTGTGTGGTGTTGGGTTATACATGAAATTGTACTCCAACCAATGTGTGCAGATATTCATTTCTGTTATATACCTACATATGTGTAAATTCATGTAATTCATGAATTTGCTTCAAAAAATCCTTGCACACATACTACAAATGAAAGGATTCACACACTATCTATGCATGAATGCATATGCTACTGTATGAGCTGTTCACCTTCTCCACTACTTTGTCACACATATTTATTGTCGCTTAAATGTTACCATTTTTCATGTGTTTGAGCGTTTATAGTCGTTGTGTTCATTGTTTCCTTGACATGTATTTTTTCGGGGGATATTCTTCCTTTTGATTGTTACTTGCAATTGTTGTCGCCATCACCGTTACCATCACCGCCATCGTCACAGTCACCCTCAATGGATAGTCATTGTTGGGACTCAGCCTGATGCCTTTGTTCTCGTGAATTATTCATGTGCGAAAGCGTAGAGGTTGAAATAAAAAATGAACTGTTGGAAAGTCCGTGATTTGGTGAGAAAGTGAAAACATATATATCGTATATAGTTTTACGGAAACTTTGAATATTTAAAAACGGAATAAAAACTTAAAATTCTCCAGAATTTTGTATTTATTTTTTAAAATATGCAAATAGTAGTGAGGACTGGGACAAAGAAATAGGGCATAATTAAAAAAAAGTCAGGAGCAAAAAAAAATGCAGTATTGAATCAGATGTGGAAAACTTCAGGGCAAAAATTTTGCTACGGCGGGCAAATGTCAACAGGACTAGTATGTGACTGCCTAGTATGTAATGGACAACTACCTTGTGAACGGAGTAAATTAATTAGATTCAAATTAAGACATTCGGTAGAGTTGTGACACATCATTGGAGTAACTACAGCAGGAAAAAGCGAGAAGTGGTATAACAGTGTATGTGGATGAAATTGTTGCTTATAAAAAAATATTCGTATGCTCAGGAGGAAAATCAATCTGACAAAATTCTTAAAAAAGTTGGCAGCTAAACTAAAACAAATCCAATCCCTCTTTCACCAAGATAGCTGATTGTGCAAGTGACAATGAAAATCAAGTCACAAATATACAGAGTGAACTGATAATGCGGGGAGGTAAATTTACAGTGCACTCACTTAGGTGGCCTCAAGCAACCCAGAGGGGTCAAGGACCTTAAAATATGAGGATAGCTTCTCCAACGGGCCCAATCTTCGGCTTTTCTCATACAGTTGGTAACACAAAGCTTTCGCATGAAATCCTGCACCTGGTCTTTCCAGTGAAGTATTGGTCGTCCCACTTTTCGATCCCCTTCGAGTACGTCATCGAAGACCTTTCAAACTGGTTGATTCTGATCTATTCTACTGATATGGTCTAGTCTGCGTAAACGCGCTTCTTTGATACGCATATCTACGTCGGTTTCCGGATACAATTTATACAGCTCGTGATTCATCCGTTGACGATACTCGCCATTTTCCATTTTTGGGAGCATTTTTCTCTCGAAGACACCCAGTGATGTTTCGTAACCATGCTATTACCCAGGATTCTGCGCCATAAAGCCAGACAGGTTGTAGGAGACTCTAATACAGTTGGATCTTTGATTCTCGAGAAAAGATCTTAAATCTGCAGTGCTTGCTTAGCCCGAAATAGCAGCAGTTTGCAAGCACAATTCCTTCTGTTTGCCACGGATCCGAGATTGATGAATTCGTCCACTACCTCGAAATTTTAAAGGTTATAAACCTTCAAACTTTACTCCAAATGGGAGGACTTTGACCGATACACGCCATTTTCTATTGCAGGACTTAATACTTTCGTAGCATTTATCCCTCGAGCAATCCCAGTAGTATTTCATCAGCATGCGATATGACCCAGGATTCTGCGCCATAAAGCAAGGCAGGTTATACAAGATTTTGATACAGTTGGATCTATGTTTCTCGATAGAGGATCTTATCTCTGTAGTGCTTGTTTAGCCAGAAATAACACCTGTTTGCAAGCACAATTCACTGTTTGATTTCCAGGCAGACGTTATTGCTTCTGTTTGCGGTAGATCCGAGGTTGTTTAATTCGTCCACTACCTCAAAATTATAAAGGATATAAACATTCTAACTTTACTCCGAATGCGAGGATGTTCATCTCGGCGAAACCATTAATTTTGTCTTGTCCTCGTCTATTGCCAAACCCGCTTTTGCTGATTCCTTCTCAATTTTCGAAAATACTGCAGTAGCTCCTCACAGATTTCTCCCAATGTAGTCTAAGTCATCCGTATACTCGCGCAGTATGTGAATTTTGCTGCTGATAGTTTTGTTCTTTTTCACTGTATCTTTTCCCAGAATGATCTCAATCAATATTTTGAAGAGATCGCATGATAGGGCGTCTCCCTGCGTGAGGTCTCGTCTCATACTAAATGGTTCGGTGACGACTTTGCCAATTTTTACCGAGGATTTAGTGCCGATTAGTGTCATTCTACAAAGACTTAACAGGAATACCAAGGTCCCACACAGCTTGGTACAATTCTCCCCGTATCGGGCTATCGAAGGCAGCCTTATAATCTACAAAGAGCTGGTAGGTGTCGATATCTTTTTTGTGAATTTTGTCCAGGATTTGTCGTAATGTGAATATCTGGTTGATCGTGGATTTTCCAGACCTAATATCACGCTGATAAAGTCCGATAAGGCCTTCAACAAACGGGTTTAGTCTTTCATCTACTTCCGTTGATTTGACTTTATACTCTTCAATAGAATTTACGAGTCTCATTTTTCCTTCTGTAAGATTAAATTTGCTCACTCTTGCGCTTTCACCACAACTCTTGTTTCTGTCTAAACAAACGGGTTTCCTCTCTCCTCTTATACTTATACCGTTCTGTCGCAGCTCGCGTTGCCACTAACTGAAGCCTTTCCATACGTACAGCGTTATTTTCATCGCTCGTCACGCGACAATCGTCATCGTACTATGGTTTGTCTTTAAGCGGATTTTCATAACCAAGTACGGTCTCTGCAACAGTTTTCATAGAGTGGGAAATGTACTTCAACTTTTCTTGGGGATCATGAGGTGGGGAAGCCTTCTGCGTCAGTATCTGAGTGAGCTTCTGTGCATTGGCCGTGACAATCTCTGATAATTGCAGCTTTCCGATGTTAAGCTTTCTCTATTTCCGGTTTCGTACGGCTTTCGCTCTGCAGCAACCGGGTAGTGACCCGAATCGATACCAACTCGTCGAATCACCGGTACTTACATTACATTGATAGGGAGCATTCCAGTAATTACCATGTGATCAATCTGGTTCGTCGTCTGTTGAGCAGGGGATATCCAAGTAGTCTTAGGGATGTCTTTATGTTGGAATCTCGTACTACTTACAACCTGGATTTTCGCCAAGGCAAAATCTAACAATCTCCTTCCGTTATCAGAAGTAATAGAACGTAGACCGAATTTACCGATGATTCGTCCAGTATACACCGCCAAAAAAATATATATACTTATAATGAATCGAATCTGACAAAAGCACTTAAACAGCGCTGGAAAATAGGACTTCTTAAGCCTTCCTTAATCAGTTTTGTAAGAATAGCCCTTCTTCAATCCCCTACTTCCGCGGATGGTGTATTTTCTGCTAGAATTTCTGTCTGCCAATGAAATTGGCAGCTCTTTAAGGCATAAAGGCATTAAGATTTTAGACTTAGCATATTGTATCAAACTATCGCAAAATCAGTTAGCAAAATATTGCGTTAATTGTTCGAAACATATGCATTGTAAAAATTCTCGTTACATTTCAGTTTTTGTTTGCATTTTGTTTGCATTCCAATTCATTATATTCCATTCATTCCAATCAACCGCTGATGAAGATCTATGGCTAGATCTGAATTAGCTATATGGTTTCCCACAAGTATGAGGGATGCATTTTGTAACACCTCTTTTTAAAAACTATTTATCTATGAATTTGTATTGAGCTTGAATAAAAAATTTAAAATTATCTGTTTCAAAGCACCCTATTTTGAGGGCGCACGACTGCAGGCGTTATATATAAATCAATCTTACCAGTGCTACTAAAGATGTGGTAAATCGACCACCAACCAAAAATCCACACCAAGTCCGATTTTATAAAACTGTTTCTTAACCAAATATTTTTAATACAAAAAAAAATACCCACAGATTAATAACCACCAAACTCCTTTTAATTTCAGGCGGTAGTCTAGGTGTCCGACTTCTCTAACATCTCATATGGGCATTCCCACATAAATGACCACTTTTGTCACATTACTTAACATAGTTCTTAGTTACTTAACATAGTTCGATTGTTTTAATATCTGCCTGTTTCTCTATCTCGAACTAAGCCAACGAAAATTAGTCACTCACATTCGATTAAATTTGGGTTCTTCTAAGTCGAAATTTTCATTTACCTGACTATATGTGACCCTGCTTATTGAACCCAACTAGTGTGTCAAATTTCATGAATTCACTTTTTAGGAATTTGTATGCAAAAAACCTTAAATTTTCATACGAAACCGCTCGCAAGTCTCAAATACATCAGAAAAATGATGTAAAATGCAATTATATAAAACAGTAAAAACCCAATTTGTGTGTGAAAATTTAATTGCGGGAAACTTTAATTATGTTTTACTCAAAAACATGTCTTGACACACCAGGTGGGTTTTAAAATTCAGGATCACTTATGTGGTTCCCAAATGACAGCACCTTCGAAATAGAGAAACCAAAGCTTGTACTGAAAAGTTTTGAAAAAATGTATATTTCCATTCGACTTGAACCGACAAGATTGTGGAACCCAACTCAACTTTCTTTCGCCGAGAACACGAACGAAAGCTTTTGTTCGATATTGGAAAATAGGGCTGTAAATTCCTGCGTACAATATTTAGCAAAAGAAGAGAAAACAATCAAACTATCTGGTCCTAAATTATAACAAATTAAAAAGCGCGACGAGGTGTGTCAAAAGCGTACCTTTGTATGGAGATGCCCATACATATTTATATATTAGTGAAAAAGGGTAAGGCAAACGTGGCTAGTAATATCAGCAAAAACTAATTAGAGCTAAATACCTCTTTACGGAATAACATCACATTTTTATGAGTCAGACTTCGTGGTCAATAACAAATTGACTTTTCGCATTTACACAAAATCGCAAATAAACTACCAAGACGTATAATTTATATTATTTATAATCCACTACAGCGAATACGTGATGAAATATACCCTCAATATAAAGAACACGCCCTCATTAACATTTATGCTCAGTAATGTAAGGACATATTCAAATGGAATATTAGGGCGCTGTTGAATATAAAAGAAAAAATCAGTGTGTCATCAGAATGCCCGACTTATGTCCATGTGTTGTGTGCTTCGTTGATAGTACCATGTTTAGCGTGCTTGAGGCTTATCCACGAGCTCGTGGATTCGTTTGGCCCCCTTTCAATTCTGTCGGCGACAGTCAACTTATATAGTTAAGGCTTCACCAAACCATCTCCTGGTATCATACTGTTAAAGCTAATTAAAAAAATTTTAGCCTTCAGCTTGTAAGGAATTTAAAAATTATAACTGTCAGTTAGCTCTGATCAGATTTTGTGTTACTGGCCCTTAAATTATAAATATAATTATTACAAAGTATCAGTTTTAAGGACTTTCAAACCTAAAGTTTCAAATTGTATTTTCTATTCAAATTATTCCTATTTAAAAATAAAAACATCTCCCTATTTCTTGATCCATGCTGACAGCAAACAAGTTCCTTAATTGTCCTTCAGCTTAAACTGCTGATTGTTGATTTATGATTCATTTTAGTTTATGTGAACTATCATGTTTCCCTCTGTTCATATCCTTTCACAAATACGTTTAACATCCTTGTTAGAGATCACGTCTATACCGTGAGCATTTCCCTCCATTTCATGGCAAATAAGACATTAAAATGTAATCATTTCTGCTTTTACTTGTATCCTCCCCAATTTCAACATGTTCCTTGTGATAGCTCAATTGAAGATTTATTATCATTCTAAAGACACTGAAATTGACTCTATTCTCTTTATCATTATTAGCCAGTATTTTGCGCTATGAGCTGTCTGTTCTGTTCTTTATTTGTGTACGTTTTCTAGTTTCTTGAGCAGATTTCTCTGTCATTTAGTAGCATTTCACATCGACACTCGCTATTAAATCTTTTGCTGTCTTTTATTCGTGTGTTTTTTTGTTGTTGTTGCTTCTTCGGCGGAAAGGGGTTGGTGTTGTCAAATGTAGCAGTATTTTCATTTGGAAATTCATCACTCTAGCCTGGCCACTGGACATAGAACTCGTGCACGCACATGCTTATGGCCACATGCACGAACACAAACGCAATCAAAGTCAATGAAGAAAGAAACATATATATATATGTATGAAAAAAAGGACGAAAAAATAGCACGAACGTGACAGAACATATGCGGAACTGGCAACAAAAAACGGAAATTATCAACAGACATATGGAATGCTTCGCAAAATCTTTTACGGACGCAATAAAGCACTAAGCTAAATGATGAATTGAATGCACTGTGGTTTGGAAGTGGAATTCTTAGAAAATTTTTCAGAGAAAGCAATTTCATCAAAATAAGGGCAATTTCACACAATATAATCAATTTCAAAATAGGATATTTCCAACAAAAATCGACCCAAAAACCGTACTTTTGTAATTTCATCCCCTTCGATGTGGATGAAATTTCACACATACTCGTTGCTGTCATTACAATTTTAGTTCGAAATTCCTCACGGTTCACAGCTTATAGCTGTCTAAAGTTGATCATGTACAGCATTTTTGTGAGGAGATTGCAGTATTTATGTTGGAATAACTTTGAGTGCGACACTAGATTATAACAACCGCCTGATAGATTTCAACCTCTTCTTTAGGAATGAAAAATAAAAATGGCAGGTCCTTGTATATCAAAGTCATTAAAATGTAGAAAATATTTTTTGTCCTCAGATATCCTGGGGAAGCATTTTTTGTTTTTTGTTTTATTTTTACAAAATTGCGCATAATTTTCCCTACAAGATGTGAAAATTTTAATTAGGGTTGAGGGGGTTTCGAAAATATTGACGTTTTAATAATGCAATTATCATACGTATCATATCGTATCAGTTCTAAAGAGGAGGTTGAATGAAGCCTATCGTGTGATAACTTGATTGCTACAATCTGATGTCGCCTTCAAACGTTAAGCCTATATAAACACGGCTATCTCCTCACAAAAGTCCTGCAGATGACTAACTTTCGACAGCTATAAAACATGAACCGTGAGGACTTTCGACCTGAAACGAACGTCATTGTAACAGCAGAAGTGAGGACAATATCAGTGATATACATAGAAATCAAAAGCTATCAAAATCCAGACTGGGTCGAAACAATATGGAACCACGCAATATATATTAGACGCCGTGGTTCTGTGGGGGGTTTATCGAAAACAAATGAAATAGTTCTGCCGGTTGTAAACAGCTGGATTGATCGAGATGAAATTTCACGTGGCCATAGGCGGGGTATTATGCTATAGAAATTGGTATAGCCTAGTATCATAGCTCTCACTCCAGCCGCACAGTGGGAGCCCAAATTTTACTATTTCGGCCATAACAAAAATGATAACCTTTATAAAACTTAGAATTTTGTTTTTATTGGAAATATTTTTTTTTGCTGTTTGTGGCGCTACTAATATCCCACAAAAAACATCGGGTACATTAAGGCTTGCTCCTATGCTTCTCGAGATATTTGGGAAAATATTTTTTTTTTACGAAAATGTTGCCTTGTTTTTTTCAATTATTTGAGAATATCTTGGCTGAATAGGAAGTAATATAACATTCGGAAAAGTATTGCAATCACACAGCATATGTTATAAAATACGACAAAAAAAAAACGTTAAAATCCCTTGTTTTTTGAGGAAATCAAATAAATTTAATGTCAAAATTTAAAAATACAACACCAACATTTTTACGCGTTTTCGAAAAAGATGTCAAATTAAGTTTATGCATGTGTGTGAAACATGTCTACTTGTCTACTAATTCTATGGATACCCGATTTTACTAACTTTCACATATCTCTAAACTCGGGTGATTTTACCGTAGTCCTTTTACCCAACTTTTGGCCAGTATAATTTTTTCCGTTTTTCTTTATATTTTCAAAGAAAAATAAATTGTTTGGAACGAAGTTTCTCATCGCACGTTGCGGGATGGGGGCTAAATGAAAACATTTTAAACAAATTTTTTTTTAGCTACTTTAGTACAACCCATTATAATGAACTATATTGGGTACTTGTTTAAAGGGAAGTATTCTACAAACAGCGAAAAGATCAGTTGGAAATCAATTCAGGTATTGGAAATTCCATAATAAAGTCTATATTTTGATTAGAATTCATAATTTTGAAACATCAGAATTATTTGTCGATCTTATTGATAGATTAAAAATCGGTCTTACTAAATACAAGTTGCTACTATCGAATTTGAGTTGTATTAACCAATTTGAGCATTTCAAAAACCTCATTCATTTGAAATGGAAGATACAACTAATAAAAAGTACAATACTAGAATTCGTGTTAAAATATTAGTAACTATAATCATAATTTAGTTTCTGTCACAAAAACACTTGTTACAATGTTATGTATGTATTCGATTTTTCACTAGAGGCTTTGCTTTTCGAGAGAAACTACATACAGTTGAATGTTACACGAAGACTTTACAGAAAAATTATTATTTTAAACAGAAAGTGATAAACAAAGTTGTGAAAAAACAAAGTGTATAGATATCATCCACCGAAGAATACACATGATCATAAATTGAGGTGAAGTAAAACTTTTAAACACAATCGATGAATCTGACGCCAATATTGAGGCCTTCAAAAACACATACAAACAATTGTGGGCACTTGACTGGAGGAACTAGTATTGTGGATGACACAAATTAACTTAAACATACATATGATACCCCGGGGTAACCCATCCCAATTTTTGATCGAAAATATGAAAAATTTAGAAAGACTGTCTATATTTATTTTTCGATTGGATGCTCCGTTTTCGAGATATAGAAATTTTATCATATTTTCGAGAAAAAAAAAATGTTCACGGGTTCGTAATAATAATTTTGTTTATATTTAAAGTTTTAATAAAAAAAACAGTCACAGTCATCAAATGGTTGTGACAGCCATCAAATTCAAGTACATAATTAGTTGAGCATAGCAATATATTATTTGGTACAACGGAATTAGTATTTACATTTTTTGTTCATCCAACTAACTGAATATTCACTACTACAGGATAACTTGATTGCTAGAACTAAAACTCGATTGACAGTTCACATTTATTTCTTTTTGCTGTGGCTCAACTAAATATTTCAGTTCTTGCAACCAAAACTGAATTACAAATCAATTGATATGCACAACATTTGGTGATACTGAACAAAACTATTGGTAATTACAACAGAATAATGTGATAGTCCAAGGAACCGCCAAATTTTAATTGGCTGTAAATATAGTTGTGACAGCGAATCTCTTCTCCATGTGTAGGTGGAGCCTGTTTATAACATATTGTAGTTTTGAACCCAATAAAAAGTAAATTTAGAAAAGCCAAAGTGCAAGACTGTCACATCCATGAAGTACAACCCCGAGCATGTAATTACATTTGGCAGCACACTTACTCTTACACTCGTAATTTTAGTTTGATTTGTGTCTAGAATAACAAATGGGGAGAAATTTCTTGTTTAACGGGAAATTCTCTAGGTGGAGCCTATTTATTACATATTGAAGTTTGAACCGAATAAAAAGTAAATTTAGAAAAGCCAAAGCAAAAGAGGTTTAAAAAAAATAAAGTTTTCTTAAATAAGTGAGTTTTAGCAAAAAAAAAAAAAAAAGGAAATTTTCTCAAAAAAAATCTATTCATATTCTTAAACAGAGTACCTTTACTTAACAAAATACCTTATCTTAAAGAAGTACCTTTGCTTAAAAAAGTAAATTTTCTTACGAGAAGTGCATTTTAAGTACCTTTATATTCATAAGTACCTTTTCTTAAAAAAAGTACATTATCTTACAACAACTTGCCTTTTCTTAATAAACTACCTTTTCGTTAAAGAGTACCTTTTCTGTAAAACAAAATAACTTTTCTTGAGCTTCAATGGAATATATGCATTATGATATAATTACGGCTAAGGAAAGCGGGCTTCGCTGGAGCTAAGCTATTTAAGGAGGCAAAGAAAGGATTTCAAACTTAAAATACTGATTTTGTCTCTATTAGTTTGAAACTTAAAGAGGAGGATATGTTTGATACTTTTAAATAGCCTGAAGACATATTGTCCTCTCCAAGACGGAAAAAAATCTTCTAGTAACGTAAAGTAATTGTCCAGTAACTCCTAACTTGGATAATTTGGACAGTCGTCTCTTATCTACGAAACCGTCGTCGTCTGTTGTTCCTTCATCCACTGAAGTCAGGGACCATAATCATTATGACTTTTATTATGCCATATTCATGATTATATTATGAGTTTTAAAGACATTTTTCAATGGTAATGATTAATTTAAATAATATGTACTGTTACAAAAATCAGATGTTGTGTTTGTTTTGTTTGTTTGCATTTTTTAGTACCGTATAGCCTCGAAAACGGTTGGACTGATCTTATTGAAATTTTCACAGAATGCAGCTGTGTACTGTAGGGTACTTGAATTTTTGATGTATCAAGTGGGCGTGGCCCCACCCATTGGAATCTATTTTTGAAAACGCAATATCTGGAGGACTGTTTCACCAATCGCCTTGAAAATTTGTGTGGATGCATTTGGCAGCAAAAATCGTGATACAATAAAAAATGGGCGAGACCGCAATAGTGGGCGTGGCATACATCTTGAAACTTTGTACGGCTGTACATCATGAACTATCAGAGGTATGAGTATGATATTTTGTATATAAGTTGTTCGTACAGTATGAATTACAGTCTGGGAGTAAGTGGGCGCTGCCACGCCCCCTTTGAAAACAAATCGCGCTGATGGCTTTTCTAATAGACCGATTGTTATGAAAATTTTACAATGTGGTACTGTGCCATACAATTTGAAATTTAAAATGGATATATCTCATGAGCTATCAGAGGTATGAAGATATAATTTGGTATATATGTTGTTGTACAGTACGAATTTCTGTCAGGGTGGAAGTGGGATGTGCCACGCCCCTTTTAAAAGAAACCGTTATATCAGTCATAATAATAGTTTAATCCTTCCTGTAAATTTCACAGAATGTTACAGTTGGCCTGCAGATACGAACAGGCTATTTGGAAGAAAGTTGCAAAAAAGGGACGAGTCAACACACGTCAATATTTGACTATTATATATACTATATCAAACAATTGTCCGTACACCAGGCACATGACAACATATTTCAATGTATCGCAAAAAATATATGGGCGATTTAAAAAAAACTATTCGAATCAAATCAATTCGATACATTAAAATATGTTCACAACTGGCTGGTGTACGGACAATTGTAGGTGACATCATCGGACCCTATTTTTTCAACTATGGAGAATGACCATTGTACAGACGTCTAGTGGACACATAGAATTCAATTTCGGTGTCTGGAAAATCGCAACGATTACACAATACTCTCTTCCATTCATTCCTGTTCATTTCCAAGGTATGGGATGTGTAGTAATACATGGCCTTAAACAATGTTGTATAAGTTCGACATAAAACCCCGTTTCAGATCAAGTAAAAGTGATTAATTTTATAAACTGCAGTCGCTGTATCCATTTAGAAAGTAAATTCAAACGCATGACATCAAATATCAAAGGATATTAAACATATTTGAATATAAACATTAATTTAAAATTCCTTCAATCCACACTGAAAAAATAAAATAACCCAGCCAGTTAATCTATAAACGTATTCATGCCTCTTTCCACAAACTTCATATTTTCAATCATCCTTGCTCACTTAAGTTCATCGAAATCCCATAACCACTGATACTCCTCACCAAAAATAAAACAATAATAAACATAAAATCAAGTACTTGAATTTATCCAACTTTTATACGATAATACCTCTTTCCAATCATCTTAAAGGGATTGAATAAAAAATAAATTATATACTTAGAAATACAAGACCCAAGCAAACAGAAAAAACAACATTAAATAAAATCCTAAAAAAGCCAATAGAAGCTAAAATGAAATAAAACTTATAAGTATTGAGAACTTTCAGGAATCACCCAGACCTCAGCCCCCGGGTTCCACAGAGAACACATGGTTCCACAGAGGAAAACAGTTATGACCGTTTATATGATCATAAAACTTAAGCAATAATCTTCTAAATTCGATGATTGACAGAGCGGAGAAGGGAAGTGGGATGTTGTACTTGTATTTGTAGTTGTAGTTGTGAGGACGAAGGACAAGTATTGTGATACTAAAAAAATCAAAATTGGTAAAACTGGGTTCAAGCTAAAAACGTTATTAAATTTTTGAAGTGCCAATAGAAAAGCAAATAATGCGGAAAACAAAACAAACTCTTTCGATTTTATTTTTGATTTTTCGTAAGCTCTACGCTTGGGGCAACTTCATCCTCTCACAAGGGCTTAAGTATGAGCGCATCCGACACAAACACACACACAATACAATTTATATTGCAATACTTGAGATGTCATGAGTCTTTTGCATTGTGGCTGGAATGAAGTATTTGTGAACTGTTGCCATAAAAACAATAAAATATTATAGATGATGATGAGGGGGAATTTAGAGTGAAACTTCTTGACTTTTTCTTCTCAAGCTTGCGACTGTAAACTGTGGATTTCATTGGTATTGTGCTTGAACAGAAAGCCATCATTCATCTTTACCAGGCAAGAATAAAGAAAATAGAATAAAGGCGGGAGACAGTTGATAAGATTTCCAATAAACGCTAGGTTTTTTTGGACAAACACCATTTTTATTTATAACCACCAACAATCTAAATACAGTTTTCGAGGGTAATCTTAACTTAACTTCTGCTTCATTTGCTGCAACGCATTCGTATGTTTGAGTATTAGAAAAGTCGTCCAACTTCGCTCGTTTTTCGAGAAACTATTGATGCTGTGCGTGATGTGATAAAGCAAAACCCACATGTGATATACCGTGAGACTGAAGCATCCATGGGCATTAGTGTGACAAGCATCAATGAGATACTGCGCTTTCATTTGGCCGTGAAAAAGATTTGTTCTTGATGGATCCAACATAACTTGACAAATGCTCAAAAAAAGGCTCGTGTCGAATAGAGCAAAGAAATGTTGAAAACTACAACCGAGGTAACTCGAATGCAGTATATAACATCGCCACAGGTGACGAATCATGGATCTATGAATATGAGCTCGAACCTAAACTGCAATCGACTGTATGGGTCTTTCAAGGCGAGCCAAATCCAACAAAAGTTGTTCGTGGAAGAAGCACATCAAAGAAAATGATCGCGTTTTTTCGGTATAACCGGTCATGGGGCCACAGTGCCTTCAGTGGAACGTAGGACGGTTAACTCTGGGTGGTAAACCATCATCTGTTTGCCAACAGTGTTAGAAGAAATAAGTAAAAACAAGAAGAGACGACGGACCATTTTGCATCAGGACAATACGAGCTCTCACACATCAGCTGAAACAATGGGCTATTTGAGCACTTAACATGTCTAATTGATCATTCACCGTAAACCCCTGATTTAGCACCCAATTACTTCTTTTTACTGCCTGATCAACGATTTACGATGCCCGAAGCAGCTGTTGAAGCCTTCAAAAACCAGATTTTGGAGGTATCTCAATCGGAGTGGAAATTGAGCGCATGCAAAAGTGTATTGATCTTCACGGAGAATATTTTTTCCAACGATAAATTATGGTTTTTTATTGCTGGACCCGAAATATAAATACCAACCAATATCAATTTATTAAAAAAAATACAAGTTTCATAAGTTTAACACTTTTGGTTCCATTGAAACTGTGTCCTCTTATCCTAGAACCGTTTTACGGTTCTTTTCAAATCGTTTTCAGTTCTTTTTCCCGTATTTTTGGAACCGTTTTTCGGTTCTTTCGAACACATTTTTGGGACCAGTTAGAACCGTTTTCTTTAAGATTCGTTATCGGTTTATTTGGACCCGTCTTTCGGTTCGTTTGAAACCATTTTCGGTTCTTATGGAACCGTAATTCGGTTCTTCTAGCGGTTTCAGAAGCGGTTTCTCGAATCGGAGCATCACTATGAGAACTAAATACTGTATTCTAAGAGCATACCACCAGAAAATGTATAACTTGTACCAAAAGTGGTGGCAACGTTGGCCTATTTTTTCGAAAAGTCAACGACGAGCGCCATGATTATGGACTTTTTATAGGTTGAAATGACAGATATGCACCTGGAGCTCACAAAGCTCAGCCAACAATAAATCTTTTGCACACTAAGTTTGGTAAAGGTGGTTTTACACGACATGTATTTTACATATCTCATGTGACTTTTTTGACCCATCTGTTTTTCGAATGCCTGCCAAAATTATTAAAAACAAATACGGCTTTTAATTTGTTGTGTTTAAATGTTCACATGTAAACAATAAACTCTGCTGTCATTAACAGCTGATGTTATCATGTCACAAAACAGAATAAAACATTCATTAATACTTTTATTGTTGTTACTTTCCTTGTTGTTTATCCATTTGAATTTAATTTTACCACTCCTTGAAAGTGGTCTCCTTCCACAAACGCTTTGTTGTTTATCAAAAAACAGCTGATGCGATACGGTATTACATACAAAAATAGAACACGACCAATTTCAAAAATTGCGATATGAATTGCATGCTGCATTGTTCATATGGCATGCTTGATAGCGTTCACACGACATGCATTAATTTTTCATCTGCAAAAGTGACATCCGATATGTAAAATACATGCCGTGTAAAAGCTGATTAATCGTGTTATCAGCCTTCTTGGCCATGTCAATTCGCCTACTTGGAGCTGCGGTTTGACCTCTTTAGACTTTTCTTGTGGGGTGTTGTTAAAGACAGAATCTATGCGAATAATTTAGGAACGATCCACACCGTTAAGGCTTGCATCTTCCGAGGCATTCATGAGATGGCAAAGAAAACTGTCAACAAAGTCTTGGAAAATTGTTGACTGAAATCGTGTTCCATAAATATAATGAATATTTATTATTGATGTGTTAACATCTATACGCGCGCCTCTAGGGCAGTAAACTATAAATTTAATACATACGCAAGTGTTAGGTTTGTAAGAGTAAATCATCGTTTGTTTGTTCGTTCCTTGGCAGTCGGTGTTGAAAGTGATTATTGGGCGATTTTCATATAATTTTCCCACGCAATTAAAAGGCTAGTGCGGGTTTCGACGAAGAGTTTAGGCCAAAAATTAAGGCGATCCGATATCGGCGAGCCGAGATTTAAGTGTTTTAATTTGGAGTATTAATTTGGAGTAATATTAAAAAAGTATTTTATGTTGATCTTCGGTTATATCGTACGAATATAACAATGTATGTATGTATGTACAAGTGTCTGTTGCTTTGCATTCTTTGACTTTTGTGGGAATACAAAAAAAGTATTGAGCAAGAATATAATGACACATGTGCTTGCACTGGGTCTTTAAATAATTTTAAGTATTAATATTATTTAACTGTAACGTCATCATATGATTGAACGCTGTTTTTTATTTGCCAATGTAACATTTACGAATGTGTTCATAGAAATCGAACAGGTACCGTGTAGCAAAAAGGTGTTAACACATCGCCCGTGAGTTCGAACACTCATTGGATTTTTTCCAATAAAGCCATAATAAACCAAACGAAATTAAGTTTACTTTGTTTTACTTCATTTTTAAAAAGATACTTACATTTGAACTACCCTGTATATAAAAAAATACATGAGGTGTCAGGGGACACCTGGTCAGAACGAAGTTGCTTTCGCTATATTTCGTGTACTAGTTAGCTCCAAAACACCGAAGGCATCCTTTCAGAAATACGATAATTTAAATGGATCTTTAAAAAAAGATACTTTTTGTAAAATAATAAACATTTTTTAAGAATTTTTTTGTTAAAGAATGCATTTTTTATAGATGTCGTTTTTCGATGTTTTAGTTATTTCTAATTTTTCCCGCTCAACGTCCACATTTTTTTAAAGTAGATTTGTAAGAGTAAGTATTTTATTTTCCCGAAAAGGTCCCTTTTTAAAGAAAGGTAATTCTGTCATTAAAAGCTACTGTTTCTTTCAAGAAAAGATACTATTTTTAAGAAGAAGTACTTTCTGTAAAAAAAAATCCATAAGAGTATGAATTTTTTTTTACAAAGAAGAATTTTTTTAGGGACAGGTACTTTTAAAGAAGTGGTACTTTTTGTAGGAAAAGGCAATTTTTTAAGAAAATTTACTTATTTTCAGAAAGGCTACTTATCTCCAGAAAATAAAAGAAAAAATTTATTTTATTTTTAAGAAAAGGAAATTTTGTAAGAAAAGTTTTTTTAAAATAATGTATTTTGTTGAAGAAAATGTTTTAAAATTGGGCCTTTTTTCAAGAATATGTAAATTTTTAAGAGTAGGTACTTATCTCAAGAAAAGTTATTTTGTTTAACAAAACAGATACTCCTTAAAGATAATTTAGTTTTTCAAGAAAAGGGAGTCTGTTGTAAGATAATGTACTTTTTTACGAAAAGGTACTTTTTGTACGAAAATTTATTTTTTGAAACAAAGGTACTTCTTTAGGATAAGGTATTTTTTTGAAGAAAATGTACTTTGTTTAAGAATATAAATAGGTCTTTTTTTTGAGAAAATTTCCTTTTTTTAAGAAAACGCACTTATTGAAGAAGATTTTATTTTTTTAACTTCTTTGACTTTGGCGTTTCTAAATTTAGTTTTTATTCGGTTCAAACTTCAATATGTAATAAATAGGCTCCACCTAGAGAATTTCCCGTTAAACAAGAAGTTTCTCCCCATATTTTAGTCTAGACACAAACCAAACCAAAAATACGAGTCTACGAGTAAGTGTGCTGCCAAATGTAATTCCATGCTCAGAGTTGTACTTCATGGATTTGCAGGTCTTGCACTTTGGCTTTTCTACATTTACTTTTTATTGGTTTCAAAATTACAATATGTAATAAAGAGGCTCCACCTAGAAAATTTCCCTTTAAACCAAACCAAACGAAAAGTACAAACCAAAGATAAAAATATTTGTAATTTTTTAAGTCATGGAAATATAACCATATACGGACACGACCATCACGTGATAAAAGACCAAAAAAACCCCTTGGCCTCGGTGTCATTTTTGCAAAAAAGTGATCATTTTGAAAGGCTCATATCTTGCAAACCGTTCCGAATTTCTGATGGAAAGATGTAACTCTTGTCAAAAGGAACAAAAATTGTGAACATATATAATGAAATAAAACTTCATCTTCAAGGTCAAAGTCGCAAAAAACTTTAACAAGTTCGATTATTTTTCCTTTCTCTCCCTGTTCAGGTCCATAGGTAGTTCTGTTCAAAATTCAAGGAAACAATCAACTTCAAAAATGTACCTATGATCTCAGTAAACAACTTTCTAGATCATATTAACTTCCTAAGAATGATTCTTAATACCGTTTACCTCAACATTGAGAGACTATGCTATCTCACCGACCGCAGCAGCACAGGCAAAGCAGTAAGCTCAACACACCCAACAAGGGACGCAGCACACAATATAAGAATCATTCCTACGAAGTTCAGATGTTCAGATGTTTCCTCACAGAACATGCCCTTGGTGTCATCGTCTTTTTCTTCCGTTGAGGCATGCAAACAAATTATCGATATGTTAAAGTATTTCGCCTTTATGAGAATGGTGGCTATACGTTCACGCACGGTGTTGAACCTTAAGACAATATGTCGCATACTTTTGGACAACTTCAAATCGGCAACCAAATTCATGATTTTTTTCATGACAGCTGCATACAGTATGTTACAGTTCTTCTTTCGTGTACAACTATATCTTGTCCATTGCATGGCCTGGATAGCAGTATTGTCAGTTTTATATTTCTCAAGGACATCTGTCAATTGAATAGTGGCGCTGGATCTGCATAGTGTTCTTACATTTAAAATGCATGTTCGTAAATCGTGGTCTTTATAACCTTTGCCAGGGGTCGTCAATATTATATTTTGTATTCACATGTTTTATGTTTTTGTTCTCCTTTCGCATTTTCAAGCCCAGCCCACCGTGGTGTTGCATTCTGCACACTGCAAGGATGTTTATATTTCAGCCTTTGGTCAGTATCATTCACCTTTAAAGGACAAAAGAATATGCCCGCTAGTTCGAAGAGCTTCATTGGCGGTGTCAACTGTTTAACCTGCGATGCATCAGTGATCGCATAACTAATCAGGCTGCTTATTCGTTTCGCCTTTTCACTCTAGATATTTACCTGAGGGTTCCGAGAACGCAATTGTCCGCGACATACTTCTAGAAAATAGTGCTCTGCTTTGACTGCTCTATGAAGGAATCATTTCTGGCCACTCCGAAATTAGTGGCTATCAAATTGTTTCCACCTCCCATTATATATAAATGCAATAAACTTCAATAATCCAATTTAAACCGATTTTATGCAACTATTTGCTATAAAATTAAATCTCTTTGATACACATTTCTTCTACAGTTATTTTCATTCACACGGAAATCCCCACAAGAAATACTATTATTTATAGTCATAGGCATGAACGTGTCATGCATGAGGCAGTTACAAACCATTCGAGTTTATTTCAGTTGTCCTGGTAACAAACATCCTTCCGAGGACGAGAAAATTACTTTGTGAAAAGAAATTTACAAAGGATTTCTACCTTCACATAATTGCACTAGCCTACAACAGATTTCATTTTAAACATCAGCAATATGTGTGTCTCCATGTGCGTGTATTAGTACAACGGAAATGGATGTAATGCCATAAAATCGTAACTGTGTAGGATTTCAGGACTATGTCATTATGATATGTAGTTGTCAAAACGGAATACAGGTAAAATTGCAAATGGTAGAAGACGATTGCTGAGAGGTGTGCACTTCTTGGTTATTTTCTTATAAAATATTATTAAAATCTTTATGGTTTCCATCTTCGAAAGGCTTCGTTCACATTATTACCATCGTCAAGTAGTTTTAACCACAAAATTTTTAATATTAGTTTAAAGTTTTTCCGAAGTTTTCACACAATGTGCGGTGAAGTTATTTTTAATGTAAAAGTTTGAAACTTTCTCCTGATCTTGCTCGGAATTTTATGACAGAAACTAAATAATGTAAAGGGTTTTTCAACAGAGACGCTACAAAAGTAAATCGATAGGGACAGCAAACGACGCCATATTTTTCCCACTCTTTTGACATTGCTCTGCAGTAAGGTTGGCCATTTCATCATGGAAAGATATACGAGCCAACAACGAGTCGAAATTATTAAAATTTACAACTGAAATTTGGAGTCAGTGGCCTCAACTTTAAGAGCGCTGCGTCCAATTTATGGTCGTCATAACCGTCCTACCAGATCAACAATAGAGCGTCTAGTGGAAAAATTTGAGTCCACAGGCACAGTATAAAATGTTCCCGTGCCAGTGAGACAAAGAAGTGCCCGTAGTGTCGAGAATATTGCTGCCGCTGAGGCTTCAGTTCAAGAAAGCCCAAATGTGTCTCTCACGCGTCGTTCTCAAGCATTGGACATCTTTGTGACGTTGTTGTGAAGATCAAATTGACGCAAGAACTGAAGCCGGTTGACCACCATAAGCGTCATATGTTCGTGAATTGGGCTGAGCAACAACTTGAAAATGATTCGGATTTTCATCGGAAAATCGTCTTCAGCGATGAGGCTCATTTCTCGCTGAATGGCTTCATCAATAAGCAAAATATGCGTTATTGGTCAGACAGCAATCCACACGTAATCCATGAATCATCATTGTATCCCGCAAAAATTACGGTCTAGTGCGGTTTATGGGCCGGCGGCGTCATTGGGCCGTACTTCTTCCGTGATGATCAAGACTGGAACATAACTGTGAATGCGAATCGGTACCGTGCAATGATAACCGAATATTTTTTGTCCCCAATTGGGTAATATGGACTTGGAGGACATGTGGTTCCAACAGGACGGCGCCACAAGCCACACAGCGAATGCCACAATCAATTTATTGGAAACCAAGTCTGGTGAACGTGTTATCTCACGAAATGGCCCAGTCGATTGGCCGCCACGGTCGTGCGATTTGACGCCGTTAGATTATTTCCTGTTGGGCTACGTCAAGTCTATGGTCTTTGCCAACAAGCCAGCGACGATTGATGACCTTCGTACGAATATCGAACGTGAAATTGCAGCAGTATCGGCCGATTTATGCTTGAAAACCGTCAATAATTGGGTTCAGCGTCTGGACTTCTGCAAGCGTGCCCGTGGTGGCCATGCAAAAGATATCGAGTTCCATACATAATGGCATCGAACGTACTTTCGCGGGAATAAAGAATTTCATTGGTTTCTAAAACCGGTTTGGTTTTATTTAAAAAAACTTTTGTAGCGCTCTTATTGAAAAACCCGTTAGTTGGGCCTGAGGAGATAAGTGTGAAAACTGTTATTCTTAGAATTATAGTCATGGTTCTCAAGAATTTGAAGGTTTAATTAAACATAGAAATAAATAAATCTTTAAAGCTGATTGGGGAATCCAGCCAAAGTGGCAGCTATAAACATAAATAATAAAGGATGTCACAATTGACTCACAGAGTCCCATGAGAACCGATGTCTTCCTTTCCTCCTGGCACAGTGGGGTCGATTCGAAAATACATTGTAATAATATCACAGCTTTTGCAGAGCAGGAGTCGGGCTTTTAGAATATTGTATCGAGAGGCACCCTGTGTTAACACAGTTGTTGCTAAAGGGGATCAATATTGACCGCTTTGGGGCTGTTTCAACTTTCGAAGCCTGGTACGTCTACACTTATACAAGTACGATAATTTTTTACTTTCGAGAATCTACTGTACAAGACAAACAAAAAGTATGCTCAGTTTTGGGGAATATCTTTTATCGTTATTAAGATATTCTCTACCAATGTTTATATTGTCAATTTTTTTCGTTGATTTTTTTCAGTTTTTTGTTAATAACTCAGTCATTGAGTCATTTCAGTAAAGAATACTGAAATTCTTTTTCAATCTAAAAAAAACACAATATATAGACAGTTGTGTGCGTTGAAATGGAGTCAACACTAATCAACAATTTCAACACAAAAACAAATGTAGAAAAATTAAATTTTTTTTTTATTGTTCACTTAAGAACGAAATATAACATTTAAGAACATTAATGTCGTAATCTGAAATTAAATCATTAGGTATAAATCAAAATATTTCAAAATGTCCCGTTTTGCCTGTGAATTAACTGTTATTTTTTATCAGAGCTCAGTAACGCCTTGACATTGAATCCACAAGTCGTGTTTTCCACGCCGATTGTACCAGTGTCCTAAGCTCAACTTTATTAAATTGGTTTATTCCTTTGATAGACACTTTAATGTCCCGCCATAAATTCTGAATAGGACTGCATAGACCATCTTAAAACTATGACACTATTATTTTCAAACCAAGCTTTTGCTCGCTCCGATGTGTTTTTGGGGTCGATATTATGTTGAAACACACATGCGGCATTTCCCATGCAGCACAAGGCATCATGATGTTTTTTAATATAGTGGTAAAAGATGCAGCGTCCATTGTCTGTTCAATTTGGAATAAAGGTTCTGCCCCAATGTAAGAGTAACACAACCCCGTACCATTACGTTTCGGCTACCAATTTTAACTGTTTGGATTGTGTTCTGGGGCCTGAATTCGGTGTTGGAAGGCTTTCGTACAGGAAGATCACTCCTATCATAATTAACCAATCTCACTTTTGTTTCAGATGTCCTCAAAATATTTCGCTATTTGCGTACGGGCTATTTCAAGCTCCGTTTGGATACAAATGAAAATTTTCGGACACTTTTTGCCTTTAAATTGTTTTTAGTTACCGTTTGTCTTAATGTAGAGGTGTCAACGTCCCGATCGTATTGCCTTTTAAAGGCGGAAGAGGTAACAAAAGTCGAACTCTACGTGGCGCAATATTGTTGGTTCCAAATGTTCTGTAATTTTCAAGGTTTCCCTCTGTTTCCTGCATTGGGGTTATATTTTATTCCGGTTTACACCATTTTCTTTAAGCATTCCATTATGCCAGTAATTTTTACGTAGCTTTTGAATTCTTTTCTCAGCTCTTTTATTCTTTATTGGCGCTCGTGATTGCAATACTTCGATTGGCCCATTTTGGAACGACAATAATGACAATTTATTAATGTTACTAAAAATTAATCATATTTAGAAGTTAACATTACCTTTGCTTTCAAACTCAAATCCAAACTACAATTAACCATTTAAAAAATATATATTTTATTGTAATTTACTCTATTTTATAGCATACGTCATTACATAGCCTTTAAAATACTGACACTGACCTGGAGAACAGTAGTGTACAAAATTTATTAAAAATATTCAGCAGAGGACCGGTCAATCAGGTTCAGAATTTCGTGACATAAAATACCTTGGACAGCCGATTTGCAGAGAATAAAAGTTTTGACGAGTGTGGACTCTATTTCATCGTACAATATTTTCCCGAAAAGGTGCCATGATTTATTCAGTATTTTGTTTTGCTTTTTTCAAGAAACCTATACAAATTTTTAAATTTTTCTAGCAAATATATTTAATGCAAAAGCTTGAGCATTAATAAGTGTACCCTACCGTCAGCATTCTCTGAAAATATGCAACGTGTGAACAAATTTGTCAATTTCGATGTTTTGGCAAAAATTTCGCTCGATCCAAGTCAATACGCATGTCTGTATATTAAATAGTATCCGGTGATTAAGGTTACTACACCTTTTTCAATTGCTATTCAGAAAATACCAATTAAAATTCAGAAAAGATCAACTTAATTTAAGAATTTTTAATTCAAATTCAGAAAATATCAATTAAAATTCAGAATTTCCATTTGAAAATCAGAAATTATCAACTGAAAATCAGTAAATAATAATTGAAATTAAGAAAACACCAATTCAAGTTTCGAAAATAACAACTGAAATTCAGAAAACAACAATTGAAATTTAGAAATTGGGAATTGAAGTTCAAAAAACGGCAACTAAATTTCAGAAAATGTCAATTAAAACTCATACAAATGCATATAACGAGACAAAACTTCAATTGCTTTTTTTGCTTTATTTTCTGAATTTCAGTTGATACTTTCTGAATTCCAATTGATGATTTCCCAATTTCAATTGATATTTTCCGAAATTCAAATTATATGTTTCTAAATTACAATTTTTGTTTTCTCAAATTCAATTTGAGGTTACTGGATTTCAGAAAATACCAATCGAAATTCGGAAACGATCAATTTAATTTAAGAATTTCTAATTAAAATTCAGAAAATATCAGAATTTCTAATTAAAATTCAGAATATCAACTGAAATTTAGAAAACGTCAGTTGGAGTTGTAAAAATATCAAATGAAATTCAGAAAACAGCAATTGAAATTCAGAAATTGGGAATTGAAATTCAAAAACCAACAACTAAATTTCTGGAAATATCAATTGAAATAGAGAAAACATCAAATGATGTTCAGAATTAGACAATTTACCACAGATATGCTCCTAGAATGATAGAACACTATACAGGTCCGATGCAAGTATGAAATTTACAGATTTCTCGAGTTTACTATGGCTGATATTACTCCTATTCAGGAAATGCGATAAGCTGGATGTAGCTGTACCAGGATGACGAACTGTGATATCTATTGCAGCTGCCATGAACAAACGCAGGAATTGGGTTGGGGACATGTAAGTGACAACAGGCTACTACATGCAGTTTCCAGGTTTATACATGCACTATCCGAAATTCATCAGAGTTTCGTTAATTTGTGTACATGCTCCGATAAAAGATAAGGAGAAAAAGACTAGGGAGAACCCCATGATAATTTTGTTAATAACAAAATTGGCAGAGTTGTCTTACAACAAAATCTGGTCTACCTGGCAGCAATTTCGACAACGATCTATTACGGTACATTGATATAGCCGCGGTAATAGACTGGTTTGTCAGTGGTACGAGAATCCAAAATAAAGACGCCGACAAAGCTGCCCTGAAAACTAAGATTCAGATTGATCACTTGGTAATTGATGAAAGGCACTCTTAGGAATGTATGATTCGGAGTGGTAATCTAAATTGGAATCTATGCCTGGTTGCAGCAAAGGCCCGCTCAATAATAGGCCAAGCGAAAATCATACGAAATCAGACATAGTGACTATTGGACGTCGGAAAGCTGCATTTGACAGAGGTAGCTACAGCATGTTCAAGCAAAGTCACTCAACTATTAGCGCAAAATGAACCAAAGGGGTTACATTATCAGGTACCAATGTGGATCAGAAACTACTTTGGAAACCACAAAAAAGCAGACTGCAAACTACACATAGATGTTAATCTATTTCCAGAAGAGGTATTGGTATAAAATGGGGTCTTATTCATAACACAATTACAAAGGTCATAAGGGCAAACTTGACCTGGGCAGCTTTAGCCTGGTAGAGTGGGTGAGACAAGAAATGCAACATTAAAAGACTGCAACAAATTAAGTTTGCTATTAACAGCAAACAATGTTTGCTACGTAACTACGTTCAGTTTGTCTGCTACTACAGCAAATTAACTACAACAACAACAAACTGTTTACAGTGTTATCAAACCAACGAACCAAATCTTTGTTAAAGCAACAAACAAATTTTCGATGAAATAACAATCAAGTTTGCTATCCCCTTTACAACAGACTTTTCTTTTGTGGTGTGCTAACATATTCTTTTCAGTGTCCAAAAGGATCTACGAGTTTCCATTTGGGTAACAGCGGAGTGCTAGGAACCACTTCGATAATGACAATACTTTCATTAACCCACTTTGTCGTTACAGGAAAAAGAAGAATAGATACGACAGTTTAACCCATTACTTCACCAACTCATGATGGAAAGACCCATTAAAAGAATAGGGAACCCACCTCAATCCAGATAAAAGTTTACAATAACAGGATATCCAATTATATCACAAATCCTCTGATATGCCGGTGGATCTATGAAATGAGATCAACATGCTGCATTTCAGGCAGAAGTTAAGTCGATCACAGAATAGGTAAAATAGTTAAACAATGAAATTGGACTCACAGATGTCAAGGTAATAGCTAGAATCTCAAGGACTATAGATATGAGCGCGCTGACCATGACGACCGCTACCCTGGTCATGACATTAATATTGTTCTATGGGAGTTTAATGCTAAAGAGGGCAGGAAAAATGTTTTTTGACGATAACGGAATGACACTGTCAGATGCCGCGACGAAAACCATGGTTGTCAGTAGTACGAAATTCCAACACAAAGACATCCATAAGTCTACTTGGATATACCCTGATCAATAGTTTAAGAACCAGATTGATCACATGTAATTGATGGGAGGCAATCTACTAGTGTATCGGACGTACGTTTGATTCGTGGAGCAAATATCGATTCGGAACACTAACTGGTTGCAGCAAAGGCTTTCACAAGGTTAAGCAGCGCGAAAGTCGTACGGAACCAGACATATACAATGTATCGTGGAAAAGTCTTTTATCCATCGCATACGACAAATAGACACCTACCATCTCTTTGTAGATTTTAAGGCTGGTTTCGATAGCCCGATACAGGGAAACCTGTATCAAACTATGTTGAAGCTTGGAATTCCTGCTAAGCTTATACGCCTTTGTAGGACGCCACTTGCCGACACGAAATCCTCAGTAAAGATTGTCAAATCTCACCGAGCCATTTAGTACGAGGTTATGCCTCAGGCAGGTTGACACCGTATCATGTGATCTCTTCAACATATTAATTGAGATCATCGTGAGAAAAGCTTCAGTCAACACGAATAAAACCATCAGCAGCAAATGACACATGCTGCTCGCGTATGCTGATGAATTAGACATCATTTAGCGAAAGCCGCGAGAAGTCATTGCCGTATTGTCAAGAGTTGAGAAGGAATCTGCAAAAGTGGGTTTGATAGTATACGAGGACTAGACGAAATTAATGGTTTCGAGAGGCATAACATCCGCCCGATTTGATGAAAAGTGAACGCTGATAACCGTTGCCAATTCTAAGTAGTGTACGAATACGTTTACCTCTGCGGCAAACAGGAGCAATACCTTCAGCCTGGAAATCAGCCTTCAGAGATATGACGCTCTCTAGGGAAACGAAGATCCCATTATATCTGACTCTAATACATCCTTGTTTACTTTATAACGTAGAATCCGGGATAATACCGCATGCTGATAACGCATCACTGGAAGTCTTCAAGAGAGAAATTCTGCGAAAAATAGAAATAATATTGGTGGGAATCGACGGATCCCTAAATTGACGTAGTCATGAGAATCACAGTTACGCGTTTACGCTGGCTAGGCCATGTCAGTAGAATATATCAGGATGGACCAGTGCGATAGGTATTCGCAGACGTACTCGACGACATCGAACAATAGTACAACCAAGAATTTGCTGACAATGACCAGGTGGAATATTGGTTACGACAGCTTGGTGTTACCCACTGGAAGAAAGAGCATAAGATCGGTATCTGGGTTGTTTGAGGCCACCTAAGTAAGTAAGTAATAGGATACCCAGATATCTCACAAAGATTGTCATGGCCGGATTGTGTCCAAGTTTAACGCGAGTAAGGAATCCTCTGACATGCCAACCTGATCTCTGGCTGAAGGGGAATATAGTCCATATCAAGGACCTAAATATAAAATAGCACTTCTGCATTCCTGATCACAATGCTGTATTTCAAGCAGAGGTTAATGCGAACAGAGTATGGGTAAAATGGCTGAACAATGAAGTAGGGCTCACAAATGTCTAGAAATATCAAGATGCAAGGAGCACATACATCATTTATCCACCACTGCTAGCCTGGGGATTTTACGGGCATCTGCGAACTGCGGCGTCTAGGAAGCTTAATGGTTAGATCAGCTGGCTAATATCAATTTCAACCGGCTTATTGCGAATATGGAAAACACGATGCCTTTTCAGGCAATAGAAGACGAACTTCAACAATTGGTAGGAATAACCTGCAGAAGATTATGAGGCATATCAAGCAGTAGCCGAAAGGCAAAATATCCTTTGACGCATCCTGGAAGGGAATTAGACCAAAGAGTTGGAGAAGCTGGAAACTCTCGAACTGATCGAAGTCATAGGCATTCTAACTGGAAAGAATTTGAGAACAATGAGGAAATTTTTGTGCAGTACGAACTTCCACTGGAACATATTAAGTTATACTATTCACCTGCAAGGAGCGCACAGCGGATCTACCTACTAACTTAGGTATATTCCCAGAAATAAACCACGTGGTCGTATCTAATGACTCATATCTACCTTTGGAAAATTAAATTGACGTTGAGCTGACTAAGATTGGATACAACCAGCTGACTCTGAATATGGAAAACGCGAAACTTTTCCAGGTAATAAAGGGCCGAGCTTGAATATGAAGAATAACTAAGGGCAGATTATGGGACACATCAAGTGTTTGCAAACCGTCAATTATCCTTTGATGCGACCCGGATACACCAAAAAGTTGATGAAAATTAAAATGTGACGATACTTGGATGTTCCTACTAGTTACTCCACTCTGAAGGGCACATCTCATAGAATTGAACTACACTGAACGTAAAAACTTCGTCAGAAGAATGAAAATGTTCGTCGCCTCCAGAACTTTTGTCGTCGACAGTGAGCATTCCCGTTACGAATAGTGTTCATCAAAGCTGTCCTTGCGGAAATGAATATCTTTCATTGAAGCAATGAATTTGATTCCGTTTTACTATGAATGTGTTTCGTTGATGCAATGAATTTGTTTCATTGTTGCAATGAATTAGTTTTGATGCTGCAATGAATTTGTTTCGTTGCTACAATGAATTTGTTTCGTTGCTACGATGAATTTGTTTCAGTGCTGCAATGAATTGTTTTATTGCTGCAATGAATTTGTTTAATTGTAGCAAAGAATTTGTTTTATTGCTGCTATTAATATGTTCCATTGCTGTTGTGAATTGGCTTCATTGCTTCAATGGATTTGTTTCGTTACTGGAATGAATTTGTTTCGTTGCTGCAATGAATTTGTTTCGTTTCTACAATGAATTTGTTTCGTAGCTACAATGAATTTCATTCATTGCCGTAATGAATTTGTTTCATTACTGCAAGGAATTAGCTTCTTTGTTGTAATGAATTTCATTCAATGCTGCAATTGTTTTGTTTCATTGCTGCGGGAACGAAAACTTAATTGTTACAGCAACGAAATGAGAAATTGTCAAACAAATCATGTATGAAACGATTACGAAATTTTTCATTACAGAAACTTAAAACATTATGGAGTATATTTCATCCCTGCGCCGAAGCGTTTTATTTCAGTATATCCGATGTAAATTAACGCATGGTGTGTAAGTAAGGCATAGCAATTATGGAACCGCTTTTGTGGTATAGAGATTCAAACATCTCTCCGCTGATACAATACCTAGATTGAAACATCTCAGAGAAACAGATAATATATACGCAGCACGATCTTTTTATGGACAGATTAACTTATGCATCAAAGAGTACGACTGGCCCATAATAGGCCTACCTAGTAGCTTAGATATATGGCCAGAAATGTACCCTTTATATATATACATTTACTCCTGGGCACCACAGCATCTTCGGTTATGAAAGGGCAATTGACTTAGCAAGAGTGAGCTTCATCGCTACCCAGATCGGAACTACACCAATGGCTTGATGAAGATGGTCAAACTGGAAACGAGCCCATTCGTGAGCTTTCTACTTGAGCAACCCTATCTGAGCTCACATTCACATAGAATTGAATGAACGAATATGGATATGAATATGGAGAATGTGTGGAAGACATAGAAACGATGGAACAATTTCTTATTCGAATACGAAAAGCAGACAACTGGCCCAGACTTGGGTGTATACCCAGAAATGGAGCAATAGGTGCGGCACTAATGCTTCGACACCCCCTTCCAACCTAAATGCACCTAGTACTTATTTCGGGAGTTTATGTTAGCTGACTATATCGTGCAGTTCAAAACTTTTTCCGCCTCTAAAATGTACAGGGTATTTTTGAGGATCTCGACAAATAATATTCTCTGAATGAGTTCATCAAAGACCTCATGCGTCCGTCAGTGCTTTAAGCGAAAAGTAGAAAAAAAATTATTTTTGCGAAAACGAAATTTTGTTTCATTCACACAATAATTAGTCGAAGAAAAAACACGTCGAGGAAATGAACAATCTTGGCAACTGTACGCTCATTCATATTTAAAAATTTTTCTTAATGACACTAAAGTTTGCACCTGTTAAAAACAACGGCACGAAAAACGACCTACGTATATCCATTTCATTGTCACCGATGGCCTTCAGAAAACGAAGTTTTCATCCTAATTGTCCTATTGAGGAAACTCCACGTTCTCCCATTTGTTGCGTTTGCAAAGAAAATACACAAATATTGTCACACTCTCAATCACCACAGCAACTCCCTCACAATTTACTTTAAACAAAAATGGTCTCCTTGGACCAACACAGGCAACGACAACAAATACACAACAATTCAAACTCCCTCAAAACAACAAAAATGGAAGGAAAAATATGAATTTTGCATGAAAGTCTCGTTTGCGCCAGGACCATGTGGCCAATACACAATTTGAAAAATAAAGAACAAGTAACATCATAATGGCCCAATGACTGAACTTGTTTGCTTTTCTATCATCACCAGGCATAGCAACATCATTTGCAGCAGCCCTGGAATTAGCAAACGTCATTATGATGAATGCTAACAATGACAGGACCTCAAAACCAACTGTGTATGTAATGAGTGACAGGACCTCTGCCGCATGTGTATTATTTGCAGGCGCGAAATTAAAGTTGATATTATTATGCCTATTATGACAAAAACATAAAATTTTGGCGGTTGGCAGCATACAAAACGCAAAGGATATGAAAACGTTTCACATAGCTATCCTAAAACACACACAGGATGTCATTCACATGCACACACAAAATCCAGAGTTATGTGTTGTGTGTGTATAAGTAAGTTACTGTGTCTCTAGTGTTACGGCCCAATTATTTCATGGCCTCCTGGAGTATCCGGAGTTTTTGTTGTTGAAATCTCATTTCGTAATATTCCGAGAGAAGGAGAGCACAACAGGATAAAGCTGTTTATGATGTTTATCATGATGATGTTGTCGAACATCATGTTGTTATGGCTAAAGATGGTTGGTACATTTGTACCCAGTGTTCGTTCCAATTGGAAAGTGAAAAACGCGACCTGTTAGCATGTATGCATTAATTTATTATTGTTGTCATTGTTGTTGGCGCTGATTCCGAGAATATATAGATACATTTCATTGAAAAGAATCTGCCAAAAGGCATCACAGCGCATGTCCTTTAGATAAATCCTGCAAACTCCGCGATATGGATATCAATGGGTTATCAAAACAACACGCACACAAAATCTGCAAGCGGGGAGTGTTTGAAGAGCCAAACAAAAACAAAACAAGAGAGCAGACTGCAAGGAGAGACAAGTAAAGAGAAAGAAAGTGAGAGTAATCTTCAACTTAAGTATTTCTGTTCGGGGGGTATTGACAATAAGATGAGTATTTTACTTTTGTTGATTTTCCTGCACATTAATTTGAGTTGTTTTCTTGTCAATATTAACGCATTTGAAACGACGTGGAAGTTAATTGTGTTATCAAAATATGATAAAGAAAATTGCACACAGCGAAGCATTATGGAAAATTCAAATATATATTACCGTTGCTAAACATAAGAGTCGTGGAAGAGAAAAACTGATTTCAATATAAGTTCATTTATAAATGAACGGAAATAATATAAACTAATGCGAAAGTCTGTGAAAGATTAAGATGCAATTTTCTTTTCCTTAATCATGAAGAAAAATTTCAATCAATTTTAAATATTGGCAGCTAATAGCTCAATTAGTTTTTAAATATTAATTTAAATATAATTGAAAATTGTACTTTCAAATAGAGAGTATAAATTATGATGGTGTTGACGTTCAGTATTTGCACAGAAGCAAGAAAAAAATAATTCATAACAAATCACATTTCAGTGACAACTAAATTAGGTTTATCGTGAAAGATGTCATTGAGAGCACAATATCCTCTAACAAGACTTTGTCTGCTTCGAAAACGTGTCTAGAGATGTCTATCTATATTCCGGCGGTTAAATGTCTGTCTTGATTTCAGCTACGAATTCAGCATCTTTAGCTGTCAGAAGCTCCTTAAAATGTAATGATGCCTTAACGAGTTGTCCTATTTGCTTTTGTTTTAATTATCGTTAATAAAACAAGTTTGTTTTACAAATATCCATAGTGTTAGTAGTGCTCCTTATTTAGTCTGCACAAAATACTTCACAATAAGACTATACTCCTTGTCCCCACTGCCATCTAATTCTAAATTCCTCCAGAAATTTACTTAGCGAATCCATTAACCATTTGTGGTGAGATCGTAGCCAGAGCGCAATCCAGTCACAACAACTTTCAACTCACACCAACTCTCTGCGTACGATCTCACCACAGGCGGTTGATGAATTCGCTAACCAACCTTGCATTAGCTCCAGAGAGGTTTCGATGAAACAGCTGTTCGATTTGGTGGTTGTAGTACTGGAACTGAATACGAGTACAGTGTAATGAATGAATAAGAGAGAGTGAGAGAGAGAGATATGCTATCATCCGCATAAAATCAAAATACTTGAACATATGTCTAATTTGTAGACATGACCCGACGGAAGATAAAATGATGGCCTGTTCCAAGAGCGCCTAAAATAATCACACGACCGCAACCCTGGCCATGACATTAAGACAGTCCTAGGTGATTTTAATGCTAAAGTCGGCGGTGAAAATGCCGTTGAACCAACTATTGGGTAAATACAGCCTACACACAATCACTTCCGATAACGTAATGAGACAAATGTGTGTTTCTTAGTATGTGGGTTCCTGCCACGATGGCCTAAACCCACAGTGCTCTAAACACTGGGTAAATACGATGCGTGTAGCAACGCCCCCACATGCAAGCGTTTGAGTACCAATTTAGGCACCATGTATTTGGACATTGTTTTAGGAACGGGGCCTACCTAAATCTCTGGCACCCGGTTGCAATGCAGCTCCACATCGAGCCGAAGCTCTCCCTGCGATTTGGGTACAAACCACAGCAACCACGTAACGAAGAACCAGATTGATCACTTGGTAATTGATGGAAGGCACTCTACTATTGTGATGGACGAACAAGCAAATGTAACACCACATTCAGTGCATTGATATGATAGGTGCGGAGATCACCTGCGATACACATCATCTCCATTCTCTGAACCCCAGCCAATAGGCCACAATAGGTGGGACTTTCAAGTACTTGTCACCACACGTTAACTGCGGTATCAACACCGCGGAATAGATGCAGTCACCAATAAGCGTTGACCATTTCCAACTTATAGCCGTGTTACAGGTTTACGACCATACTGATAAAATGTTGTGAGAGGTTTGAGAGACACTTTATCATACAAAAAACGTCTCTCAAACCTCCCATTAATTTTTTTGAATAAGGCGGTTAGAGTTTGTCTCCTTTTCAACTACGATGGCGATCCCAAAACTAGCCGACCTGATGTACAGATGGCGAAAAGTGGGATACTTATAAAACAAATGTTTTAAATTTCAGCATTTTTTATTCAGCGATCAAAAATAAACGATCTCAGTGAATTTGTAAACATGGAAAAATTGGTCCCCGTTATGTAATTCAATATTTCTATTTGAAAGGTCTTAGTCCAAACAATATTAAAGCCGCGCTAGATTCTACTCTGGGGGATTCTGCTCCTTCATTTACGACTGTAAAATAATGGGTCGCAGAGCGTAAACGAGGCCGTACGAGCCGCCGAGACAAACACCGTAGTGGTCGACACCACACCAGAGACGGTTAAGAACATCAAGAAAATGGTATTGGCATTTCAAAAAGTTCTAAACATTGTATATTGACCAAAGGTTTGAAGGTGAGAAAGCTGTGCGCAAGACGGGTGCCGCGCTTGCTTTCAATAGACCAAAAACAGCTCGGTGAAGGCGTTTCAGTAGAGTGTTTGGCGAAGTTTTACCGCAATAAAGCCGAATTTTTGCATCGATTTACTGCCATGGATGAGACAGAGGTCCGCCATTTCACACCTGGCACAAAGGAACAGTCAAAGCAGTGAACTTAAATAGGAGAAGCCTGTGGAAAAAAGGCGAAGACTGTTCCATCTGCAGGCAAGGTCATGGCGTCTGTTTTTTGGGATGCGCAAGGGATAATTATTATTTATTATCTTTAGAAAGGAAAACCCATCAACGGTGAATATTATGCTAATTTATTGCAGCACTTAAGTGATGAAATTGTGGGAAAAATGCCGCATTTGGCAATGTTTCAGTTCACACATTCACTAGAGCTATGGCCAAATAAATGAACTCAAGTTCGAGTTGCTTCATCACGTACCTTATTCGCCAAATTTAGCTCCTCTATTTCCAAACTTGAAAAAATGGCTCGGTGGTAAAAAAATTTGCCAACAATGAAGTTGTGGAGTCTGCGGTTGATAGGGAAAAGTTTCTCGAACTAAAAGGAGATTATGTTGAAAAATAAAGAAAATTTTTTCCCAACTTTGTGGTGTCTTCTTTGTTACATCGGCTATTTTTGGGACAGCCCTCGTATCTTTGGTTCAAAACGCAACTTGCTGTCTAAATTATTATTTCAGACCCATTCAAGGTATTGTAATCTATGATGGCGAGCTTACGCCATATGCTTAAAGACTGTAGTTTGTGGTCTCCCATTACATCCTGTGAAGGAACTGGGGAGAGCTTCTCATAACCAGTGTGCTGCTTAGAGTGTCCCATCAATAAAATTTTTTTTTTGCTCAACCTTTATTGGGAAGCTTATAGGGTAAAATATTTTTGAGATCTTTTTCAGATTTTTCGGAATGGATTTAGAGGTTGCGCAAATCGAATTTCCGCCGAAAATCGGGTATTCCGGAGGTTTTTTGAATTCTACTTAAAACTTGGTCAATAACCACGATTTTCTTAGTTTGTAAGTCAACATTTTTGAAGCCAAACGCCCAAACTTTTA
This sequence comes from Phaonia tiefii, assembly GCA_963931995.1. Lineage (NCBI taxonomy): Eukaryota > Metazoa > Arthropoda > Insecta > Diptera > Muscidae > Phaonia > Phaonia tiefii. The sequence continues at coordinate 74,404,815 of OZ008368.1, forward strand.
TTGTATATGTACAAACCAACAGTTTTGGCAATGATTTTGCTCAATAAGGTACCATTCGCAAATTTTGGATAAATTTTGTAGTAACGGTTCCTATGCAAATTTAAAAAACTAATGATGCACTTTAAAAGACGTATAAATTCCGAGCAATTTTGTAGAAAAACGTTTTTAATTTGCTGTTACTGTTCCAGAGTTATACCATTTTAAAGCCTTTTAACCATTGTATGAACTTAGAAATATTATAAACAGTTTGATCGGATTTGAAACATATATATGTTTGCAAGCAATTATATATATGGTTCGTGCAATATCTTGCCGGGGAAAATTTTTGGGCGAAATACCCAATTTTTGGGGGATGCGACCTCTAAACCTCTTCTGAAAAATCTGAAAAAAAACTCAAAAATACTTTACCCTATATGCTTTCCAATCAAGCTTGAGCAATCATGAAACTCGAAAATAGAAAAAAAATTTTGGGACACCCTAGAGCTGCTCACTCTACTTTTTACACTCACCAAATGCGAACTAAATATTTACAATGGTTCCGAAAGGTATTTTGAGAAGCTTTTTCATGGTTAAATACTCGATAGTGTCGCCATCACAAAGCAAGGTGACCATCGTCGAAAGAAATGTAAGGTGGTCAGAACAGGGATCTAATTCACGCGCACTAACCACTGCATCACCGATGGTGCTATAAATGTTGCCGCTGTGACGAGGATTCAATTTACCACAAGGTTCCACAGAAGTGGAAACAAGACTCCGCCTAAAGATGTGTCTCTGTTGACATGCCTGTTATAGATAGCGATGTCCAATTTGTCCCCCCAAGGGTCGATAGCTCCAATTCAATCGCACTGAAGTGACATAATTGAACGCACCCTTAATACCAAGAAATCCAATTATGGTTGGCTGGTTAACAGTCAATGACTTGTGTGTGAACTCCATTAATTTATGCGAAGCTATCTATTTAGGTCTGACATTGCAGTAAGCATGCTTCGTACCAGATAGCAATCTTATATTAATAATAACCCATAAACGATGACAAGCTTATAGCCGTAAAGTCATTAAGAGCGGTGTGAAAGGATTTCCATGTCTTTGTAATAAATGCCATACTAATGCCCCTTATCCTTTCTATCTAAGCTTTATACACAGGATTTACAATTTTGTAACCCAGCGAAACAATATATCGATCTATGCATGAAGTTCGAACGGCTATTCCATATCCGGCCCGGGAGACGTATACACGCTGAAAAATCTGTATTGTTTTTTATTTGAATGCAAATATAAATTGTGTTTCGCGCACGTTGCAAATATAGTATACTCGTGTCCAAACACACTGCGTTTGCTATTCAATATATCATGTTTGAGACAAAATGATTAATATCTTATAATAAAGGATTTTTCAACAGAGACGCTACAAAAGTAAATCGATAGGGACAGCAAACGACGCCATACTTTTTCCCGCTCTTTTGACATTTCTCTTCAGTAAGGTTTGCCATTTCATCATGAAAAGAGTTGAACAACGAGTTGAAATTATTAAAATTTACCACCGAAATTTGGAGTCAGTGGCCTCAACTCTAAGAGCGCTACGATTCCGATTTTCATCGGAAAATCATCTTCAGCGATGAGGCTCATTTCTGGCTGAAAGGCTTCGTCAATAAGCAAAATATGCGTTATTGGCCAGACAGCAATCCACACGTAAGCCATGAGTCATCATTGCATCCCGAAAAAATTACGGTTTGGTGCGGTTTATGGGCCGACGGCGTCATTGGGCCGTACTTCTCCCGTGATGATCAAGACCGGCACATTACTGTGAATGCGAATCGCTACCGTTCAATGATAACCGAATATTTTTGGCCCCAATTGGATAATATGGACTTGGAGGACATGTGGTTCCAACAGGACGGCACCACAAGCCACACAGCGAATGCCACAATCAATTTATTGGAAACCAAGTTTGGTGAACGTGTTATCTCACGAAATGGCCCAGTCGATTGGCCGCCTCGGTCGAGCGATTTGACGCCGTTAGATTATTTCCTGTGGGACTGCGTCAAGTCTATGGTCTATACCATAGATGTGCAGCTAGTACTCTTTTGAGTCATCGTGTTTTCACACCGATAGTAGCTTGATCGTTTTTTCACACCAACATGTCCGAAAGCTTGCTGCTTGTTTACCGATTCAAAGTCAGTTGCTGTTCTGCCGTATCGCTCTGCAAGCAAAATTATTTATAATACAAAACACTACACTTAAAAAATAAATTTTAGTTGCCATGGACGAATATAAAGAAATATTTATGTTTGTAAATGGCAAAAATCATAAATGGAAATAATCATTGGAGATGTTGATATTTTTTTTTTTTTAAGATTTAGTTTTAATTTTTAATTTTTTTAATTTTAATTTTTTACTCAGTGTACTACTTTTGTTTTCTCTGCTTTTGTTCTGCTTGCTCCGTTCAACTTAACACAGTCGCAAAATTCGTAAAACTGATTTGAAATGCGTTTGTGTCAGTTTGCACATGTCTGGTCTATACCAACAAGCCATGGACGATTGATGAACTTCGTACGAATATCGAACGTGAAATTTCAGCAGTATCGGCCGATTTATGCTTGAAAACCGTCGAAAATTGGGTTCAGCGTCTGGACTTCTGCAAGCGTGGCCGTGGTGGCCATGCAAAAGAAATCGAGTTCCATGCACAATGGCAGCGAACGTACTTTCACAGGAATAAAGAAGTTCATTGGTATCTAAAACCGGTTTTGTTTTATTTACAAAAACTTTTGTAGCGCTGTTATTGAAAACCCCGTTACGTGTGTTTGTTCACCAAATGCAGCTTTGTCTGTGATACTCGTACAAATGCAGCTGTGTTTGGTGCACCGTTGACTAAATTTTTTGTCGCTATGCTTTGTTGTTGTAACTGTATTATCTCATTATTCTTTAATTTAGTGATTCTTATTCCTTCATTCATGCGTTCAGTCGTCAATCGTTCGTTTGGGAGGAAACACACCAAAGCTTCGACGTAAGAGTATGGATGTTGGGAATGAAACACGTATATCGCTCCATGTAAAGGCATGCATCTTTGCAAGTAACCCTGCTTATGTTTTCATTTAAATAAAAGTGAGTTTAGGACTTGCAAATATATGAATATTTAGAGTGTGTTCCAAACATATGCATGGTTCTTGCAGAATGTGTTTGAGAAAATATGTTACAGAGGCGGTTTTTCTCAACGTGCAGGGTTCGGAGCTGCTATCTTCTCTTTTTTTTTTGATTTGAGATAATCAAAACCTAGCGATTATTATTTATAAAATGTACGGATGGATTAGGTTGGGAAAGGGAAGTCCAAGCAGTGCTTCGCCTCATGCCCCATTTCTCTGACTATACCCACTTCAGTAGGTCGCTTGATGGGCGCTCTTCGTAGTTCCGGTAGTTGATGCTTATTATTTGTAAAATGTACGGATGGATTAGGTTGGGAATGGGAAGCCCAAGCAGTGCTTCGCCTCATGCCCCATTTCTCTGACTATACCGACTTCAGTAGGTCGCTTGATGGGCGCTCTTCGTAGTTCCGGTAGTTGATGCTTTTAAGGAAGCGTGTGTTTTTTATAAATAACCTCAGTATTCTCCAACCCGTTCCCCTAAGATTTTCGATACTGGTACATGCTGAAAAATATCGGGTCCAGCAACATAATTCACGAACCATGTACATATTTGTAAGAATTGTTTTTGAGAATTGAAGTTCTGTTGCTTTTTGTTTATTTATTGTCTATTACTATTTTGTTTTTAGCAAACAAAGTCACATTTGGGTCACAAATACATATTCAAATATGTTATATTGAATATCCAACAAAATGTGTTTGGACACAAGTATACTATATTTCCGACAAGCTACACACACGTTATATTTGCATCCAAACAACAAACAACGACAAATTTTTCAGCGTGTATTTTATCACCGCAAAGACGGTGAATTGTTACTTGCGAAAAATGGCACAATGATAGAGACAGTGTTCCATTGTTTCAATGGAATATGTAATTTTTTGTGTATCTTCCCTCTGACAGGAGTATCCAATTAAAACAATCATGCATCGACTAAGTTCTAGTATGCCTAGATCCATGAATCCGCAGGCCTAGTTTTTTACACAAGAAATAATATTTGCTATAAACAGCAAGCAATAATTGATATCTATCAGCACACAATTTGTCTGCAATAACAGCAAATGCACTGCAATAACAATAAATTGTTTGTTTATCAACCCGACAAAATGTTGCTAAATGCTAAAACAACAAACTTGTCTTGCTGAAATAGCAAACATGATTGTTTGCTCTATTCAATAAATCTTCGGCTGTATTTCTGACATATTCGTCTGACTGTATTCGCAAAGGATCTTCGCTGTTCAGACCCGTTCTGTTTCGGCTCATACCCTGTTGTTGTTTATTTTTGAATACCGGTACAGCTTCAAAATGATTTTCATTGACCTGGCTAAGCATTCGCTGGTTGATGCTTATACTGACCTGCTCGTCTGCCCATTCGATTTGTATTTCGTCGTCGTTGTCAAGAGTTTTTATGAACAGTATTGGAAGATGTTTTGAACATTCACACATATTTTAACTATGCGAAAGCGGAAGTCCGATCGGAAATATCTTACCCTCATACCGGAAGTAGATCCCTCGAACAAAATAGTTCATCGTTTAGACGGATATTCTATATATATGGTTTGAAGTTGAATGATAAAGTTGGATGTGGAATCTAGTATAAGGAACTAGGTTTGCGTCTTTCACAAACACTACATGATAATTTTTACGTTTGTCAAGCGGAAATTTTCTCGGATTAAAGATTAAAGCCCAGTACAGTTTGGAGCGATAATAGCCCAGCAGAAGTGGGGGTCAGCTTCTTCTCTGACAGTTTAGTGGCTATCAAGTCTGACCATTAGTACTAGAAAACTCAACACCTTTCTTAAGCTGATGCAGATCTCAATCTCTGTTCGTTCAGCTGCATAGCGAAGATATATTCTGATCGTTACTGCTAAAGTGACTGGTTATTCAGACCTTTTGGCATTACACAGTGAAGCCTGGCTGGCCAAAACTGGTTAAACGGAATGCTAAGAACTATGCCCACTACTAAATTATCAGAATACCATCCAATATTTTAGATGGCAAGAATTTAATAAAATAAATCCCTTTATATAAACTTTTCTTGCCCAAAAAGTTGGATACAACTATGGAATAGAAGATTTGGATCAAAAATATTATTCTAAATCAAAATTGCTTACCAAAGAATTTGTAGAGTACAACGATTCCTTAATGTTTAAAAACTGATTATGGCAATGTATTATTTATGGCAACGAACGTAAGAATTCAGTATACAAACTTCATTATATATATAAATGTTGGTCCTCCACCAGTATTTTCATGTAAGTTTTCATTCAGATGATAAGATTTTTCGGATATGTAGCTTCTTTAATACCAGTGCGAATATAAGAAAACACATCGTTAATATTTATATTCTACTAGGAATCTTGCAGACAATTACTTTTGTTTAGCTAGTTTATGTCTCTGAAGAGCACGCAAAAAACATTGCCTACTTTCAGACGCAAAAACATTGCCTACATTTAGGCTTTCAGTTTACCTACCTGTTTTTGCATCTAAAACAAAACATTAACATATCTTACCACTTAGCCATGGAAGTGTCTTCGAGTATGTATTTGCCATGCTATTGTAGTCACCTTGGGTAACATTATTATAATATTTCCTCTTCTACATCTTCGCTTTTTTTTGGTGGCTCTGTATTATCTTCCCCTCATCTTGTTTTTTCTCCCTGTGAACAGTTTTTTTTTATTGTTTCCTTTTTATTTAAAGTTATCTTCATCTCTGGATTTTCGAGCATTTTTATGTACTCTCAAATTAAAGCCTTCTCGTATGCATGGACTTCCCTTCCATGGCGACTTTTCACAGAGTCTTAAGAAGGACTTTCTTTTTTGTAGCTTTGGTCAATGTTAAAATTCAGCTTTTTATTTTCCTTGTCTTTAGTGTCCGTTATGCAAGAGGAAGTTGAGTGTTCCTTTAAAATTTTATTGCGAAATTATTTAAATACGCTTTGCAAGAGCCTTGGATGCTTTTAGTTCACTTTTTTTGTGTTTGTTATGTTCACTAGAAGCCACTCACTTCTTGTGTTGTTCCTTGTTGTCAGGGCTTTACCCTCTTTAGTTGAACTTTTATATCATTTTTATTTCATTGCAAATCCTTAAAGGATATTAATACTGTTTGCTCATGGCGTATCTGTATTTGGCATAAAATTATTGTCAACGGTATTTTTAAGAAAAAATTCTCTGTTGTCTGTTTTGTTGGCCCATTATCATATCAAAGCCATCGACGAAGTCATCATCACTGATGGCGAATATCCCAACGCCGCCATCAGTTCAACCATCACTACCACCACCATCGACATCATCATGAAACTGGCCTTTGGCTGAAGGTGTCTTTCACCCCCTCCCTAACACCCTTACTGGTAGAGTGTAGAGCTGAGAACAGTGGGATTTATTTTTCCAAGTACCATGTCCTTTTGCTGGATGTAAAGTTTTTATGTTTATTTTGGTGACAATTTGGTAATAATCTTTTGTATATTTGTTATAGTTATTAATAGTAATGTCTTTATGTGGAAATATCATTAGGGGATTACCTCGAAGCTGTCGCGGTATAGTTTTATTGTACATTAAGAAAAGGGAAGTGATAATCAACCAGGATTATGAAAGACAAATGTCGGCTGTTAGCTATAAAATTGCGTGCATTTGTATTTTATTTTTGTGTTAAAATTATTTGGGATTTCTTAGTTAATCACAATAATTCCTAAACGTAGGCAAAATAATAGTTGTAAAAACACGCCTAATAATAGGCAATAGATTTCAAGCAAATACGTCCACTATAAATCAATGGGCAAAATGTATTGTACAATGAAAGGTAGGCAATCGACTTTAAACAACAAAGTTTCTCATCTGGGACGATTTTTATTTATTTGGGCCTTTTATTGGTAGTTTATTATTGTTTTATTATTCAACCTTAAGACCATTCTATAACTCTCTTAATAGAGATATGTTTTTTAAAAAAGAAGTTTTGCAAAATGCGTCCTCATGATTCCTGGCAAACAGTATAGCTATGCATTTCAGATCACAGATCTTCATCAGCGGTTGTTTGGAATGATGCTGTTGCTGCTATTTTAGTTACAGAGGTGGTATTTAACGCAGTTTAATAAGAAACTATTCGAAACATGCATACTTACGAATTCGCCCCTTTAAGGTATGCTTTGACTTTTATAATTTTGCAATATAGCAATATTGCTATGTATAAAGAAAGATTTACATACATATTTGGCTTGACAAATATTTGAATCAACCGAAATCTGCAATATGTCAAAGTCACATTCGAATATCAACAAACAGTTTGTGGTGTTTAATGCCGGATAATTGTTCTAACAATTAAGTTAAGGTTAATGATAATATTGTGGTCGCTGTAATGTGAAAGTTACCATATGCAGTCAAACCACGAATGGTTGGTGAAATCGCTGAGGAACTTTTTGAATCAATTTCTGGATGAAACGTGAATAATCGCTTGGAGAATATCAGAATCAGTTGAGAATGTGTAACAACGCCATGTGATAGTAGAGTATGGTGTAAAATATAGAGTTGTTTTGAATGTTAGGTTGGTGTAAAAAAATTAAACTATTGTCATTATCTTAATTTAAAATTATCCTTGTTTTATCAGCGAAAAATTAACAACATTAAAAAAATTATTTTCAAATTCATAACAACGAATTCAAATTGTGTATGAGATCAGCCTATTGTGTATATTTTTGATACACCTAAGTTTTGTGTTAAATAAATATTTAATTTTAAATCAATTACAAATGTGAATTCAATAAAAATCTGGTACCATTGGATTCCTAACAATATTAAAATCAGCGTAATAAAATAAAAATATTAAAATCAGCGTAATAAAAAAGTCAAGAGATATTTTTTTCTAGATCACGAAGAAATGTTAAATATCCCAGAAAATAAAACTGATTTCAAGTCTATTGAATATGTTCTCCTTTTTCCTTATTTATAAAATAACAAGATCACCTGATATTCAAATTCAAACATCAAACTAGAATCAAAAAAGATTTTCTAGTGAGTTTTCAACGTATCCGAATAAAAATTCATCGTACTGCCTTTGGCATGTACAATATTTTTAAATTTAAAAAATACTCCAATTTGAAATTGGATTGAAATTAATCAATTGAAATTAATCAAGGACTAGGGTACATCAATTGACACATAAAATACATCAAAATGAAATTTAGAAAACATTCATTTGATATTTCAAAAATAACAATTGAAATTCAACAGTTACACCTAATATTTAAAATTGATGAATTCAAATTTTGAAGATGAAATACGCGTTTTTTTTCGGTTAACATAACCGGTCATCTGAGTCAACAATCAGCCGTTTGGTGGAGGGGCATTCGCATAAACTGGGACGGTCCAAAACGCGACATCACTCGTGAGTTTTCGGACAGGTCGTTCAACTGAAATTGTTGCTGTTGAGGACCAAAGATTGACACATGCTGCGACAACCCCAATTCGTCGTCGTGCACAGCAATTGAACAAAATACCTATTTTTACACACCTAAAAAATCCATTGGCAGATATATCACTGTTTTGTGTTGTTTTTGGGCTGGCGGAGTCGCCGGACCGTAGTTCCTTGCAAACAATGCCGACAACGCTGTTACTTTGATCGTTATTGTGACATAATATCAAACTCTTTGTGGTCTGAGTTAGATGGTATGGACTTTCACAACATGTAGTTTCAACAGCGTGGTGCCACTTGTCACATAGCGCATGAAACAATGGCTCTATTGCGAACAAAGTTCCCAGGACGACATAAGACTTATTTCTCCAGGGCTACGCGAACAGTATGGACTGCGTCTTAACGAAATCATACGCGATATATATATGATTTACAGCTTGAACTATGCCAAAATATAATGAAGAATTTTGATACGCTTATCCCGTTTTGCTAGAGAAGTCGTGATGGCTGTATAAAGAATATTGTGTTTCCTGCAAATATGCCGTAGACTAAAATGCATGATGCAGTAACAAAAACTCTCCTCGGCAAATTTTGGTGTGTTTTATTTATAAAAGAAAATCTGTAGATTAAATCGATCGACTTATTTTCAATGTTAATAGATCTGTAGTAAATTTGAACTGATATTTTTTTACAAAATTGAATTGATGTGTTTTAAATTTCGTTGATGTCTTCAAAATTTCCATTGAAATTTGAGTCACATAAGTTTAAATGTAAAACACAACAACTGAAATTTAATAAAAAAATATTTAAAAAAAAATTAAGTTACAGTGTTTTATTTATAAATGCACTAAAAACTAGAAAATAATTTTTCTCTTAGCCTCAATAAGTCTATTCTTCTTCATGATAGGGTTGTACAATGGTCCGCCTACTTAGCACTTCAACAACAATGGTCTAGATACTTTCAATAAAGAGCGTAATTAAAATGAATTAGTTAATTAATTTTCTAGGGATCTCTCAAATAAAACGCTTGCATTTAAATTAAAAATGGTGACAAAATTAAATGTCAAATTAAGTGTCAAAATTAAATGTCACCATTTTCAATTCATATGCAAGCGTAGAATACGCCATCCGATAAGACAGAAAACATATATAACAATAAATGATAAATAATATAAGCAAATGAATTTATTGTTATATATGTTTTCTGTCTTATCGGATGGCGTATTCTACGTTAAACTTAATGGCCGTGTCTCTGGCACAGCCTGCAGGGACAGTCCGTGGCCGAAGGCCTCGGACAACTGTCTGCTGTAATTTTTATATTTACCAACGGCATTTGATTCAAGTCCGTTTAAAAAAAAAATATTATGTTAAATTTTTTTAAACTTAATTTAATTTATGTATTCTAATTAATATTTTTATTGAAATAAGTTCTGCGAATGTTGAGAGGGCCGCCCTAATATTAAAAAAGGTTTACCTTATCGAGTCTTCGCATTAGCATTAGAACGTTGTGTGAAAGCTTTACGCTTTACAATTCAAAATTAATGTTACAACAGCTTTATTGAAGCTTTTGCACAAAAAAAGCTTTATTACGTTAGCTTACTGTTTGTTTCACTTTATACTAGATACATGTTGCCATGTTCCTAAGCAATGTTGAGCAACCAAAAACACTCAACCAAACACCACACATATGTTTGAGTGTATGTGTTTAAACAATTTTCATTTGAGAAATTTAAATATTAGGAAGATATCAACCAATATGAAATGTATATCAAACGAAAGATAACATCTTCATTTACCTACAAATAAAATTTTAAAAAAATTCATCTATCCGTTTCCTCAAATTCAATGAAATAAAGATTACAACAATAAAAACCTGACATGACTCCTCAAACCGTAAGGTAAGACGTATTCTACGTCAAAAATTAAAAATAAAAAAATAATTAAAAAAAATTAAGTTACAGTGTTTTATTTATAAATGCACTAAAAACTAGAAAATAATTTTTCTCTTAGCCTCAATAAGTATATTCTTCTTCATGATGGGGTTGTACAATCGTCCGCCTACTTAGCACTTCAACAACAATGGTCTAGATACTTTCAATAAACAGCGTAATTAAAATGAATTAGTTAATTAATTTTGTAGGGATCTCTCAAATAAAACGCTTGCATATGAATTGAAAATGGTGACATTTAATTTTGACACTTAATTTGACATTTAATTTTGTCACCATTTTTAATTTAAATGCAAGCGTTTTATTTGAGAGATCCCTACAAAATTAATTAACTAATTCATTTTAATATTCATGTATTGTCATCCAAATCTGACAAGTGTGCAAAATTTTAGTTCGATTGGTCAACTGCAACTGTGTTAAGAATGAGTTACTAGATTTGAACAATACAGACTGACAGACAACCAAGCAAGTTAAATAAAACACTGTAAAAATTAAAAGACATGAATTAAAATTTGAAAGAGATCAACTGAAATTAAGAACCTAATACATAAAATCAGTTAATGACTTGTTAACTTCAATGGACGTATTTCAAATTCATTTGATCGCTTCTAAATTCCAGTTGACGCCATTTAAATTTCAAGTTATGTGATATAAATTCCAATTAACGAATTGCAAATTTGAATTATAACTTAAGAGACATTAATTGAAATTTAAAACATACCAATGCTTAGATAAAGGGTAATTTGGGAATCGAGAGAATTATAATGTATACTTGTATAATATCGCGAAGCTACTCGCTGGTGCCGCTATCACTAAGCGAGGAGACCGTGATCGAAAGACCGTAAGGTGGTTAGAGCAGGGATCGTACCCGCGTTCTCATGTCCAAGAGCCGCGCACTTACCATTTCAACACGGACGGCCAAAAAAAAGCTTCTCGAAATACCGTTCGTAACCGGTGTAACATTTTCATTTTACTTGGGGTCCGACCTCATGTTTTGTGTATTATTTCATAACTAAATTGGGGTGTAATTTCTCGGGGTGCTATTTCGTTTGGCTACTCTAAAACTTAATGAAAAAACACCCCATAATAACAAATGAAATTAGGTAATTATTACTAAAAAGTAAATTTTAATAAAATATATTTTACTGTTTTAGAAAGAAATGAAAAAAATTAAAAAAAAAAACGCGCTATTTTTTTGGGAAAACTATTTCGCCTACGGCCGCTTCAACACACGATCACCAAAAATTTTAATAAACTATATTTTACTGTTTTAGAAAGAAATGACAAAAAATTTTCAAAAAAAAAATCGAGCTTCAATACACGATCGACGAAAATGTTAATAAACTATATTTTAGAAAAAGAAATGAAAAAATTTTTACAAAAAAAGAAGTGAAAAAATTTTTACAAAAAAAGACGTCAAAAAATGGGAGACAAATATTTGAAATAAATATTCTATTCTATCTTATTTTGTTTCATCGAATATGTTAATGTGTGTATTGTATATTCATTCTGAAATGAATCAAATCGATGGATATAACACAACCAATTTTTTCCTATTGGGGCCAATTTTCCTGGGGTGCAATTTCTATTCTTTAAAATTACATTTCTAGAATTCTTTAAAATTACCTTGCAATAAGAGTCAATGAAATTTGGCCACAAATTTTATCGGTAAACAGCAAATAATTATTTTGGGGTCCTCTGCGCTTATTGGGGCCTTATTTTTACACGGGTTAAAACAAAAAAATTAAATCCGCCGCCACTATAATATTTGGGGTCGTGCTTCACTTCACTGAGGACCTAAATACTAAACTTCACCTTTTCCTTTCGGATCACAATTAGTGTGGGGTGGCCGAACATTAAAAATGAACACACACATGTGGAGATAATCATTGAAAGTCAAACGGTGAACAATGCGCTATCATCACAAAGTGAGAGACAACTAACTGTAGTCGAGTGCAAGGCTGTTGACCACAACAATTTGCTCACGACCATCAATAATATAATCATATGGAGTCCGGGGCACCAGGGAATTTTGAGAAACGAGAGGGTGGATGAGCTACCATCAATTGGCTATAACCAACGGAATTGTAAATTTGCAAAATGCTAAGCTTTTCCTGGCAATAAGGGCCCAGATTCATTAATCGGCAAGAATAACACTCAGAAGGTTATGGACGGCTTCAGACGAGAACAGAACAGCAAGGTTACTGTGGGGCTTTCTGAATGAGACTAAGACAAGAGGACTGACAAACTTAATCTCAAACGATTCATAGGTACTCCGATTGGACACTCCACTCAACGGCCGCAACTATATTACACTGAGCGCTCTGATGAAAATGAATGTAGAGCATCGATAAGATGCGCCACTCTCAACAACATTGGCAACATTGGCAGGATTAAGACAGGAATACCTCCCTAATATTACTGTTCGCAGCTTAACAGAATTCAAGGATACAGATTGAAGAAAAGTGATGGAATTATAGGAAGCACGAACATCCTGTAGTACGAGCATTTTAAATATTTTTTGAATTGTACCCACAGCTCAGGGGATAATAATAATTAATAATAATAATTGGTTTCCCAATAACATCCCATGCCGGAATTGGGGAGAGCTTCTCACAACCAGTGAGCTGTGCGCTTTCTAGTTTTCACCAACAGTTTTACACCGATTCCGAACGGTATTTTGAGAAGCTTTTTAATGGCTAAATACTCTATAGTGTCGCCGTCACTATGCGAGGTGACCGCCGTCGAAAGAAATTTAAGGTGGTCTGAGCAGGGATAGAACCCAGGAGCTCATGTACAAGAGGCGCGCACACTAACCATTGCACCACCGATGGGATACCCCTTACAAAGTATTGGACTTAGGAAGTACGGATAGGAGTAGGAGGAAAGAGCGAATAGTGGTTGTTGATGTTTCTCTTAAACTTATGGGCAAGATGGGAAATAGGTAAAACGCTCAACGGAAGCTTTTTCCAGATACGGTCTTGTCTATTGAAAAACTAATTCTTTTTGTTGTACGTATTGGTCAAGTGGCAACAAATAGATATGAATCTTTGGACAACCTTGTCATACCGCTAAATATTCTAAGTTTCTGTATAAGGTTATTAGGTTAAACCGCTAGAATAGCGACAGACATCTCACACTTCGACGATGTTTCAAAGAGACAATATAATTGACTACCCTACTATTCCTTATTAGCTTCTATGCACGTGGCCCAGAAGCTCCAAGGTGGACCAAGAGGCACCAGCCCAAATATTAGAGTTATATTCCATCTAGTTTTAACCTACGTGATCGTGTACGTCGATTTACGATTCACAAACTACAAAAACACGTTACTGCTGTGCGACTAATGACAAAAACAAACCGTTTCCCACTGCATCCCATGAAGGGATTGGGGAGAGCTTCTCACAACCAGTGAGCTGATTGGAACCTACTGTTTTACACCGGTTTCGAACGGTATTTTGAGAGATTTTTATAGCTAAGGTCTCGATAGTGTCGCCATCACTAAGCGAGGTGGCCGTCGTCGAAGGAAATGTAAGGAGGTCAGAGCAGAGATCGAACCCACGTTTTCATGCACAAGAGCCGCTCACACTTGCCATTGCATGTACGGCGGCCACAACTAGTACTATTATAAACTTATTAATCGATGTGGGTGGCTAATTACTCGCAGTCGTTTAGCAATGTAACAACTACCAAAAGAAATTTGAGATCGGAGTGTTGCGAGAACTTGTGTTATTATACACAAGTCGGTTTGTAATGGTTTGCGAATCGCATTATATCTGTAATTTAAAGGCCTTAATTAGTAACCTTTACTTTGCTGCCTAAGAGTATGCAATCATCTTTGATATTTAAAACGGTTCCTCAAAATATGACAAATAATATAGTTTTGTTGAGTTGTATGAGAAGCTAAAACCTGTTTTTTCAAGAACAGTTTAAGCTTTTGTTATGGGTTTTCAAGAACAGTTTAAGCTTTTGTTATGATATAGGCAGAGTTATACATCATCTGATACTGCTGCGTTTTAGGAAAATATTGATACCATCAACTTCATTGAGTTGTGTTATCAAAATTCGTGCTCTGTGAAAAATATTTTTCCCAAGTTTCGTACATTTTATGGCCGTTATAATCGATCCACCGAGCAGGGTATTCAATCGAGTGTGACTATACTTCGCACCAGTTTCACTCTATTAGACATCAATCCACCAACCCATATACGTAGACTACGTAACGAGGAGAATATTGCTGTTGTATCCGCCAGAGTTAGTAAAGATCGCAATATGTCCATCCGTCGCCGATTGCAGCAATTGGGTTTGTGTTATTCGACAACTTGAACGATTCTATATAAGGACTTCAGTCTTAATCCATACAAAATACTGTCGGCGCAGGAAATGAAGCCGGGCCGTCCACCCCGGCCCGGCCTTAAAGAAACTGGAAGAAGGTCACCTTTTTATCGAAAAATTGTCTTCAGCGACCAGGCTCGCTTTTGGCTCAATAGGTACGTCAATAAACAGAATTGCCGAATTTGGTCGAAAATCAGGCAGATGCTAATCCAGAGCTGCCAGCGTAACCTAAAAATTCACATTTTTAAGCGGTTTATGGACTGGCGGCATAATTGACGATGATGGCCACAACGTTACGGTCAATTGAGCAAAGTACCGTTGGGTGATTGCGGGCATTGTTGCCCAAAATGGAAGAATTGGACTTTGTGGGCATGTGATTGCTACAGGACGGTGCCACATACCACAATGCACACGATACCATGATCCAATTAAGAGGCGATTTTGGTAATCAATTTAGTGACCCCAGTAGACAGTTTTTTGTGGGGCACGTGATATATCTGGTCTATAGGGACAAACCAACCACGTTTCCTGCCTTGCAAGACAACATTACAAATGTCGTTGCTGACTAGGTCGAACTTTTGGAAAAAGTTTGCCAAAATTTAACTTTAAGAATAGACCACGTGAAGCGCAGCCGTGGACATTTTTTGCATAAAATAATCTTTAAAAAGTAAATAACAGGCCTTTGCTTCTCGATCCATATAAATATTTCTTTCACTGGGACAAATTATCAAAAACAACATAGCAAACAAATCACTCACTATATATTAGTTAGCTTGTTATATTTCAAGCAAATTCACCCTATCTTTAATTCCAATCTACATAATTTGTAATTGAATTATTTTCCACACCCATTACAATAAATATAATGTAATTAAGTTATACCTATATAAAACTAAAATCTAAATATTTATCCAGCAAATGTGCATCATATTTGCATTCCAGTAATATCATATAAAAAATATTAATTTAAATACCTACACTTTTATTAGTACAGACACAGTATGACAGAGCCTAAAATTATGCAATGTCCTATTAAAAACAAAACAAACTTTTACTCCTTCTGAGCATTATATTTGGAACAATATGGGGTTTCAGGACTCTGTAGACACTGTTAACTTACGGCATATTTTCATAATTGTTTGGCTATAATTCACCCCTCATAATATGCAATACTTTTTTTCTGTTAATTGTTTGTCATAAAATACACATTTGTGACGGTTTAGAGAGTAATTAGAAAAACAATTTGTAAGAAGTTTGGAAATATACAAACATATAATGATAGTAATGTTACGTCTAGGTAATGGAGCGAAAGGATAATGAACAGAATGCCTAAAAGAAGGCTATACTTTACTTTGTAAGCAGCTTAATGTAGCGTTACTACTTTTATAAGCTGTTTCATATCCAAAGACACCTAGATAGACTTTACCTATGTAGTATTAAGTTTGCTAATAAGAGAAGTAGAGAAGACATTCTGGGGAGGTGTAAAAGTGTTTTGGTAAAATGTGCCCACCTATGAACACGTTTTAAATACCAGTAATGGCTTATAAGATTATTTCTCTTTCTATGTAATTTTGCTGTTGCAAGGAACGTTTAGCATTTAAAGAGAATAAGGTTCAGGGAAATCGTAGCCGTAACGCAAATTCTAACAACCTAAAAAATTAATATACTAAAATGAAAAGTCCAGGTTATATATTGCTAAAGTATAATGAAACCTTAAAGACGGCACCGTAAAGACATTAGACGTTGTTAAAAGTAAATCACCCATGAATTTACACTTTATGGCCATCGAAATTATTGTTTTATAAGATCTCCTAATAACTGTTATAAACATTACGCTTATTGCAATCCCAAAAGTATGCAATATTTTATGACCTCTTCATTTGCACATAGTATTTTGTTAAATTTTCGTCTTAGGATTTATGAAAGCAAAGCCTTAAAGTAGGCAACTGTATTAAATGTCTCAACATCATTAATGAATGGTGTAATGTTGCAAAAGTATTAAAGGCAACATTTTAAAATAGATTAGGAAAAATAAACACTTTATATGAAATAGATACCAACTGCCTCAGAAAATTTTAAATGTGTCATATTTATTGTATTTTGTGAACGGCATTACAATTGTTCTTGGCGTAGATTTACATCCGCCGAGAAACCAAATTCCAGCTGTATGGGACCTCTATACTACTTGTCTTACTACAAGGGGCGGTTTGAAGGATCAGTGACTTGAACCCCTTTCGTAGTTAATTACAAATCAAGACTGCTCCTGTCAACTGTCATCTGTTATTAGACTATCGTAACATTTTAAGCAAGCTGCGTCATATAGTTCGTGTTTGACAGCCATTGGAAGCAGAGAAGCTAGTGAATTTCAACGAAAATTGCAGAAGTTTTTGCGTAAAGCAAACACCATCGAATTTTTTGAAAGGCATGTTATATACTGTTACGAATTTCCTTAATCGTCCGTCTTGCGCTGTTTTATGTCCTCTAAAAAACTTGGTTCGTTTTTACATTACGAAAAGTAACACAGTTTTAAATCCGTTTCTTTTCTTATACAATACAACTGTTCACTTAATTTATAGAGCATAACATTCAAAGTTCTCTATATTCAAGCTGTTTCACTATTAATTGATGTCATTGCCGACGTAGTTATATGCATCTATGCACTATTGTGTTTAATCACAGACTAAGACCAAATGTCAATGGCCTTAGCTGTTTATACGAGTTATGCTTCTTGCCACCAGGGTCACTGCCAGTATCTAAAGTAAATTTTTTCTACCTATTTCCAAAACCTGTAGTATATGAGTTCTGAAATAACGGATTTGCAGCGGACTCGCCCAATGGTTTGTGGTAAGGGTATATTTTCAGGGGCAGCATAAATCGCCCTGTTATTTACATCATGTTAATATTGCCATTAAGAGTAAGTAGCAGCTTCTACTTTACCGCAACTTTACTATGGGGACTCTGCAACATCAGTTTCAATCTGTTTACAGTGGTTTGCTGCCTTCCGTTGCGTTCGGACTAGCACAAGTTCGGGTCGACCAAAAATTGCGCTACACAAGAAATGACCCATTAAATGCATGAAATGATATTAGTAAATGCCTGAAATGATGAAATGATAATGATATGATATTAGATCGGTGAATGAAAGTGCGTGACATTGCTGAGTCTCCATGCGTATCATTTGGCCGTGTACATCACATTATGCATCAATAATTGGAGAAGAAAAACTCTCCGCTCGATGGATTCCTTGATAACTCACACTCGACCATTAGCGTATCCCTGACAAAAGTTCAAAGTGGCACTTGAAGGTGTACAACCGCAATCCAAAGTGCGTTTGCACTATTTCGTAATCGTGTACGCTACATGGATCCATTACAACATACCAGAGAACAACGAACAGTCAAAGCAACAGACTTCTCCCGATGAACGAGTACCAACGAAGACGATTGTGGGTCTATCGGTCTACCTTGTAAAGGGTAAACCAATCACCGGCGAATAATACTCACAGCAAATGGACTGATTCCACATTGACAATAACTTCGCACAGGTTCGTAGTCGCTATGGCAAAAATCCATAAATTCGGCTACGCATTATTCCTCACTCACCGTATACTTCGGATTTTGCCCTCAGTGACTGCTTTCTGTTTACAAGCCTGACGAAATTACTTGGCGGTAAGGGATTTGGGTCGAATGACACAAACGCCTATATTGAGGGCCTTGAAAAACCAATTAGTTGGAAGGGCTACAAAATATTGGAAAGACCATGGCCTTAAAGGATCCACCTGAAAAAGACTATGTTGAGAAATAGAAAGTTTTATCCCCCGAAACAAAATAACTATTATACAAAATGTCATGAAACTGGTCACATTGCCTTGTATGTATATGGCTCACTATGGGAAATTACTCGATAGAGTCGCAGTCATTAAGCGATGTTACACAATTGCCAAAGGAAATTTTAGGTTGGAGTGTTGCTAGAATCCATGTTATTAGAATCCATGTCGATGTCGTAACTATTTTAGTATTTCAATATGTCTGCAATTTAAAGGGCTCAATTCTTCTGCTGCCTTAGAGTAGGCAATCATTTTTAATATTTTAAACGGCCCCTTAAAATATAATAAACAATGGAGTTTTATACTAAAGTTTTATGAGAAGCTAAAGCTAAAGCAGTAAACATGTATATGTTTGGAACGCACTCCAAATATTCATATATTTGCAATTTCCAAACTCACCAATATTGAAATGCAAACTTTAGAATTTTTACTTGCAAACTTGCATGCCTTTACATGGAACCATATGCTTGTTTCCACCAAAACAGCCATATACTTTCGTGGAAGCATTTTTGTGATTCCTCACACACCAGCACATACTTCCGTGTAAGCAAGTGCGTATTTCCTCCTAAACACGCGGTTACTTGCGTGGCGGTATATGCGTGTTTCGTGCCAACCATAATAGTATTTATTCTTAGCAAATTGTTTGTTGACATCAATATACAAGGTGGCGCAAAAGTAATGTCATAATGTGAATTGCCTGCCATTTTGTTAAAAATTACAAAAATTAGTTCTTTTTTTTTATTTGAAGATGTAAAATTTATTACATTATGTTGAAATTGGCGATTTCTTCTTCAATGTAAGATTTTAACTCTAGCAAGGTTTGTGGTTTACTGTGCCAAACGCGAGATATTAGAAAGCCCCAAATGAAGATATCTGACGCCGTTAGATCTGGCGATCTGGACGGCCGGTTCAAATCACCACAACTGGAGATCACTCGACCCGGAAATTGGTATCTGAAACCGTCTATCGTTGCTAGAGGTGCGTGAGCGATTGAGCATTACATTCTTGATACTCAATTTAGTAGCTTCCGGATAAAACTTGCTTAACATCTGCCTGTAACGCTTACCAGTTTCGGTTGCGATGGTTTCATCGGCGTCTTCAAAACTATAACCGTCGATCACTTTTCACTGCAAATGCCACACCAAACTGTCATTTTTAAGGAATACAATGGCTCTTCTTGCATTTTACGTGGGTTCTCTGTACCCTGTCTTTTGGTTGCTAACATAACCGCTTAAGTGGAAATGGGCTTCGTCGCTCATTATGATTTTGAACACGAAATTATCCTCTTCTTGCATCAGGTTTAACAGAACTTGGGAGTAGGTGACAAGCTCGTGAAGGGTTTGCACATTGTACGGAAATATCTTCCAGTCTTTAACAAAAATTCGTTGGAACGAACGTTTGCTGATGTCTAATTGTGTGCAGCGTTGTCTCGTCGATGTTTGTGGATTCGATGTCGATGTTTGTGGACACTTCCTGCGACATCTCTAGTGGACCCAGTTTGCACGAGCCGCTCACCCAAACGCTTAATTGTCGCGAACATGGTACACAATGGCGAGAAAAACGACGTTTTTTCAGGTGTATATCGTATCGCGCCATTGCTTGTTGTTCAATAATTAATTGAACATAATATTTTAGAACATAGATGTCAAAGCAGAATGAAGTTTGACAACATGTGCAAAAATTAAAGCACATTCACATTATTATATTAATTTTGTGCCGTCTTATATATGTATACATTATTCAATTTACCAATAAAATTGTCAATTTTCCCCAAAATCAGTTCCCGCTTTGTTAGTACATAGACCATAAACAGTGCAAACAACACAGCTGTATTTGTATCACAAACGTAGGTATATTTGGACCACAAACACCTGTATTTTTACATCTAATCACTGTGACTCCAACATGTAATATTGAATAGTAAACACAATGTGTTTAGACACCAGCAGTGTTGGGATTTTGTAATTTGCACTGCATTTTAATTTGTTTTACTTTATCTAATGCAAATGCAAAAGAATTACCTCTGTTCGCAACGGCAATTGCAACATTTTTAATTTCCATTTGCTCAGACAATGTAAATGCAGGTTGTGGAATTGGATGTCAATTGTAATGCAATACAGGAATGCTTTTGTTATTTTGAATTTGTTTGACTGCTGGTAATTATGTTTCTAAATTATTACATATGTACTGGTTTTTGACTTCGATTGGTGTTGCCTAGTAGTACCTGCAAATTCATAAGCCTGTACATATAAAATATTTAAAAACCAAAACTGTCCGATTTGAAGGAAATGCTTTGAAAATAAAAACAATTGTCAATTGTGTTTGGCGGTATGAACTAAGTCCCCAATGAACTAAGTCCCCAAAATGAAAAAGAACTAACTCCCCAAAATTTTATACAGGAGGAAACAACAACGATTTTTGGGGACTTAGTTCATTATTTGGGGATTTATTTCAGTTTCAAATTTAGGGAGTTAGTTCATAATGCACCATCTCCCCAATTCCAAGGAACGAAATAAATCCCCAAAATTATTTTTATCGTATCACTAAAGGTTATTAAAAAAATTTTCTGTAAAAGGCGCATAATATTCTTCAAAATATTTTTAATGCGCCTTTTACAGAAAATTTTTTTAATTGAATTTTTTAACTCCCCAGAAAGTGGGGAGTTAGTTCATTTTTATTTTGGGGATTTATTTCATTTTATTGGGGGTTTATTTCATTTTCTAAATTGGGGATTTATTTCATATTTCATTATGAAATAAATCCCCAATTTTGGGGGGTTAGTTCATTTTCGTTTTAGGGACTTAGTTCATTGGGGACTTAGTTCGTACCGCTATATTAGAGTGCCCTACTGACTATGGTTCATGAAACCATGTGACCACACGTGCCTTGAGGACTACTGTCTCTGATGCAATGTAATGTAATGTCTTTTTAATATTTTTGTTACCAGTGGGTATTAGAGGCAAACAGATTGCTTCTAAGTCTGCCAGCAGGTTGAGGCAGCTCTCACAATGGGACAGGGTCGGGTCGATTATAGAGCAGTTCCCAAAGGTGACGCCAAAATCCATGCACTTGTCAATTACTGAAAAGCGTATAAATTCCGTATATATTACTGCGATATCTTTGAATTCGATGCCCAATTCAACACAGAAGTTTGTTTCACTAATACATGCGATATTTTCTTCTCTGCTGAATTTTGCTTAAATGTAAACAATGTCCTGCAACGCTGGATAGAAAATGTTATTAAAATCGTGTGATTTAATTCTATAGAGGATATTAAAATAATGGGTTTCTAGGGAGTTTAATGTAAAGTCCTACAAATTTGTAAGGAATTGCTGCTTTTCTATAAATTCTCACTTTACCTGGCTGTATTTTGAAAAAATTTAAACTTGTCAACCAATTTCCAAACCTCTTTAACACGATTATTTTGACTATTTCAGCCTCCCCTTCTTCTGTTTATAAATTGTCGCAAAAACAGTTGGCTTTTTTGCTGAATTCATAATATGCCCGCATCTTGTTGTTACGTCTATTACTTTCTTCCTTCCAGCGAAACAACATCTGCCTAAAAGTATGCAAATTTTGTGTACGGTTTGTTTCATCATGTTATGTTTGTCGTCTTTGTCATATCATCGTTGTACTCCAGCATTAATATGTTTACTAAACTGTAACATATTCTCAGGGGTGAAATTTTGGTATATCCTGTAAGGGACATTCACCAGCTTTCTACTGTGTTTCGCAATTTTTTGGTGGTTTGGTTGTTTCTGTTTTCCATAGTTTTTTGTACACAATTTATAAAAAAAATTCAATTCAAATCAGGTTTTTTTTTCATCTCTGCATGTAATACTTTGAAGTCCCAGACTCTTGTTCGAAATTTGGCTTTAACGTTTCTATCTTTCAAACCCTCTTGATTTACCCTTACTGAATTGTATTTTTGTTGTTGTTGTTATTGTTTTTTGTTGTTACTTCCATTTTGTAACAACCACCACTTCATTAGGCCTGACATTGTCTTTGTATCCATCACTTAATGTCATCGTGACAGCCTCAACATTTTTTCCACTGTTATCTCTCTACAACACGGATGAATGTCAAAAATGTTTTTAAACAAAGGCACCATCAGGATACCGAATACATATACAAACCCAGAACCTAAGGGAACCGGACAGGATGAAATGCTATTTTGCTTGGTGTATATCATTTTGAGGATACATAAAGAAATTTTTAAAAAGAATCAAATTTGAAATGAGAGGAAAACGTTCATAGATAAGTAGTCTGAGGAGAGTAATTGAAATGGAATTGATTTCGGATAAACGAAAATTGATGAAATTATCAGTTCAATCCCGTTACTTCGATAACGAAATCTGTATCATCAGCTTGTATAGACTCTTGTTTAATAAATTGATTATTTTCCATAAAAAAATAACCAAAAAGTAGCTCAATGAATATGCATATTTAATTTCAGGACTATTACCATCGACATTCCATACAAATTATATTCGAAAATCCTGTCATCTAAATATTAAATCTTTATACAATTACTACCACTGCACCAAAAACCTCATGTCAACCAGATATACTTTACAGGATATGGATGTCCTTGTCATACTGTCAAGGGAGTTTCGACAGTGCGCAATTCATTTTAATGTACACATTGTTGTTTGTGTATTGAAATCAGTTGACACCTATCACGACTTTTTAAATTAATCAATCATTTACGTATATAAGTATAATCACCATGGCACGAAATACATACATTCGTTGCAGATAATCCTGACAGACATGACCGTATCCAATACAAATGGAACTTTCAATTAATTATTTGAACACAAATTTAATACAATGAATTTTTTTGTTACAATAAATGGAATTCAATTGGATGTGTGTCCCGAACTTAGTACGGCTTAATATTGCTTAAGAACAATACACAGGAAAAACATGTGGGAATTATATTAATTATGCTCAGTGAGCCGTCACATACTTTAAGGCAAACGAAAGTTGTGCTTCTAGCAATATAAAAATATGGTGCCTACCTATAGGCGCACTTGATATACATATAATACTGAATATTTGCAAAAATTTTAAATCAATTTGTTTATAATTTGTACATAAGGCATCTGATCTTATCCAGACTTATTACTTTAACATATTAATATTATTCTTCTAGACCTTTCCGCAATAAATAACGATTACATCTTTAAAGGTACAGAAATTTAATTGCAATATGATTCATTTCAAAGAGATTCTTTTACAAATTTTTACTTGACTATGATTTCTGGTAAATGACCGCCGCGGTGGATTACGATACAGTTTCATCGGAAAGTACAATTTTCGATCAGATTTGCAGCATTTGGGGCTGTAAATCGATGATAATAAAGCGAATGCTATGTTCCAAGTCGTCACGATTATCTAGTGTAGAGTGGGTTTTCAGCATACTAAATAATACGGCAGTTATAAATCGCACGGTCTTGGAAGACAACTCGTGGACAGAGAGTGGAGCTTATTTTCTGTGGTGCTATGTGAAGTCACTGGTTTATGATGATAGTCCAGCAACAAGTGACACGTTGGAGGCCAAAATTGTTGGTGTTATTCGTAATATAAATAAAAAAATAAATGGTTTCCTATTACATCCCATGAAGGAATTGGGGAGAGCTTTACACAACCAGTGAGCTATGCGGTTTGTGGTTTTTTATATTCACTGATTGGGACTAGCAATTTTACGGCGGATCCGAGCGCTGTTTTGAGAAGCTTCGATATTTTTGAAAATAATTACTACAACTTTACTCTATCCCGGAGAACCAAAGGTAAAATGTCGTATTAAAGCGAAGAAACCAAGTTTACCAACGCAAAAAAATTGAGTGCTATAGCTCTCCATCTGTTCGAGATACAGTTCAAAAAATTCAAAAAATTCAAAAAATTAAATCTAACTTTTTGAGTTTTCAAAATCTAAAAAAAAACTAATATTTGTAAAACGAAAAAAATAATTTTTTTTGAGCGCACTATGAACAAATACGTCAAAATAACTCAAAAAACATAACAGCAAAAAATTAAAATTTTTGTTTTCTTGCAAATCGAAAAAAAGTAGTCAACTTTGGAAGTTTTTTTAAAATATACCCCACTGTACGATTTGCAACGTTGATCTGTCATTGTAATTTCTCACTCCTTGTCCGCAATCAATATTTTACAGAACTCAAAAATGTCGTCTTGATCGAAATATACAGACATTTACCAATGGAAAGTGAATGCAAACCACTGTGCGGCACCAAAAAAAATTTAAGGTGGTCAGAGCAAGGATCAAACCCAGGGTCTCATGTACAAGAGTTACACACACACTAACCGTTGCACCACCGATAGTCATTCGTAACATACGCCCAGCAATGCTCGATAAAGTGTCCCAAAATTGGACGTCCAGAATGCGCTTCTCATGAACATCATCGGTGGCCATACGTCCGAAAACATTTTTAAATGTTAATATTAGAATAACTTTTGTTTGCGATATGAAATCTGCCATTAGTGTTTTTTACTCATAAAGACAAGGTTAAAACCTATCAGTTGATACCTTGATCTTTACAATCTGATATCCCATTCTAATGTTATTCTAACATTAACAAAAAGTTTTTCTAACATCTCTTCACAAAAATGTTGCAGATGACCAACTTTAGCGCTACGAGGAGTTTCGATTTAAAATTAACTTTATTATAACGGCAGCAACGAGTGGAACATATTCGTGAAATTTCACCGAAATCGAAGAGTATCAAATTTCAAAAGTTTGACTTTGGGACGATTTTTTACGCTAATATACAAATTTTCAAATGGGTACATTTTCTTAGAAGTTACCGTAGATTACGTTTCTACTATACTCTTGGTCGGCAAAAAATTGGTCAACCCTATTGTTCATGGCTAAGTATTCGATAGTGTCGCCATAACTAAAGTAGGTGGCTGTCGTCGAATGAAATGTAAGGTGGTCAGAGCAGGGATCGAATCCACGTTCTCATGCACAACAGCCGCGCACTCTAGCTATTTCTTAATTTTTTTCTTATTGTCCTTTTTCGCGTTGATTTCCCTGTTGTCGTTTTCGAAATGAAAATTTGTATCAACGTTCTAGTAAATTGTATCGGTTAGAGGCAATCGGTTGACTGGGTACCGTTCAAATCAGTAGACTTGCCTCTACCCGGTACAATTTACTAGAACGTTGATACATTTTTCGACTACAACAGTGTTTCTTACCTCCAATAAACTAGGATTCTTTTTAAACTACTATAAGTACAACAGTTTGAATTATTATACTTCAACAGTACAACTGTATCACTTTACAATAAGCCTCTTTTCGATAACACTATTACTCGACCATTTATGCCTGCACCTGATTGAAATGAGCCTGACTTCAGTTTCTTTGTAACTGGAATATTTATAGCATTTCAGCCATTTCCTGAGCCATCTCGTATTAACGCTGTCCGTTCTCGATTGTTCTCAAAATTCAACACCGTCTTAATGACAAGTACTGAAACGCCATCTATTCTCGATTGTTTCAGACTGTTCTTGCGATATTCTTAAATCGTCGTGGTGAGTTAGTAGGAGGTAGTTTTACAGCTTGCAACGATGGCATACTTTAGGCGTAATTCCAACTCAAAATCGAACACAATCTGTTTGTTAACATTATAATGATATTTAGTCATAACTGTTAAAATATACTAAGAGTGTGCAACAGCTGTTTTACGACGGAAACCGGAAACCTTGGAAACTCCGTGGAATACTTGGAGTCCGCATAGATTTCGATTGTTAGATGTACATAGTCAAACAATTCAAACATAATTCATAATGCATTCTCAGCAATCAAATGTCCATAAATATCATTTAAATGTATTTAAAACATGGTTTATTTTATCGCTTACTCCTACTACCAAGCCAAACAGCTGCTTTATCGAAAACTCTAGCATACAGCATTTACCATGACGGTTGACAAGTGTTGTCATATTTCATTGCAATTGGTATCCGATTCCACAACCATGAATATGCATTGTCTGAGCAAATGCAACAAAATTTTTGAATTAGATAAAGTAATGCAAACCAAAATCCAGTACAAATTATTAAATCCCAATACTGGCATATAAATCCATTATATCATATTCTTTTAAATTCTCGTGCACCTGCTATTTTATATAACTAGGACAGCAATATATGAGAGTCATTCTTGTTCTGAATGAAACCAATGAAGTGAAAATAATGGTTATCTTACACATGTTAGATTATCTTAGGTATTTGCTAGGATTAAGATTTTTAAATAAGGTAAATATACTACCCCGCCATGCTATATTGATGTCACTGTTATTACTAAACAACGTTGCCTATTTTTGGGCGCATTGTAATATATATACACTTTTTATTCAATTTAAATAAATATTACTCCCATTGGTAATATAATATAAAATTTGATGATTATTCTTTTCTTCAATCATCATAAAACCCAAAATGTACTAAAATTGAATTGTAGTCATAATGACAGCATAACTTTGCCAAATGTAAAGAACGTTTTCTACTTAGTATTGTCATAGTTGTTATCTCTACTACAGATATAGATTAAAACGAATTAAGACATCTTGTTTTATTGCCTCAAAATATATCCAAATATTTTCCTTTCGTCCAAGAGAAAACAATCTGCATTAATGGATTTTCACACTACCCTTATTGCCAGTACCAAGGAAACAAAAAAAAAACGACACTTTTAATCTGCATAAAGCCTAAATGTTTTATGATGTCCTTACACTTTGGCAAAGTGTTTTTGATGGTCTCTTGTCTTCGAAGCACAAAGGCC
The DNA here is from genome assembly GCA_963931995.1 of Phaonia tiefii. Taxonomy (NCBI): domain Eukaryota; kingdom Metazoa; phylum Arthropoda; class Insecta; order Diptera; family Muscidae; genus Phaonia; species Phaonia tiefii. The sequence goes on from OZ008368.1 coordinate 74,432,269, forward strand.
AAGCTGAATCTGAGGCAGATTTCTGATTACGTTGTCATTTCATATGCAAATTTAAATATTATGAATCGAAGTGAATTACTGGGTGAGCAGTGCCAGAGCTGGACGATGACTGCTTGTTATTGTTTTCCAAGTTAATAATGTTTGAGGTTCAACAGGATGTGAGTTGTAGATTCGGCGGAAGGTGATGGTAGTTAGAGCAACTGCTGGGGGGGATGAACAAATGTTTATTTTCATTTGCTCTGTACAATTTCAATACTGTAATCACCAGCCGCCATTCAGCAATGCTATTCACCAGCATCATTTTCGGCCCTAGTACCGCCAACATTACCAGCATTATCACCGGCATTATTATCATCATTATCATCATCCTCATCAGCAGCAACAGCATTGGCACTGACCATCATTCATTCACCATTCGCCATTATCTTGGTGTATTTATATTCCGCTTTCAATTCTGTTTTCCAACAATCAGCAAAAACAACACAAAAAATTATGAAGAAGAAAGAAAACAACTAAAACAAAAAATCGCCCACACTAATAACTGTTATGGAAAGTGAAAATGGAACGTTGGACCTTCGCACAACTAGCGGCAGAGAGAGAGAGAGAGAGAGATGAACATTGAACCAGTGGCCATTACGAACTAGTAGATACCCATCCAATGCTCAATAACTTTTGTTTGGCAATAGGAAGTTGATGGAAATTTATGCACATTTTCATTCACATATTCGCTTAGTTCGAAAGTTCTGGTCCAGGTTTATTGGTGCTCGCCGATGCCAATGCCAACGTCGCCACTGGAACGAGAAGTATTAACAACAATCGATGTGCAGGGGAACCCATTAAGCATCAGTTTATATGCGGCTACAGCCATGTCAACACAAGTGTATTTCATTCTATTTCTGGTGAAGTTCATTTACACTCCTAGTGTAGTTCAGTTATGGCTCCGAGACTTATTTACACGTAAATCCCATTAACTGAATAAAAACACATTCACCAGTTAGTTGTATTGAGTGCACGAGATATTTCTCCTAAGCATGGACAGTGATTTGCAAGGAAAAATTTGAGAAAATTATAAAATGGAATCAATATATACATATTTTATTAACTATAGACATATAACTATAGACAAATAAAAACCTGAGTATTTTAATAGACGTAGGATCTGGACATTATGATACATTCCTGTCAAAAATAATAAAATTTCAAAAACATTAACAAACTTATGCATTTTCATTTATTAAATGCTAAAATTCAAGCAATTCTAAAGCTTACTGCACATGTTCAAAAACATTACAAAAGTGTTGCCTAACTTCTAGGCAAAATAAAACTACTGCCTAGCTTCCACGCGCTACAGTAAAAATGCCCAATATTCTATAACGGATTGACAAATACTTAAGAATTTGGCAATAAAATTACGAGGTTTTGAACTCGACCACTTCAGATTATAATGGGCGACAGTGAACATAATTATATTTGACTGAAAAAAGTTTCCTCTTAATGTGATTGGCACTTGGATTGTTGAAAACTATGATAGGTTTACACTTTCCTGATAGATTTACTAAAAATTTAACCGTATGGAAAGCAAACACAGGACGCATTAAATAGGAAGGTGAGACAGAGAAAAACTTAGTTAGATGGCCAAACGCTTCTTTAATAAATGGCTTTTAACTGGGGCACATCTGTCCTAATTATGAATACAGTTGCTCACTATAATGAGAACAGTCATGTAGACTATCTGATGGGATCGATATTATGGACATATTTTATAATGATGTAAATACTTAACCGACTTGGTTAGAACATGAAAATATATTCACCCAAAAAGACGTTTTAAAGCCAAGCTGCTCCAATCCAAGGCTGAGACAAGCTAAGATGAGAGGCATATATAAGCTGTGCTCATGGGTGTACCTACCTTACACTCGAATGGAATCAATTTGTACACTCTGTCCCCCATTGTGGTAACAGGGTACTGCGAGTTATTGCTGACGATTGTAAAACACACGTTGAAAAATAACGGGCCCAGCAACATATTGCAGGAAGCATATACATGTTTGCAAGCATTGTTTTCGTAAATTGGAGATCTGCTGCATTTTGTTTCTTAATTGTGACAGGCACCAGTACTTTCAGCAGTTTTCAACAAACACATCCACTTTTAGGTCACAAATACATATATGTTATAACCCATTAACCATTGTCTCCCAAACATGTTATATTGAATAGCAAACACAATGTGTTTGGACATAAGTGTACTATATTTGCGGCAAGCTATAAACACGTCATATTTTCATCCAAACAATAAATAGCCAAATTTTTCAGCGTTCAGAGAAATATAAGATCAAATACAACCAATTTAAATGGAAATTGGTATATACATGCTGAAAAATCTCCTTTTTTTGTTATTTGGAATTAACTATAACGTGTTTGTAGCTTGTCGCAAATATCGTATACTTGCGTCCAAACGCATTATTTTTGCTATACAATATTATATGTTAGATACGCAATGATTATGGTATAATACATGTTTTTGTGACCGAAATGTGGTTTTGTTTGCTGAAATATGTTGAAAGCAAAAAACGTGACAGACAACAATGAAACAAAAAAACAGCAGATCTTCATGCTTGAAAACATTAACATGGTTTCTGCAATATGTTGCTGGAGCCGTTACGTTACAGCGTGTAGCATTTAATTGAGTATATGTTACACATTCTAACCGATTTCAATGAAATTTGTTAGATAAACATTTTTAGGCAAACGGTGATAGATTTTCAGAATGGGGCACATAGTTCATGTTTTGATATAGCCGCTCTACACGCTGAAAAATAATGGCCCCAGCAACATATTGAAGGAAACATGTACATGTTTGCAAGCATTGTTTTCATGAATTGAAGATCTGCTGCCTTTTGGCTTTTTGTTGTCATTCTAGTTTTTGCTTTAAGCGGTTTTCAAAAAACAAACCCACATTTGGGTCTCAAAAACATAAATTATAGCCTATTAATCATTGTGGCTCAAACATGTTATATTGAATAGCAAAAAGTATGTGTTTGGGCACAAGTATAGTATAGTTGCGTCAAGCTACAAACACGATATATTTGCATTCAAACAATAACAAAAAGACCGATTTTTAAGCTTGTACATAAAAAGTTTTTAGTAGGCCATGTAGGTCGTTCGTAAGAAGGCCTATATCAGGCCACGTTTGTATAGTGCTACCATACAAATTTGACAATAAAGCCTGGTACAATTTTCAACATAAGTTGGTGCACAAGCTTTCTAAGACCAAGGCTGATTATTTAGAATATACTCTCTATTGGTCCACGTCCATCCTACTAAACCATTGCGACCGAGTTCTATTAAAACCACACACATATTTTCACCCTTACGTTGAACGGATGAGGGTGGCAAATGTGCCAATATTCAATAGCAAAGTGGTTAAATATTATTCAATACCCAACTTAATTACGATCTTTAGTGATTATGGGGAGTTACGTGAGTACCAGCCAATAGTCTGCACAATATTTATATAGAAGGTACAAAAATGGGCACAGCGAAGTTGTTCATTCGTTATTACACAGTATTACACAAAATAATTATCAGTACCAAATTTTGTTAAAATCAGTTGTGGTATCCGGGATATATCGAGTCGACCAGCCGGAAAGCCGGCGAACTTTTGAAGCTATGACAACCTCCATATTCGTTTATGACAACCACTAAATTCGGTTGAGACAACCTCAAGATTCAGTCGTGACAACATATAGATTCGGATGTGACAACATCTAGTTTCGGTTGTGACATCCTCTAAATCCGCTTTTGGCAAGATCTAAGTTTGGTTAAGACAACCTTCTATAATCTTTTATCATTAACACTAAATTCTGTTGTGACAACCATAAGATTCATTCGCGACGACCTCTAGATTTGGATGTGACAACCTCTAAATTCAATTACAATCAACCGGTTGTATGGAAAAAAATCTACCCACAGGTTAAAAAATTATAGCGGTATAAATTCAGATTATAATATTAATTATAACCGGAAAATGTATAAATTTCGATCAAATTCTTGAAACCCCTAAGATGGTAAACTGTGACACTTCGTACAAGAATTACAAGACATTAATTCCAGAATTAGGTACTCTAGAATTCATAGGATCTAAGAGAGCAAATGTGTCAAATTTCATTAGTAAACCCGCAGGAAAAATAACCGGTCCAGAGGTAACAAATTTTGAGGTTGCCACAAACACATTTGACATCAACACATCTGAACTAGAGATAGCCACATCCGCATTAGAGGCAGTCACAACATATTACAGGTGTTTTACCAGAATTTTGGTTGGGCGAACCAAATTCAGTCGCGAGAACCTCAATTCGGTTGTTGCAACTGCCATTCGGTAGTAAGAAACGCAACTACGCTTGCTACAAACTCTTTCGCAACAATAAGTTTTGTGAGAGTAATCTCACTTTGGTATTAACGGGTTTTTCAATAAGAGTGCTACAAAAGTTTTTTTAAACAAAACAAAACCGGTTTTAGATACCAATGAAATTCTTTATTCCTGTGAAAGTACATTCGATGCCATTATGTATGGAACTCGATTTCTTTTGCATGGCCACCACGGCCACGCTTGCAGAAGTCCAGACGCTGAACCCAATTTTCGACGGTTTTCAAGCATAAATCGGCCGATACTGTTGCAATTTCACGTTCGATATTCATACGAAGTTCATCAATCGTCGCTGGCTTGTTAACATAGACCATAGACTTGACGTAGCCCCACAGGAAATAATCTAACCGCGTCAAATCGCACGACCGAGGCGGCCAATCTACTGGGCAATTTCGTGAGATAACATGTTCACCAAACTTGGTTTCTAATAAATTGATTGTGGCATACGCTGTGTGGCTTGTGGCGTCGTCCTGTTGGAACCACATGTCCTCCAAGTCCATATTATCCAATTGTGGCCAAAAATATTCGGTTATCATTGAGCGGTAGCGATTCGCATTCACAGTAATGTGCCGGTCTTGATCATCACGGAAGAAGTACGGCCCAATGACGGCCCATAAACCGCACCAAACCGTAATGCAATGATGACTCATGTATTACGTGTGGATTGTTGTCTGACCAATAATGCATATTTTGCTTGTTGACGAAGCCATTCAGCCAGAAATGAGCCTCATCGCTGAAGACCTTAAATTGGACGTAGCGCTCTTCAAGTTGAGGCCACTGACTCCAAATTTCGGTAGTAAATTTTAATAATTTCGACTCGTTGTTGGCTCGTATATTTTTCCATGATGAAATGGCAAACCCTACTGAAGATAAATGTCAAAGAGCAGGAAAAAATATGGCGTCGTTTGCTGTCCCTATCGATTTACTTTCGTAGCGTCTCTGTTGAAAACCCCTTTACTTTATTTGGAATTCACAAAAATAAAGTGTCATAAACTTTATTGTTTTCACCTATTCATTTAAATCTTCAAAACTATCCTATTATGTTCTCTCTACTTGATTCTAATGTTCACAGTCCCATTTCGTTCCTTTCATTCCTTTCGAGCCATGTGCCACATTGTACAGTGCCATGAAAATGCCAACGACTGGCCAGCAAATCTATCAACTTTATTCTCGTTTTTAGTGCAAATAATATGTCAGTTTCTATCCCTTTTGTTTTACTGGAGAGACAAAAGATGTAGTCATCGTAATGATGTCATATCAATTTAAATACAAAGGCTCCATTCAGATTTTGTATTTGCCTGAGAACGAGGTAGAGTTTTTATACTATAATAGAGAAGAAAGTCGAAATTAGTCAACTTGCCGCCGCAGACAATTTTTTGAAGCTCGCGTCGTTACAGATACAAACGCCGCACAGTGGTTTAGAATAGATTTCTATTGACCAAAATTCAATAAACTTCGACCAAAATTCAATAACCATCTAGAAAATAATTTTGAGTTCTTAAAAAGAAACAACTGCAGGCAAGGTGTCAAGGAGTATTTTGATGTATCAACCCTGCAATTAAGAGATTTAAGTACATATTCGCAATAAGCCCAAAGTTGTCTACATTTCATTTTTGTGTCGATTTGAAAACTTTAAAAATTTTTTCCACATTTTAGGCCAAAATTTATCATATTGGCTACAAAACATTTAATAATTTTTCTACTAAAAATTAATTTCTTTTTTCCATTTTCTTGAACTGCATCTCATACACTTTTGGACCTATTTTCAAGCGATTATTAGGGGTCAGCGTTATTCATTGATAATACACATTTAACTCTCCTTTCTTCCAATGTGGAAAATTGTGTTAGATGAGTTTATGTGGCCGTCGATGGTGCAATGGTTTTTGTGCGCGGCTCTTGCACATGAGAACGGTTGTTCGATCTCTGCTCTGACCACCTTATTAGACGACGGTCACCTCGCGTAGTGATGGCGACATTATCGAGTGCTCAGTCATGACAAAGCTTCTCAAAATACATTTCAGAACCGGCGTTAAATTGTAGATCCGAATCACTGAGTGTAAAACTAGAATGCGCACAACTTACTGGTTGTGGGAAGCACTTCCCAATCCCTTCAGCAGATGCAATGGGAAGTTTTCGTTAATTTTTATCAGCAGTAAAATAAGCACAAACCCACATGTACACAGTTTGTGAAAATAGTGTATGCAAATAAATTTTTTAAATTTGAATTGCTTGAAGTTGTATTTCGGTAAAACGCATTATGGCAATTATGCAAAATATTAGTGACGCCGAAAAGTATGCTATATATCCATTTATTTATAAATATGCAACAATTGGTGTACAACCATATATAAGAATACGACTATATCGTTCGCTGAAAAATAAAAAACATAACTACAACATATTTTTTTTCAGCGGGTAAAAAAATTTTTTAAATGGTATAGAATACAAGTTTGACAGCCGTATTTTCGAAGGCTAATTAAGTTAAGATTATAATTAAGGTACAATTTTAAAGTAATAATTTTCCTTAAGGCAAGATTCAGAAACATGGCTTTGAAAACTTTATGCTTTGCCATTTTATACCCTTCAACATTATTGATGGGCCGATGTCAGATGGGATAAGTCGAAGACATTAAGCTAGCTTTTACTTGGTTCCCGCATGGAACATTTGAAACAATGGATTTTTGGATTTTTTGAAACAACGATTTCCAGATCAAATCGTGTCTTGAAATTCCGATGTCAACTGGCGCCAAGATTATGCGATTTATTTTATTGGAGTTTTGTGAAATCTCTGGTCTATGCGAAGATACCACAAATAAGGCTAAGACCCAACGCGTCATCGGTGAGATAGAGCCATTTTTTCAAAATATCATCAACAAATTTACGAAAGGATCAGGGAAGATAAAACCTATAAAATTTCTTCCATCATTTTGGCTATAGGACGGAGTCTTTGTATATGGCACTATCTTGTAATTTCCAGTATCCATGGACAACGGATTGCATTTCTATGAAAAATACGAAGTCTCGGAATACTTTTACTGCTGCCGATGCAACTATGCTATGAAGACAGCTTCTGTGAAAATTGAAACTGCTACTTTGGCTGGATCATTGCGGATTCACTAATTGTATGGTCAAGTGAGTTAGGCATATGCGTTATTTGTGTACTTTTTGAAAATTTATAAACACGGTGAGCGCACCCAATCCAGCGCTTTCTAACTTGAAATAAAACATGGACGTTTGTAAAGTTTGATACGTATATAATTATCAAAGTCGCAAACCATATTAACCTATTTTGAATTACTACGCAACCATTTTTCGTACCATACAAGAAAATTTTACATTATTGAACAAATTCCGACAATGTTTTCACTCGACCTGCTGAAGGGTTTGCCTTGCTAACTTATTATAACATTTTTATGAGCTTTAAACCGTCAGAGTTTTCATGTTAGTGGAACATAATGTTAATATCTACTTACAGGTCATAAGTGTTAATACCTTTGCATAATTTTTGGCTGCAACGAATATAACGAGAATTATAAATTCGTCACAGCAAATTATCTTACGACAGAATTCTTCTATATTGTAACACGAATGATTCCAAGGAGTTTTTATGTAAACTTGTTGTTTTTTGTGAATTTTTCTTTTTCTATGAGGAAGAGAAATGAGGAGAAATCTAGATGGCGTTAGAACTTTCTCCGCAAGAAGGTTGATGAATTTACTAATTGTAGAGGATAACAAGAAATGCAGGATGTTACTGGGAGAAACTGGATTTAGCGCTATATGCCATTGATGTCGAAATTCGGGTCACACTGTGCCGAGGTCGTATAAGAATACACCGTCCAGTAATAGTAGAATAATGTTTTCCGCCCCTGGACTTATACGTCAAGGCTACTGTGATATGAGCATCTATCAGATTGAGGGAAACTGGCGATTACCATCAATCTGCGCACGGACCATGGTATATCCTCCAGCTTTTGAGTAGTGACGACTCTTGCCATCTGCCGCCTCTTACTGATTTCTTGACAAAATGTGTGGATTTCCCCAAAGTGGACGTCACAATTCCTGAAAGACCCGAATGAAAGGTGGGCGGGAAACCCTATGGGGACTCTATATCTATATCTTCGTATGGATCGAAGATGGAACATCATGGCGCAGGGGTTGGTATCGAGGACCTCCAGCTAAGTTTGTTCTTTGGGCTCTGTAGTGAATGCAGTGTATTTCAGGCTGAGCTACTGGTCATTCAGAAGGCCGCAGTGGAATCAAACCTAGCAGGCGGAGAAACCTCTGCGTGGATAGCCATTCTGCGATAAAGGCGACCAATTCTGCATAGTGTAGATCAAAGTAGGCTAAGACCCTTGAATATCAGCCTCTGATGGGTATCATGACACTACAATATTCCTGGGAACGAATCAGCGAACTTACTGGCTAGAGGTGACTGTAAGTTGCCTGATAACGGCTCTCAAGAGGATGTTCATCCGAATATATGTTATCTTTTTTGGCTAAGTGGAGGATTGGATATGGAAAACAGCTAGCTAGACGTTGGGTTTGTAGACCCGACTGTATAACTGCTAGAACACTATGGCCCAAACATAGCAGATCCCGGTCGGTATACATGGTTGGCCTGTGCAGGGGATATTTTAGACTGACCTGTGGAATTCTAAACGGCCACTGCAGTATCAAACACCTGATGGGCAAATGGAATAGTTCTGTACCGGATTACTGTCACTTGTGCGAGGACGAGGAGGAGTCCGAGACGACGGAACATCTTATTTGTAAGTGTCCGCTCTGACTTGTTGGTGGCTGAGCTAGTAGGAGCATGAAAAAAATAGGGGACCTAAAGTTTCTCTCCTCATCCGATGTGAGCACTCTAATGGGTCTCATGGTAGACCGGTTCAAGATGAATAGCCGAAGTTCACTGCTATGGGGGCTTCATCCCACGATCATATCTCTTTTCCTCTTGTATATGAAAAAATAAAAATGGTTTCCAGTTACATCCCATGAAGGGATTAGGGAGAGCTTCTCACAACCAGTGAGCTGTGTGCGTTCTAGTTGTACACTCACAGATTGGGACCTACTCGGTTGTGTCGGCATCACAAACCGAGGTGACTCTCATTTTTATCCTTCCATACCTATATATATATTTTTCTTTTTTATATTTACTCTCCCCTTTTGACATAGGCCAATCACAATGGATCAATAGATCGCCGAGCGCAGTGTGACCTAGTTTCTAACAGACCACACGTTTCCCAAACCTGACCTAATAGTGGAAATGTTATGTCTGTTGAAAACTGTTACTGAGTGTAGAGTAATATGCGATCATTTAATAGACGTATACAAGGAAACTACCATTGTCTTTCTATTAACGATAAATTACACATGGATCCTACTGTAGTTTTGAGAATCCTCCAGAAGACAAAATGAGTAATGACAGACGTCGTGACCCTAACTTCCGTCAATACCAAATAATGTAACCACCATATATTTCTCAATATGCTGAATTTTGGGGAGATGAGTGCTTACATATAGAAAACGGTAGAGGTAGCATTAAGGGCGGGTGTACCATATATAGTGCCAGAGTTCAGTTATCCAACCCTAGCCACAGTCCATTCAGGTTCCATTTTGGAATGAGCGCATACCATTTATATAGGGAACGTGGGATGTGCTATTGATTGCTGGCCTACCAGAAAGTATCCCTGTTACTAGCATCCAAACCTATCCACTTCCTTTCTCAAATGCAATCTCTCTGTGGGCGTACCATCAAATTCATACATCAAAGATACCATTGTTAGCTGGGATACTAGAAGTAGTCCTAGCCCAGCCGCACCTCTCTAAAATCCAATTTTGGAGTGCTGATATTATAGTCCGATATTTGATTCATGTTTCATTGTTGAACGATAATTTGGATTTATTCAGCATTGAGGGCCAGACGGAAAATTTCCTATTTGATCATTTCTTTATTTTAGGGTCTTATTATTAATTCTATAAATAATATTTCATGTAAAGAATTTTTTTTAATAATTTCCAATACAAATACATGATATCTCTTACCGGGGTTAAACGTTATAACAGTACTAGTACATACCTGAAAGTAAAAAGTAGATACAATCCAATGTATTATATATTATCTATTAAATTTTTATAAATAAAAAAAACTGAATATAATGTCTTGCAAGCTGTGGCCAACAATTCCTTTTCAAATCTTTATAAGCAAAATGACGGTTTGGTTGGTTGCGTACTCTGCAGTTCTCATTAAGAAGTCGAACAGATTGGGGAATTCTCATTCACTTCCTAATTTATTTGTTCCCTATTAAGATTTTAAAGTTATCTCATTATAAATTGTCAGCTTATTCGAAGGAAGGAAATGGGTAACATTTTTGGAACGAAGTTCCCTATCGCACGTTGCAGGATGGAGGCTAAATGTAAAAAAAAATAAACAAATTTTTTTAACACTATTATGTTACATTGGTTTGTGTCTAGACGATCATATGTTGGGAAGTTTCTTGATTAATGGAAAGTTTTCTAAGTAGAGCCTCTAATCAATGTTTAGTATATGTATATTGTAGTTTTGAACCCAATAAAAAATAAATTTAAAATTTAGAAAAGCCAAAGAAGTTAAAAAATTCCGTATCTTAAAGAAGAGCCTTTGCTTAAAAAAGTAAATTTTCTTACAAAAAAGTACCTTTCCTTAAAAAAAAATCAATGAGGTTTCGAACTCACGGATGATGTGTTAACACCTTTTTGCTACACGGTACCTGTTCGCTTTCTATGAACACATTAGTAAATGTTAAATTGGAAAAAAAAAATAATAGTTTTTTTGTATACACCGGGCAATGCTGTACATCAAATGACTCGCTTTGTTTGGCCATAGCAACAACAACGAAATAACCAAACACACAACATCACACATACTTTGTCCGAAGTAGCTGACGTATACGTGTGTCACATAACCACATGTTTGCCATATCAACAGCAGCGAAACAGCCAAACACACAACATCACACATATTTTGTACGAAGTAGCTGACGTATTAGTGTGTCACCATAACGTGGACTGCGCAGACTTGCAAATGAAATTTTGCGTGGCTAAGTTTTATATCTCCGTTCAACAACAGCAAGAGATCACATTCCCTATGTCATTCAGAAAATAAATATTCTCATCAAATCACTCTACCCATTTATAAATCGGAAATCCTGTCTAAGTTTAAGTAATAAAATGTTAATTTTGAAAACCATATTTCACCCTACTCTACTATATTATGGAGCCCCGTTACGGGCCAACAGTGCCAAATGCCACTTGAATAAGCTGCAAGTTGCCCAAAATAAGTTGCTTAAATTAATCTATAATCTCCCGTTTTTCTTTTCTACGAAACGACTTCACGAACTCGCAAATGTGGAACTAATTCATGATAGGATAGATAAACTAACCCATAATTTTAATGTGAGGTGCATATCATCTAATTACCATCATATCAATGAACTGTATTCATAGTTAGATTAAGTAGTATTTAAGGTTTAACTGATTCAAACAGGTTTTTTTATTACCTGTATATTAGATTTAAGTTATTAATTTTCATAAATTTGTAATTAATTATAAGGAAGAAGAAGAGACAACTCTTAAACTCCAAGTGGTATAAAATTAGATTTGTAATATTGTATATTAATGAAATAATAAATAAATTGAAATTGAAATTTTGCGTGGCTATGCTTTATATCTCCGTTCAACAACAGCAACAGACACATGTCCATACACACATTATTATGTTAATGCATACGCTATAGACACAATTTCGTTTGCCTCACCCCTGCCACACCAGTCTTTCATTGCTCTCTTGCTCGCTCATTTTTGTTTAACACGTCATTATTCTCTTTCGCAGTCGCAGAAAATCTGCTTTAAGCAGCAGCATAAAATCTGGTTTTAGCAGCAGCATAAAATCTGACTTTGATAGATTTAGTCCCTATACGCCGCTATAGATATTAACACATCAAAAATAAATATTTTTAAATTGCCTCTTCTTAAAAAACTACATTTTCTTTAAAGGGTACATTTTTTGTGAAACAAAATAACTTTTTTTGAGATAAGTACCTACTCTTAAAAATTTACCTATTCTAGGAAAAAAGGACCAATTCTACAAAAAATTAAAAAAATACCTTTTCTCACAAAAATTCATTTTCTTAAAAATAAAATAATACCTTTCCTTTTCTTGAGATAAGTAGCGTATATTTTGTTAAAAAATTACATAAGGTGTCAGGGGATACCCGGTTAAAACGAAGTTCCTTTCGTTATAATATGTACTAGCTATTTCCGACACGGCCAATGCGCCCGTTGTTTCAACCATATTTCCACCATAATTTAAATGGATCTTTATAAAAATATACTTTTTGTAAAATGATAAAAAATGTTGAAAAATTTTTTTTATAAAATTCATTTTTTTTAAAGTACAGTTTTCGGTCCTTTTTGTAAAAATTTCCCGAAACTTAAGAATTTAATTAAATTTAGTTTAATTTTGAATTTAATTAAGGAAATAATAATTTCCCGAATTTTCCCGAAAAATTAAGAATTTAATTTAATAAAGAATTAAGAAAATAAGAATTTCCCGAATATTCCCGAAAATATACTTTTGACAGAAAAGGTAGTTTTTTACGAAAAGACAATTTCTTGTTTAGTTTAATTTTGAATTTAATTAAGGAAATAAGAATTTCCCGAATTTTCCCGAAAAACTAAGAATTTAATTTAATAAAGAATTAAGAAAATAAGAATTTCCCGAATTTTCCGGAAAATTTACTTTTTACAGAAAAGGTAGTTTTTTAAGAAAAGACAATTTATTGTAAGAAAATGTAAACTTTTGAAGAAAAAGAACTTATTTTAAAAAAACTAATTTTTTTAAGAAAATTTCCTTTTTTAAGGAAAGGTACTTCTTTAGGATAAGATATTATATGTATATATATTTTTTGGAAAATTTACCTTTTTTAAGAAAAGGCACTTATTAAGGAAAATGTTCTCTTTTAAACTTCGTTCACTTTGGCTTTTCTAAATTTACTTTTTATTGGGTTCAAAACTACAATAAATATTAAAAATATTGGTTACAGGCTCCATCTAGAAAACTTCCCATTGGACAAGAAATTTTCCAAGATATGTTAGTCTATTCACAAACCAAAGCAAAAATACCCAATATAAATAGTTGATAATACTTAATAAAGTTGTTAAAAAAAAGTTGCTTATTTGTCTTCATTTAGCCCCCAAAAATAACCTTTTCCTAACAAGGGTACCTCTTCTTTAAAAAGTAACTGTTCCTGAAAAAAGTACTTCTTTGTAAAAAAAATTCATACTTTTATGGCTTTTTCTTACCGAAAGTACTTCTACTTAAAAATAGCACCTTTTCTTTAAAAAAACATTAGGGTTTAATAAAAGAAGTACCCCTCTTTAAAATTGTACCTTTTCGGGAAAATATAATATACAGGGTGATTCAGGAAGTTTCTGAAAAATTTCTCCAGCGTATTCCTTGGTTCAAAAGTCCACCAGGACCATGTCAGAAAATGCAAGGGTGCGAAATGGCAGCGGGTTCAAACTTTTCGCATTGGTGGTCGGATGGTAGGAGGGTAAAGTTGCTAACTTCCGAGCCAGTGGTCGGATTTTTTTGTTGGAAAGGTCTTTAATAGGCCTTTCAGAATCAATAAAACAAAAGTAGAAAAAAGTCAAATCGCCGAGATACAGAGCTTTCGGAAAAAAATCACATAACCTCAATTTGCTCAGCCAGATGGCAGGTAACTTATTTTTTGTCACGGTGAAAGATAACCATACCTCTTACCTATCCAAAATGACCTAAACGAAGCCCAGAGGTCTTACCGTTCCAAAGTTATGACCATTTTACTGAAATGCAAAAATGTTTGTTTTTGTTTTTGGAAGCGAAATAACAGCATACATTTATTTGTTTTTGTAAATCAACACGTTCAAGATTTTATTTCATTGAAATTTTTGGCTGAAGAATCAAACACATAAGGAAAAAAAAGGATTTGATGATAAAGGAAGTTTTCAATGTGGTTCCCATTTTCTACTAAACACAGTTGCAGCCGTTTGCGAACCACATCCGCCACATTTAGTTCACTCATCTTTTCACGAACTTTCACCGCAGATTCCTCAATGCGTGCAAGTAACTGCTCACGATTGTGGATCTGCACAGAATACACACAATCTTTCATGTAGCCCCACAAAAAGAAATCAAGTGGTGTGAGATCTGGAGATCGTGGCGGCCAGGAGATTGGTCCAGCTCGTCCAATCCAACGTCGAGGGAAATTGGTGTTAAGCCAATCCCGAACAATAAGCCCGTAATACGCTGGAGCATCATCTTGTTGGTAGAAAACATGATTTCGTACCGCAAGAGGTACTACCTCTAGGATTTCTGGCATGACTTCTTGCAAAAAAGCCAAATAATTTTGCGAATTTAACCTGGTCGATGATGCCAGCCCAAACGTTGACGGCAAATCGGTGTTTAAATGCTGTTTATTTCTTGTTGTGGGGATTGTCATGGGCCCATTCGTGCAAATTATGGAAATTAGTTATGCCGTCTCTCGTGAATTGCGCTTCGTCGGTCCACACAATCGAAGGTAAAAACATAAATGCGTGTACATCACGTTGCAACATCTCACAGCAAAAGTTGACGCGCAGTGGCAAATAAGCCGCCAAGAGTTCTTGAACTGGTGTGAAATGGAATGGATGTTTTTTGACGTAGAATACGTCTTACCTTACGGTATGAGGAGTCATGTCAGGTTTTTATTGTTGTAATCTTTATTTCATTGAATTTTAGGAAACGGCTAGATGAATTTTTTTAAATTTTTTTTTGCAGGTAAATGAAGATGTTATCTTTCGGTTAATATTCATTTCATATTGGTTGATATATTTCTAGTATTTTAATTTCTCAAATGAAAATTGTTTAAACACATACACTCAAACATATGTGTGGTGTTTGGTTGAGTGTTTTTGGTTGCTCAACATTGATTAGGAACATGTATCTAGTAAAAAGTGAAACGAACAGCAAGCTAATGTTGCTTGGCAACATGTATCTAGTAAAAAGTGAAACAAACAGTAAGCTAACGTAATAAAGCTTTTTTGCGAAAGCTTCAATAAAGCTGTTGTAACATTAATTTTGAATTATAAAGCGTAAAGCTTTCACACAACGCTCGAATGCTAATGCGAAGACTCGATAAGGTAAACCTTTTTTAATATTAGGGCGGCCCTCTCAACATTCGCAGAACTTATTTCAATAAAAATATTAATTAAAATACATAAATTAAATTAAGTTTAAAAAAATTGAACATAATATTTTTTTTTTAAACGGACTTGAATCAAATGCCGTTGGTAAATATAAAAATTACAGCAGACAGTTGTCCGAGGCCTTCGGCCACGGACTGTCCCTGCAGGCTGTGTCAGAGACACGGCCATTAAGTTTAACGTAGAATACGCCATCCGATAAGACAAAAAACATATATCGTGGGCGTGCTGCAAAAAGGTCTCAAGTCCACTTTTTTGTGAAATTGACTTAATGATGCAAAAGTGTACCAAAAGTCATAGTCTATGCCCTGGAAAAAAATCACATGTCTATTTCATGTAGTTTTGTCGTTATTGCATCAAAACCATTCATTCCATGTTCAAAACATCCAAATGTGTGGAGCAAAAAAGACCCAAGTCCAATTTTTTATACAAATCTCTTTTCTCTATTTTCTCCAAATTCAAACAAAATACACCCAGCAGAAAAAAAAATTATATCATAGCCTACTAAGGGGATTTTGCAATACATTTGCTATGATAAGCTTTCTATTTACATTTACGGAAATTATTAGTGAAAGTTGTCAATGTTAAAAGGTTGAGCTTTGATAAAAATGAGTTCCAAAAATATTTGTGATGTAAATTTGTGCAATCCCAGTAAACAAAACTTATAACAAGAATGGGATGAATCAAGCCTTGACAACGATTTTTCATCCAACGACGATGATCTGGATTATTTTTCTGAAAACAACAAAGAATCCAGCCCACAAAAATCTACCGAAGAAACCCTCGCAACACTCACTGAAATGAAAAATAGAAGATGGAAAAAAACATATCCGGAACAATGGAAAAGAAATATAAAGCATGCCGATATTATACGAGGTAAGAATCCCAAGCACTCAAACTGTGAAAAACGTCGTTTCAAATGCAAGGACAAATTTACTGAAGAACAGCGATTAAAAATGTGCAAGGATTTTTGGAAGTTGTCATATCAACGCCAAAAAGATTTTGTTTTAAAGGCGGTTATGGATACAGAAATACAAAGGTCCCGAGTAAGATCTAAAATCAGAAAAGTCAACCGTAACGTAGCAAGATCATACTTTTTGGAAAATGAAAACTCCAATGTAAGGGTCTGTCGCGACTTTTTTATGGAACACTAAGTATTTCATACAGTACAGTTAAAACGGCATTTAAACATAAAGGACCAACTGGAGTTTTTTCTAAAAAGGATGAAAGGGGCCATCAAAAGCTGCATATAAAATATCAGGTGAAAATATAGCACGGATTAAGGACCATATCGAAAGTTTCCCAACTGTAGAGTCTCACTACTGCCGCAAAACTTCAAAGAGGATGTATTTAGATGCCAATCTGAGTATATCAAAAATGTATTCCTTATTCTTAGACAAATACAAGAGTGATATGTTAACAAAGCTACCTTCATTGACCACCTACAAGAAACTTTTCGGTGAGTGCTACAATTTATCGTTCTTCCATCCAAAAAAAGACCAGTGTCAAGCATGCGAAAAAGGTAATGAAACCCAAAATGAAAATTATCTGGCCCATTTAAAGAGAAAAGACGAATGTTCAGCTGCAAAATCCTTGGACAAAGAAAGAGCCATCAAGGAGCCTAATTTCATGGCATGCAGATTCGACTTACAATCTGTGTTACAAATTCCATCAAGTGATATAAGCCCAATGTACTATAGCCGAAAATTATGTCCATATAATTTAACCATCTACAACGCTGCTAAACCAAACGATGCTTTCTGCTTCTTTTGGACAGAAATTGATGGCAAAAGAGGAAGTACTGAAATTGGTTCGTGCTTGTATAAGTACTTGCATCAACTTCCACCGGAAATAAAAGAAGTATATTTTTTTTCTGATACTTGCAGTGGCCAAAATAGAAACAAAAATATTTCAATATTATTTCTCCATTTGGTTCAAGTTTTAAATTTGGATATAATAGAACACAAATTTCTAGAAAGTGGACACAGTTACATGGAAGTTGATAGCGTGCACAGTGCTATCGAAAAGCAAAAGAAGAATGTTCCAGTATATACGATTCAAGACTGGCTAACTATATTCAGACTCGCACGATCCAAGAGACTTAAAAGCAAAGCAAATCCTTATAATATAGCACAAATGCAGTATACTGATTTTCTAGATTTATCAAAGTTATCGGAGATAATAAAAAACAAAAATTTGGATGAAAACGGTGAGAAGGTGAACTGGTTGAAAGTAAAATCTTTTAGGTACCAAAAGATTCAACCTGGAGTGACGGAGTACAAGTACGACCACAATGAAACCTATAAACATAGTCGTGTTTTTGGTAAAGGTCGGCCCATCAATTTGGAAGAAGTTAGCATCAAAAAGGTGTATAAAAAAAACCTTACCATAAGTATCGAAAAGAAAAAAGATTTACTTAATCTTTGCAAGTCAGGAGCCATTCCGGACGAGTTTCATCACTGGTACAGAAGCTTGAAAGCAAGCAAAACCACAAAAAATGAGGCCGCCAAACCCGATATACATGATGATCCGGAATCAGATCAAGACTTATAAATTTAAAATATAAATTACAACCTAAACATTTCCATAAAAAACCCAAGTCCATAACAAAAAATTTTTGAATGCAAAAAAGGCCTATGTCCAAGATTCATTTTATTTTTGTATAAAAAAGAGATGAATAAATTAAATTTAATTACATTTTTTGGTTTTGTCTTATTTATAAATGCTTGAACTATCAGATTGTAATATCGGTTTTCAAATCAAAACTACTTAATGACTTTTCCAGCGGCCATCAACTTTAAATCTTCAATAACTCAGAAATATAAAAAGTGGACTTGAGACCTTTTTGCAGCACGCCGACGATATAACAATAAGTGATGAATAATATAAGCAAATGAATTTATTGTTATATATGTTTTCTGTCTTATCGGATGGCGTATTCTACGTTAAACTTAATGGCCGTGTCTCTGACACAGCCTGCAGGGACAGTCCGTGGCCGAAGGCCTCGGATAACTGTCTGCTGTAATTTTTTTTTTCTTTGTGAAGGACGCGCCATTCTTTAATTGTACCACACCAACTTGGACCGCGATTCGTCTTGTGCTTGTCATTGGGTTCTGAAAGGCCTCTTAAATACCTTTCCAACAAGCCCAAATACAAAAAAACCAACCAACTGGCTCAGAAGTTAGCAACTTTACCCTACTACCCTCCGACCCGCAATCCGAAAATTTTGAACCCGCTGCCATTTCGCACCCTTGCATTTTCGGACATGATCCTAGTGGACTTTTCTTCATGAAATGAGACAAGGAATACCCTGGAGAAATTTTTCCGGAACTTCCTGAATCACCCTGTATATTCTTACTTTTACTTTTATTTATAATTTTATATATTTAAAAAAAGAGATACAAAAGTATCTTTCCTCATTCTCGTACTAACTCTCTGTGGAGAGTTAAAAAAATCAATTACAGATTTTGCATGCGTTTAAACGAAGCACCAATTAAATTACAACGCATCAGGACCTCAGTTGGAAAACACATCCTGCGCTTGACCTAAGGCGTCGATGGTCAGTAGAGGTTTGTTCTGTCTTGTGATCAATCGCATTTAATATACTTTTGTTTGTACCTCAGTAAAGGATACAGAAATTGCTTAATAGAAATCATAATGATTACCCTACAAGATAACTACACGCTGAAAGAAAAACAGCCCCAGCAACATATTCCAGTAACCATGTACATTAGGGTGGGTAAATTTTTTTGCGCAAAGGTTCAACGCGATTCTTGTTCTATGGGCATTTGAAGAAACTTTGCTGAAGAAACCATAGCTCTCTGGCGGTACTCAAAAATAAAACTAAATGTCAAAAATGGATTCATCGACCCAAAAAACCCCCAAATACACATTTAACTATAGGAAATTCAATTTTCTTTTGCCTTTTTAGTCCAATATCTAACTCGATTATTCAATATACTATAAAAAAAATTGTTGCCTGTAAAGTCGGTTTTACGGGCGAAGATTTTACGTGACAACGTCTTTTTCTCGGTAGAATATTTATTGATATGAATATAATTAAATTGCACAATAGGAACAAGGAATTGAATGAAAATAAGAATTGCACAAATTTTAACTATAGAAATATACCTATTTTGTTTAGATTGATTTGATTTTCATATTGATTAGATGTTAAAATTCTTGCTCAACACAGTTTAAATCAAGTTTTCTTATATCTGCCACTTTTTCTTAATATTTGTAATTTTAAAGAATCAATTCGAAAATCAAAACATTTATTCAGATCGAAGGTTCAAATTTTTGCTAAATAAATTTGAAATTAATTAAAATTTGTAAAATAAAAAAAAAACCAATGAGTGTTAGAACTCACGGGCGATGTTTTAACATTTATTGAAACTTATGGTTTAGGAAAATAGAAGTAATTTCAACACCATCTAGGTACCTGTGCGATTTCTATGAACACATTATCAAATGTGACATTATAAACAATAAACATATCCTTTATTATAAAATATAAACATTTCTTTTATTATAAAAAATAAACATTTCTTTTATTAAAAACAAAAGAAAATAATTTACTAACCAAAAAGTATTTCAATTCATCATATTCGCATATCGTTTTTAAAGCCGACCGCAGCTCTCTGTTTCGTTTTGGCTACCTAATTCATATGAAAATTTCTACACACAATCATACACTACACATATCATAAAGCCAAAAAACAAAAAACAAAAAAAAACAAAAAATAATACCTTATCCAATGCAGACTGATCTAAATCAATATTCATACACACGCACATATATACGCACATACATACTTGCTCAGTCGTCATATATATGATGTGCCAAAAAACAAAAACACTCACACCACCGACCAACAGCCACTAGAAGCCAGCAAAGCAAATCGTTTCTGGCACACAAGTAAACACACACATCCGCACACACAGAATTATTTATTGAGTGGGAGAGAGACGCAAGGCATTCGGCGGGCCTCTCTCTCGTTCGGTGACTCATCGTAACGTTACCGGGCGTTACACTTTTTCATAAGTGACTCCCAGCCGCAACCTAATTTAAGACGTTGTCACGTCAAAAGAACTTATTTAAAAAAATCCGAAAAATCATTTAAGAACTATGGTTTCTTCAGCAAACTCTCTTCAAATGACGCACAGAACAACAGCCTTTTTAAATTTGTTCGGCCACCTACAATTCGACCTGTCCTAATCTACATCCATTTGAAAGCATTGTTTTATGAATTGAAGATTATTTTGCTTTTTTATTTCTTTGTTGCCTGCCACATTTTTGATTTCAGCAGTTTTTAAGAAACAAAGCCACATTTTGATCACAAAAATATGTAATATTAAATAGCAAACACAATGTGTTTGGGCACAAGTATACTATATTTGCGACAAGCTACAAACGCGTTCTATTTACATCCCGTCAACAAAAACGGACAGATTTGTCAGCGTGTAGTTAGCAAGATGTTTTTAGATTCCTTACTGGGCATCAAATCTAGACGTGGTGATAATATTGATAGCGACTACCAACTCTAAGTGGGCAACTTCCGTCTCCTTCCAGCGGTTTTCAACAATATTAGAGGCAAAATAGTAAAACACAATTCTGATCGTTTGTATGACTCATCCATGCCAAAATTGTCCGATCAAAATCTACGGTTCAATTTGACAGTCAAAGTACGTGGTCAGGCATTGTTCGAACGCTGAAGGAAAGAGTCATGGAAGTCCTTGGGGAGAATAGAGGTGTGCAGAAACATTGGATTAGTGTAGAATCTTGGACCGAAATTCGTATTCGAACTGCTGCGCAATATTCGTAATCGCTCGCAGACACCAACTTTGAAGAGATAGTTAAAATCAGACTATTGGTAATCAGTATGTAGAGTGGGTTACATGGTCCGTCCAGTTTACGACAATTGTCTGAACAATATAGCGGAGGAAACGGAAAAGCTGCAAATATAGATAACTTCCGTATTGTGTTCTCTTCAACATAAATCGCTCAACGCCAACAGCATCAGAAGAACTGCATCGTTAAATGCCACAGATGACACAGATGTAACATAACCAGTCCAGCAAGTCGAGCGATCGTGTAATGCTACTCGGATAATGCACTCTTGCCTCTGCCTTCATTTTAAATCAACGACGTCGGCAGCAGCGTGCCGTCTGAAGCGGCTTAATTCGATCGTGAAATAACTTATGATTTGGATGGAAATTGTAACAATAGGATTATTTGTACATTGTCCAAAAAACCATGAATGTATTTCAGTCGATCTCAGCCAATGCCAGAAGAAGCAACATCGGTTTTTTCTAACCGGGGTCGGCGCAGAAATGAAACCAAAATTGAAGGCAGCAGCACTAAGTTCCATTCTCTGCTCCCTAGGAGACAGTAGAACTCCTACTACTTTTCTGGAACAAAGGATAGTCTGAAACAATAGCTATGTCAAATGTCCAAGAGATACGTTGGCGCACAGTTAGCGCAATTTTCAGTATACGCCTCAAAATCTGTGATAGTTTATATATCTTAAATTCTAGTAACACTTTTCATGTTAATATCCCTGTTCTAAACTCTATAACTTTAAAAACACATTTGAAATTCATTTTCTTTTCCTTTCCCACTTGCCTCAATTTCAAGTTGATTTCTAAGCAAATTTCTCTCAGATTTTTAATTTTTTCCTCGAACTTTACATTTTCAAAAGCGACAAAAGAAGAAAATCAAAGACCACCTAACCACAAACTACTTGAGATAAATTTCTGAGCGTAAACAGTTTTGAAAAGAAATCACAAAAAAATACAGAAACGGGACAAGTTTGCAAACCTTCAAAGTGAGCAATTATTTCGTAGGATACTTTTAGGCTGTGGAAAAAACACCAGCAACATTCCTTATACTTGAAGTGCAGAAAGTGTTTTCCACAAAATAAAATTGAAAACTGAGAATTCAGTTAAAACAAAAAACACAAACTTTAAAATTCACAACATATTGAAGACAATTTAGTTAAGTTGGATAAAATCAAGGAGGAGGAGTCGGAAACTCAGTAACAGGGAAAGTTGGAGACAAGAGAATCCTGTAGAAGTTACAAAACAATTTAAAAGATATTTAGAAAAGCTGTCTACTTGTCAAGTACGAATGCGACAAGGTTTTGTGATCACTAAACTATTTGTGTTTAGAGGGTGAAGGCGTTACTAAACTCAGTTGTATTCTGCATATTATAGGGCTGAGTTGAGTGTCAGTGCAGGGCAGGTGCAAAACAGGAAGTCATGATTAAATTTCTGACTTTCACTACACACAAACACACATAGAAACGTAATGAGAAAGAAGGTTTAAGAGCGTCATACACATGTACAGTGTTTGCATATCACAAACACCCACAATTGCGAACACATAAGCAGGAGTAGAAAATGAATGACGTAGAAGAAGTCCTGTTGCTATCAGCCTCACCAGCACCACTCTCCATCAATAGTTAAGATTTTTGCATTTTGAAAAGTACTATCTCATATAAACCCACAACAGGACTCCATAATGTGTGCATTCATTTCCAGATGCTGTTGCTATAAGTGCGGCGGTTGCTTTCTACCATGCTTCTTTGGAATTAATATTCAGAGAAAAAATACGGGCGTCATTTGTTCACACAGCAAGCCGGAAGGATATGGTGGTGGTGGTGGTTGGTAAAAAGTATGGTTAAAATTCAAGTAACAAGGACAACAAGGAATATCATTTGTACGTTTTTAAGCCATTTAACAGCCTTCTCCTCAATGTCGTCTTGCAAAATCAAGTATTTAATATTCAAGTTTACCAAGATTTCAGTTAACTATTGCACTTACCCTAGCTCAGGTCTAGAGCAACAACTTTCACTCAAGGTCTTTTTCTAGGACATGGTTTTAAATATTTCAAGCGTGCAGCATAATTTTCATCTGATTCCCCTCATTGTAGATGCATTTAATTTTTGCTCATTTTGTGTTTGTTCTGGGGGCTTTCGTTTTTCACACCACTTGTCAAGTTTTCACATTCTCATTCATAGCATTTATTTGCATTTGGTTAGGTGTAGGAATGATTATGCGAAATCCTTTAAGGCCTTTCACCGACATAAACTTCAAGTCCTGAGAAATAATCAAACATAGTACCCTTCTTACGCAGTCGTACAGAAACCGAAAGGATGTGCCATCGTACACACACAGAGAGGATATAAAGAGCCTAAAGAAAACGTAAACGAAAGCGTATTCAAGACATTTCCTAGGAACAAAAGAATCCTTAAGGATAAGATGAAAAAAAAGCTGAGGGCATGAAAAATGCAAATCATTAGAAATTGCAAATTGAATTGAATATCGTATATAAATTTTTTTTACCTTTTCCTTTGTTACACCTGTAGCCACGGGCTACTGATTTCACAAACAGAAATAAGTGTCAAAATAGGTATTCAAGTGATAACTTGACACTTGAGATATGTATGTGTATGTGTTTGTGGATGTGTATAGATGAATAATATCAAAAGCAAACATTAAATTTCGAAATTGAACTATGAATGTTTTCATGTCCTGAAGTCAAGAAGCAATCAATGGTACGTTTTCGTTAAAGGATATACAATTTTTTATTGGATACGTTTATTTATCGATCTAAGGGTTTTATATCAAAAATTTAATCAAAAAAAGGGTGGGATAGTGTTAAAGTCTGACTAAGAGCTCAGACAAAAACTTTCTGAAAAAGTTTCCAAATTATTGCAATTATTGCATAAAATTCGTTACGCGAACCATGAGCATAAGCTTTGAAAAAATATTTTGTGAACGTGATAGTGATGCGAACAACTTCGATGACATTCTAATTTGGTATCAAGAAGTGCGGTAAACCGACAATAAACATCAACGATAGCTGATGTTCATGCTCATGAATGGCAAGTCTTTGGTTCACTTTAGAATAATTTAAAGTGAATTTTATAACCCTTTCTACAAATTATTTTGTGTTCTCCCATCACGTTGCTAAACCCAATGTATTGATATTGGCAGTGCTTTAATCAGTAGTAATTACAAGTTAGAATAATTTTAGGCTGTCACTAGCATAGCCAAATCACAATAGAACGAAATGGTTGAGGACTTTGCTTAGTACAAAACATAATGGAACATACCAGGATTCTGTGGATTCCCAGTGTGTCATATGAATCCGTTTCGAATTCGAGACCAACTCGCTTCTTCGTACATTTTATCCGAATCCGAAATCAGTTACGGAAACATAACAAATCAGTATGTGTATGAAATTCCTCTTGAAAAAGCGGAACGTTTTTCTACTTTTTCGGATCCATCTCGAAGTTCATATTCGAATTCATTTCGGGTTAATTTTTTAATGAAATCGTTTCGGTTCGGATTGACTTTATCAAATGCTGCGGATTCGAAGAGGATTCGATCTGGGTTAGCAATCGCAATTTCACTGACTTTTTTTTATGTTCCGCCAAATCGCTACACAGTGATTCGCTTTTTTATATTTTTACGGACTCGTAACGGGTTCGAAATAGATCCACATCCATATTTGTGGTCGTTGGCTTGTCCTGTATTCTACTTCTTGCATAGAATTGACACTTGAAAGCAGAGTTCGTATTTACCCCCCCATGTGTAACCCCTACACATCGTCGTGGGGAATGTGTAATGATAACCTACATTACCTAACGGGTTTTTCAATAAAAGCGCTACAAAAAAAAATTTTAAATAAAACAAACCCGGTTTTAGATAACAATGAAATTCTTTATTCCTGTGAAAGTACGTTCGATGCCAGTATGTATGGAACTCGATTTCTTTTGCATGGCCACCACGGGCACGCTTGCAGAAGTCCAGACGCTGAACCCAATTTTCGACGGTTTTCAAACATAAATCGGCCGATACTGCTGCAATTTCACGGTCGATATTCGTACGAAGTTCATCAATCGTCGCTGGCTTGTTGGCATAGACTTAGATCTTAAAGTTGAGGCCACTGACTCCAAATTTCGGTAGTAAATTTTAATAATTTCGACTCGTTGTTGGCTCGTATATCTTTCCATGATGAAATGGCAAACCTTATTGAAGAGCAATGTCAAAAGAGCGGGAAAAAATATGACGTCGTTTGCTGCCCCTATCAATTTACTTTTGTAGCGTCTCTGTTGAAAAACCCTATACAAGTTATGGGGAAAATAATGGAATGGAATCACCCATCACGTTTACCCCTTACCCTCTGAATAATTTTTCCAAAATTATCAATAAATCAATAGGTAGCTACACACGACGATGGGGAATTACTCATCACGATTACCCATTACCCTGAGGGAAATGGGGAAAATAATGGGTAATGGGTTACAAAGTGTAACTCATCCTCATTTTTGATCGAAAATATGAATAAATTTTAAAAACATTTCGATATATCGAAAATGGTTTCTGAGGGTTTTCATAAACTGGTCTAATTCGTATGGAAGAATTTTTGTTCAAAATATCGACATAATAAAAAAACAGCTAAAGTAAAAAAGTGACTATAACTCGGAAACGGTAAGTCTAGTCGAAAACAATAATAAAAATATAGACCCTTTTTTATTTTAGCGAATTTGTTACTTGGCGATTTTTCGAAAAAAAAATTCTTCCATACTAATTGGAGCACTTTATGAAAATGCCTTAGAAACCGGCAAACATTGATTATTTTTCCGATAGGACGTTCCGTTTCCGAGATACGGACATGAGGTCGTTTTAGCGATTTTTTTCATTTGAAATGTTTTCGTTTTAGCGATTTTTAAAAAAAAAATGGTGCCATATTGAAGACATCCATTGGTTAAGGAGTCTGTTGGAGGTAAAAAATTATTATTTTTGCGATTCTACGCAGCGTTTTCGAGTTGTAGCCTCTTAATTATTTTAGCGATTTTCTTTTTTTTTTTGGCAATTTTTTGCGAAAACATCTTGCATACAAATTGGAGCAGTTTATGAGAAACCTTAAAAACTTGCAAAAATTGATTATTTTTCCGATAGGAAGCTACGTTTCCGAGATATAAGCATGAGGGCGTTTTAGCGTTTTTTTTTATTTTACAAATTTCCGTTTAAGCTACATATCTTTTTAAATGATGCCATATCGAAGAGATCCATTGGTTGCCGCCTCCATTCGAGATAAAAAAAATTTATTTTTTTGCAATTTGACGCATCGTTTTCGAGTTCGAACCACTTTTTTATTTTAGCGATTTTCTTATTTTGGCGATTTTTTGCAAAAAAATACCTTCGATTTAAATTGTAGCAGTTTATGAAAAACCCTTAGAAAAGTGAAAAAATTGGTTATATTTTCGATTGGACGCTCCGTTTCCGAGATATAAATATGAGGGCGTTTTAGCAATTTTTTCTTTTGAAAAATTTTCGTTTTAGCGATTTGTAAAAAAAGTGATGCCGTATTGAAGACATCGATTGGTTAAAGCCTCTAATTGAGGCAAAACGTATATATTTTTTGCGATTCGACGCACCGTTTCCGAGTTATAGCCACTTTTTTTATTTTAGCGATTTTCTTATTTTGGCAAGTTTTTTATAAAAAACCGGTAGAAACCCGAAAAAATTGGTTATTTTTTCCGTTTATGAGAAGTATAAATTTTTTATAATTTTTTCATATTTCGATCAGAAATGGGGATGGATTATCCTGGGTAACCCATTACCCACCGTCGTGGGTAGCTACCCATTATTTTTTTCATTTCCCTAAAAGTACTGGGTAATCGCGCTGAGTAATTACCGATTGTCGTGGGTAGCTACCCATTATTTTCCCCATTACCGTGTGGATAATGGGTAATCGTGGTGAACAATTCCCCAATTTCCTGGGTAATTCCCCATTTTCGTGGGTAACTACCCAGTATTTTCCCCATACCCTGTGGGTAATAGGTAATTGATCGCTACGCATTCCCCACGGCAATGATAATAATACAATATATAATAATTATACTCTTTATCCACGAAATACGAACCCTGCTTGAAAGTATTCGTAGATTATTAATAAGTATTTGTAATAAGTTAGCATGTTTGTAGGCTGTTACAAATATAAAGAACTCTTAAGAGAACGAAAAGGTTGAAGACTTTGGTAACTAAAGAATGTAATTGAAAATACAGGAATTCTGCGGAATGTTGTCGACTTCTGTAAATGGTTGTTGAAGAGATGATACGCTTTCTGATAAATAGTCGGCAGATGTCGCCAAGAAGCTATAATAGTACATACCTTAAATGAAATCGCAAAATGTACTGTACTGTACTCATTCGATATTAAATAATTATGAAGCGACTGCCAGTAACTCAATGCTACGACTGCTCGACTCCTGTACATAAGAATCCAAGTTGGATTTTCGAACAGACAACCTTTAATTTTTTTTTTTTTTGCGAAAATAACCTATATTAGTGATATCGACAATATCGAGTACTTAAGCATGAAAATAGCGTCTCAAATGCAGTTTGTAATCGGTACAAAATTGAATGTTCCAAAAATTGGAATCAAAAAATAAGAGCCCTCAGCTCTCTGAATATACTGTACAACAATTTGGAACTTTTTCCCAAATTATGGGGTTATGACAATCAAAGAGAAATATGAGTGTTTTGGCGTTTTTAAAGATAACACCGTGATTCTCTTTTAGGGGGAGGGGGGTTGGTTAAGTTTCTCCCTTTGGTCTGTTCGTGCAGAATATACACGCTGAAAAATCAGTGTTTTTTTTAACGTTTGGATGCAAATATAACGTGTTTGTAGCTTTTCGCAAATATACGATACTTGTGACTAAACACATTGTATTTGCTATTCAATATAACATGTTTGAGACATAGTGATTAGTAGGCTAAAATATATATTTTTGAGACCCAAATGTGGCTTTGCTTGTCGAAAACCGCTGAAACCAAAAACGAGACAGACAACAAAGAAACAAAAAGGCAGCGGATCTTAACTTCATGAAAACAATGTTTGGAAACATGTACATGTTTCCTGCGATATGTTTCTGGGCCCGATATTTTTCAGCGTGTAAGTATATGAAACTATGTCTTCTATACATCTGAGGTGTACGGTATGTTTAGCAACTTTGTAGAAAAAAATAACGCAAATAATTTTATGGAACATATTAATCCTCTAACTCGCCCAAATAATGCCAAAAAAAACTCCGCAAAAGGGCAACACAGAGATGATATCTTCTACAAATATGTTGCCCATAAAATTTTACTATATAAAGGGTTTTCAACAGAGACGCTACAAAAGTAAATCGATAGGAACAGCAAACGACGACATATTTTTCCCGCTCGTTTGACATTGCTCTTCAGTAAGGTTTGCCATTTCATCATGGAAAGATATACGAGCCAACAACGAGTCGAAATTATTAAAATTTACTACCGAAATTTGGAGTCAGTGGCCTCAACTTTAAGAGCGCTATGTCCAATTTATGGTCGTCATAATCGTCCTACCAGATCAACAATTGACCGTCTAGTGGAAAAATTTGAATCCACAGGCACAGTACAAAATGTTCCCGTGCGAGTGAGACAAAGAAGTGCCCGTAGTGTCTAGAATATTGCTGCCGCTGAGGCTTCAGTTCAAGAAAGCCCAAATGTATATCTCACACGTCGTTCTCAAGCGTTGGGCATCTCTGTGACGTCGTTGTGGCGAATTTTGCGAAAAGATCTTGGCCTTCTTACAAGATCAAATTGACGCAGGAACTGAAGCCGCTTGGCCACCATAAGCGTCGTATGTTCGTGAATTTGGCTTAGCAATAACTTGAAAATGATTCGGATTTTAATCGGAAAATCATCTTCAGCGATGAGGCTCATTTCTGGCTGAATGGCTTCGTCCATAAGCAAAATATGCGTTATTGGTCAGACAGCAATTCACACGTAATCCATGAGTCATCATTGCATCCCGAAAAAATTGCGGTTTGGTGCGATTTATGGGCCGGCGGCGTCGTTGGGCCGTACTTCTTCCGTGATGATCAAGACCGGCACATTACTGTGAATGCGAATCGCTACCGTTCAATGATAACCGAATATTTTTGGACCCAATTGGATAATATGGACTTGGAGGACATGTGGTTTCAACAGAACGGCGCCACAAGTACACAGCGAATGCCACAATCAATTTATTGGAAACCAAGTTTGGTAAACGTGTTATCTCACGAAATAGCCCAGTCGATTTGCCGGCTAGGTCGTGCGATTTGACGCGGTTAGATTATTTCCTGTGGGGCTACGTCAAGTCTATGGTCTATGCCAACAAGCCAGCGACGATTGATGAACTTCGTACGAATATCGAATGAGAAATTGCAGCAGTATCGGCCGATTTATGCTTGAAAACCGTCGAAAATTGGGTTCAGCGTCTAGACTTCTGCAAGCGTGCCCGTGGTGGCCAGGCAAAAGAAATCGAGTTCCATACATAATGGCATCGAACGCACTTTCACAGGAATAAAGAATTTCATTGGTATCTAAAACCGGTTTTGTTTTATTTAAAAAAACTTTTGTAGCGCTCTTATTGAAAAACCCTTTATGTCAGAACACAAAACAGCCTAAAACTTACCACAAACACCAAAAAACTATAAAATTCAGGATTGACCATTCATGGTTTGACACTTATTCCTGGTCTCAGGAGTTTGTAACCCTGACCTTAGCGCCTTCGTCGTTCTTAAGCCGGGAATTGCTGTTCTAACTCCGCTGTGGTTAGGTGGGGGCAGTCGAAGCCATCGATCTGTATGTGATCCACAATATTATTTATATTTAAGTCTCCTGGAACAAGTAAAGCAGAGAAGTGATCTCTCCTTATACCCAACAGCTGTGACAAGATTCCCGTCGTTATCTCTATAAAAGGGAGCCTTGATACATTTCCGTAAGTTTGACTTTGTGCTTTCCGGCAGAATTTACGGCCTCATACTTCCTTCTCTAAGATGAAATTTTATCACTCTCGCACTTTCTCCACAACCGTTTTTTCTTCCTAGACAAATGGGTTTCTTCTCTGCTCTTCTCCGTGTAGCATTCTGTCGCGACTCGCGTTGCTACTGACCGAAGCGTTGCCATACGTCACTTCATCACTTGCAATACGACATTCTTCATCGTACCATGGTTTGTCTTTCACCGGTTTTTTATAACTGAGTGTGGTCTCTGCAGCAGTTCTCGTAGAGGATAGCACCCAATGAAATAAAATAAATGAAGCATCCAAAAACAAGGAACGAAATAAAAGCCAAACAAAAATGAAACTAATTAATTAAAATGGAAACAAAGGCAAAAAAATATTCTTGTAAAAGGCCCATTTGGAAACCCCGATAAGAAAACGAAGTAACTTCCAAAAAAAATTAAATACTTCCCAAAAAATTTGGTTGTATGTTCATACGAAATAACACCCAAAAATGTGTGAAAAAACATTGTAGATTATTTTATTTCTCGTTTGGGGGTTATTTCCTTGGGGGTATTTCGTGGAGCCAATGTACTTCCACTGCACTTCAGGATCAGGAGGCGGGGGTTTGTTCCGCGCGAGTCTCCGAGTGAGCTTCTCTGCATGGGCCGTGACTATCTCTGGTAATTGCAGCATTCCTATGTCCAGCTTTCTATATGTCTGGTTACGTATGACTTTCGTACGTAGATTACAGTAGTATAGTGCCTTGCATCAATTACCAGATGATCAATCTGGTTTTTTGTCTGTTGATCAGGGGATTTCCAACTAGCCTTATGGTTGTCTTTATTTTAGAATCTCAACCAAGTTTTTCGCCGTCTCCTTCCGTCTCCTAACAGTCTTTCGGAAGTAAGGGTATGTAGACTGAATTTACCGATGGTTGGTTCAAAGACATTTTCTCTGCCGACTTTAGCATTAAAGTCACCTATAACAGTTTTAATGCCATGCCCAGGGCGCTCATAGAAGTAGTCCTTGGTGTCCTTGTCTTTTCCATCCGTCGGGGCATGTGCACAAATTAGCGTTATGTTAAAGTGTATCACTTCTTCGCAGATGGTGGCTATACGTTCACTCATGGGGTTGAACCTTGAGACCAGACGTCGCAGTCTTTAGCCAACTGCAAGGCTGCAACCCAATTCCTACTTTTTCTCATGGCAGCTGTAGTATATGCCACAGTTTTTCTTCTTTGTACAGCCATTACCTGTCCATCGCATCTCCTGGATGTCATCCTTATAATTCTCGAGGACATCTGCCTGTTGCACAGTGAGCCGGATCTGTATAGTGTTCTAACATTCCAAGTGCTGATCCGTAAATCGCGGTCCTCATAAAGTTTGCGGAGATTGTCAACAAATAGGGAGCTTCATGTTTCTCATTCTCATTTCATATTTTCATAGCCAATATAAAGGTTGCGTAAGGCAAGCCCAGCCCGTCGTTGTTAGGCATTTTACCTACTGCCAGGATGATTATATTTCAGCCACCCACTGTGGATCAGACGCTGGCCAAAATGCAGTGAGTCGAAACTGTTTTTTTGTTTCTTTACTTTTGATCCTCCGTTGGCCAGCAATGTTGGCTCATCAACCTTCAAAGCACAAAAAAACTAAATGAAATTGATTTTGATTACCATTAATGTGCTGTATGCTGTCCTTCCCAGCTTGGTTGCTAATATTGAAGCTTATCGAATTGTGGTTTACGAAGGACTCTTGTCTGACACCCTCCATTTGCTCACCTGCAAGAGGCAGTTGTCGGTAATGCGGATCATATATATTCAGAGCTGAAGTTATATCCTTCCTGTACCAAAGCTAACACTGGTGCTTAAAATGTCTATTCCTGATAATATTCTGTATGCTATCCTTTTTCAATTCGCTCGTTGATATTGAAGATTTTTGAGTTGTGGTTTACGAAGGACTCTTGTCTGGTACTCTCAATTTGCTCACCAGTAATAGGCAGCTGTCGGCAATGAAGATCATATTTATTCAGAGCTTAAACTATTCAATTCCTGTGTCAAAGCTAACACTGGTACATAGTAAGTCAAGTCCTGATATTATTCTCTTCCTATATCGATAGCTAGTAATGGTGCTAACTGAGTTTATTTCTGATAATATTCTGTATGCTGTCTTTTCCACCTTATTTGTTAATCCTGAATAATATCGAGAGTTACGAGGACTCTTGTCTGATACTCTATACGGTCACCTACAAGAGACAGTTGTCGTTAATGAAGATCTTATCTATTCAAAGCTGAACACATATTCTTCCTGTACCAAAGCTAACCGTGGTACATAGATAGTCAATTCCTGACATTAATCTGTATACTGTTCTTTTTTCGACTTTCTTCAAATTTCTTCTTAAAATTTAAGATTATAAAGCTGCGGTTAACGAGTGACTCAGGTCTGATACTCTGCAAGAAGCAGTTGCCGGTGACGACGATCATATCTATACAGAGTTTAATTTATCATTAAGTTATCTTCTTCCTATACCAATAGCTAGTAATGGTGCTAACTGAGTTTATTACTGATATTATTCTGTATGCTGTCTTTTTCCACCTTGTTTGTTAATCCTGAATATTATCGAGAGTTACGAGGACTCTTGTCTAATAGTCTATATGCTCACCTGCAAGAGGCAGTTGTCGGTAATGAAGATCTTATCTACTCAGAGCTGAATTCATATTCTTCATGTACCAAAGATAACACTGGTACATATGAAGTCAATTCCTGATATTATTCTGTATACTGTCCTTTTGCAGCTTGCTTGTAAATATTGAAGATTATAAAGCTGCGTCTAACGAGTTTCTCTTCTCGGATACTCTCCATTTGCCCACCAGCAAGAAGCAGTTGTCGGCGCAGACGATCATATTTATACTGAGCTTAAATTCATCATTAAGTTATCTTCTTCCTAATGATGGTGCTAACTGAGACCCGTGTCTCCCAGTTTTGCCCAAAGTCAAGCACTCTGTGTCATTTTTGCAGAAAAGTGATCATTTTGTCAGGCTCATATCTTGCAAACCGTTCGGAATTTTGATTTACTCTCTGAGGAAAGGTTGTAGCTCTTGTCATAAAGAAAGAAGAGCATAAAACAAAAAAACTTCATCTTCAAGGTCAAAATCGCAAAAAAAAATTTAAAAAATTTGATTTTTTTTCTTTTTCCCCTTGTTCACATCCGTTCAAAATTCAAGGAAATAATCAACTACAAGAATGTACCTAAGATCTCAATAAATAACTTTCTAGAACATATGAACTTCTTAAGAATGATCCTTAATACCGTTTAGGTATTTTTTGATTTTATTTGTTTTTTCTTTACTTCATCATTGAGATACTATGATATCTATTACAAAAATAATAAAAAAATATTTGTATTATGTTTATAATTTTGTTGGCCCTAGACTTGCAAATCGCAATTTCTTACTTTGTGGATCCAAATCGTGGTCCGAATTGTCCGATTCTGACTTTTATCTATTATAAGAACTACAACTTTCCCTCAGAGAGTAAGTCAAAACTTCGAACGGTTTGCAAGATATGAGCCTGACAAAATGAACACGTTTTTTTTTGCAAAAACTGATACAGAGGCCCCAAATCTTTGAGGGCCCATAAAAAAAGTGCATGACTTTGGGCAAAACTGGGAGGCACGGGTCTTTTTTTTTTTGCTCTTTTATCATGTGTCCGTATATGATTATATTTCCAGGAATTAAAAAATTACACACATTGTAATTTACGAAGGACTTTTGATTGATACTCTCATTTTGCTGTCCTGGAAAAGGCACATGTCGGTAATGATGGTCATATCTGTACAGAGCTTTTTTTCATCATTAGTTCTTCTGTTTGCTGTATCCAAAGTTAACTATGGTGACCTAAAGCCTATTGCTGATATCAGTTTTTGCAAAGCAACATCATATAATGAACTCAAGTTCCAAGGACATTCCTTGGAACCTAAATTAGCCTGGCTCCCGGTGTCATCAAAGATATTAAATTAATAATTATAAAAACAGCCAGCAACAGCAACCAAAACTGAAAATGACATCTAGTTTTTCACCTCTAGAAAAACTCCCGAGTTCCTTGAGAAATATTAAATACAAATAGCCACAACGATGTCCACAGCCGGATATTTCAAAATAGTACAAACATAATAATTGAATTTCACTCAAATCTTCAAAGAAAATGTCTACTGCAGTTGCAATTACGTTTGTATCAAAAGCGTTTGTACGAGAAATAATTTTCTAATAATAGCTATGGAGTTTAATTAAACCATGTTCCTGGAAGTGTAAGCCAACGCGTATTTTCCGGCGCTAACTCATTTATGACGTGAATCCTGCTGAGTTCGTCAATCACACGAAGCAAATAACCCACCATGTTTTCCCTCGAAATGTTGGCTAAATAGCTCGATGTTTTGAGAAGGTGGCGTGGCAATAACAGAGTTTGACAAATGTCAAAGCAGCTAATATGGATTCTGCTAGATATGCAAAAAAACAACCTCTATACTGTGCATATATGTATACGTATTAGTGTGAATGCAGGTACCTGTTAAAACATACGATACATACATAATATACAAACACGCCTTGAAATGCACATAACGCTTAGATATTCTCAAAAGGATTTTCACTCGCTGTGCAAACAACGCATTTTCACATACGAAACGTTCGTTTGCATTCATATTAGGTATTTTATCCTTGAACCTCCCTCCTAAAGCAAAGGCGAGTAACAGGAAACGCAAAATGC
The DNA here is from genome assembly GCA_963931995.1 of Phaonia tiefii. Taxonomy (NCBI): domain Eukaryota; kingdom Metazoa; phylum Arthropoda; class Insecta; order Diptera; family Muscidae; genus Phaonia; species Phaonia tiefii. The sequence goes on from OZ008368.1 coordinate 74,467,529, forward strand.
TGATATAGATACTCTTGTACAAACAAAAAAAATGCATGCAAGAAAGGAGCAGGATGCACGTGAACTTAAACGCGAACTTCACAAAGTGAATGTTTCAGATATGCTTGCATGGTACGTGAAGATACAGGATGAGGTGCAATTTAACAGTACTACCCCTAAAAATAAGCAAACAATTATGCAGAAAAATTGAATGCAATTTTCAAAAATATAAACAGAAAATTGAATTGAATTCTTAAAGATACTAGAGTTATTATTAAATTGGAACATTCATGAGTACTGCAAACGCTGTTATAACATTATGAAAATATTTTCAACAAATCTAGTTCGAGATATGAAACTGTGATGTTGCGTAAGGCTAGAGAAACCCAATCATAACGTGAACATTTACTTCATATTGTTTAGTTGCTTACCTTTATAAATCTGTCATAATTTCCTCTATTTGTCAAATATTGTAGACAACCAAAAATCAAATGTTCCATTCCATTTCCATCAACTCCCTAAAAAAGCTCATTAATTTCATATTTGTCAAAATCTTTCGACTTTCTAACGATTTATGCTTCTTCAAGTTGGCCCATTAAAAAGTCTATAACTTTAAGACGTACGTCTACGTTTAATGAATCCTTAATTTATACTCAAATCTTCAATACACATTCGTTGTTGTTGCTACTGATATTCTTGAAGTTCTCCTCTGTTGTTGTTGCTGATGTTGCTCTTCATGTTACCTACATTTAACCTTGTTGTTCTCCATCTAGATGAATGTGGCAAATGGGGTTTGCACATAAATCCAATATAAATTCCTTTTGCCCAGCAACAATAAACAGCTGGAATGATGACAACAACAGACATTTCAGGATGGATACGTGAACTTATGTATCTTAAATACAGCAAAGTAATACCTAAGATTGAGACAAATATATGTACATCTATTTGGTTCAGCAACAAAAATTTAAACAACGTAAAATACACGCAGGCAGAAGTCTGTTCCAAATAGATTCTGACTAATATTAAACATACGATTGGCAGAACTCGTATTCATAATTTCAAATTGTGACCATATTAAGCTTGACGCAATCTAAACATACATTATATAGTATCATAAACATATTATAATTTGGAGAATATCTTGAATACTAGAAAATAATACCTAGCATAATACACAAAAAACGCGAATATGTATTAGAGTGCTCAAAAAACCGGATTGGTTCAAAATCCGGATTTCAGTTTCTTTGAAAAAAACGTAAACTACGTTAACTACACATAAGAAAAAATGTCTGTACCAAATATATTTTGCTAGTCTTACATACATATTATATTTGATGCGAACGAAATATAATAACAAATTTTGTAATTCTTTTTACATTTCGGTATATTAAAAAACATATTTAATTGTAAATGCTTATAAGGCGGATGAATATCTCCATGACTTTTCGAACTTCCCTCGTAGTTATATGAAATTCAACACTGCCCAGTACCACCAGTTAGTAGACTACTGTCAAATTTTGAGCCAGTTCGGTCATTTAGTTTGCTTTTAACAGCTGTTCAAAACATACAACATCGTGCATTTTTTAAAAAATGGAAAAATGGGAATTTCGAGTGGTAATTAAACATTATTTTTTGCGAAAAAAATCCGTCAATCAACCCAAGAAAAAGCTTGATAAATACTATAGGGACTTCGCAGCATCGATGTCAATGGTAAAAAAGTGGTTTACTGTCTTTCGTTGTGACCGCACAAGTACAAATGACGCTGAACCTTCTGGACGGCCAATTGAGATCAATACAACCGAAAATGTCGAAAAGATCCAAGATATGGTATTGGCCAATCGAAGAGTAAAAGTAAGTGAGATTGTTGATGCCATAGCCATTTCATACGGCAGTGTGGTTTCGATTTTAAATGATCAGTTGGGTCTAAGAAAGCTGTCTGCAAGATGGATGCCGCGATTGCTCTCAATTGACAATAAACGCACGTAAGTAGTCTCAATGGCAAAATTCCATGAATTGGGCTACGGATTGGTACCGTATTTAGCTCCCAGTGACTATTTCCCATTTCCAAACCTCAGTGGAGAGGCATTTAGCTCCAACGATGAAATTACTGAACAAACAAATGCCTATTTTATGGACCTCGAAAAATCCTATTTTTTGGAAGGGATACAAAAATTGGCGAAACGTTGGACTAAGTGTATTGAACTAAAAGGAGATTATGTTTGAAATATATTTTTTTTTTGCCTAGTCTAACATATGTTGGGAAATTTCTTGTTTAATGGGAAGATTTCTAGGTGGAGCCTGCAACCAATATTTATAGTAATATATATTGTAGTTTTGAACCCAATAAAAAGTAAGTTCAGGAAAGCCAAAGTGAAATTATTGGAAATATAACAACTCAAAAGATCGAATACTATAAACTCAAACGAAACTAAGTTTGAAGACGGTACACTCTAAACGCCAATCTCATGGCAATCGTTGTTTCTTTTTTGAAACAACAACATCTATGCAATGGCTTTCGATGAAAGCATTCATAGGAAAGAAAAATTGTGAATATTGATGGTTATGGCAAAGTATTGTAGTGGATGTTTTCGCACAAGTACGAGTTTAGACAATTCTCGCTTACTTGAGATTTGTTTATCCCTATATTGTGTGTTGATATACCTAAATTCTTGTGGAGAAGGGAGTTGATGATATACCTTGGTGGGCATTGAAATAGCTATATTCCCAACCATCCGCCATAATGATCAATTTAACACATTTCTTTTTAATAATTCTATTAAAAAGTACTCTTTCTATGAAGTTATTGATCTTGATCTTAAACCGGACAATTGTTCGAAACATAACAACTCAAAAGAGCGAATAATAATAATAAATAAAGTGAAAGAAGTTTAAAAAAAAACATTTTCTTAAATAACCGCCTTTTCATAAAAAATGTAAATTTTCTCAAAAAAACACATATTCATATTCTTAAACAAAGTACCTATTCATATAAAGAATACCTTACCTTAAGGAAGTACATTTGCTTAAAAAAGTAAATTTTCTTACAAAAGGTACCTTTTCTTAAAAAAAAATTATTTGTTTTTAAAACAAGTACCTTTTCTTAAAAAAGTACATTTTCCGACAACAAATTGGCTTTTCTTAAAGAACTACCTTTTCTTTAAAGAGTACCTTTTTTGTGAAACAAAATAACTTTTCTTGAGTTGAGTACCTACTTTCAAAAATGTACCTATTCTGGAAAATGGGACCAATTCTAAACAAAATTCCAATTTCTTAAAAAAATCTTTTCTTCAAAAAAACAGTCTTAAAAAAATACCTTTTCTTACAAAAATTCCTTTCCTTATAAATAAAATAAAACCTTTTCTATTCTTTTCTTGAGATAAGTAGCCTTTCTGAAACTAAGTAAACTTTCTTAAAAAAATAAACTTTGCCACAAAAGAATACCACTTCTTTAAAAAGTACCTGTTATTAAAAAAAAGTACTTCGTTGTAAAAAAGTGCATACTCTTATGGCGTTTCCTTACAGAAAGCACTTCTTCTTACAAATAGTACCTTTTCTTAAAAAACACATTAGCTTTTAATAATTGAAGAACCTTTCTTTAAAAAATAACCTTTCTGGAAAATATAATATATATTCTTACAAAAAGGACATAAAAATATACTTTTTTTTAAAAAAAATCATTCTATACATTTTGTGGTGTCAGGGGACACCCGGTTGGAACGAAGTTCCTTTCGCTATATATTATATCCTACTTAGTTCCAACACGCCTAAGGTGCCTGTTGAAAAATACTATAATTAAAATGAATCTTTAAAAAATTATACTTTTTGTAAAATGATAAACTTTTTTTAAGAAATTTTTTTTATTGAATGAATTTATTGAAGGTACTTGTAAGAAAAGGAATGTTTGTAAAAAGGGTATTTTTTTTAAGAGAAGGTATTTTTTTAAAAGAAGGTATTTTTTATGAAGAAAAGGTTTTTTTAAGAAAATGCAATTTGTTGTAAGATAATGTACTTTTTTAAAAAAAGGTACTTATTTAAAAAATAATTTTTTTTAAGAACACGTACGTTTTGTAAGAACATTTACTTATTTAAGGAAATGTACTTCTTTAAGATAAGGTTTTTTTTTTTAAGAAAAGGTACTCTGGTTAATAATATGAATATTTTTTTTTTTATTAAAATTTAATAAAAAAATTTTTTTTTATTAAAATTTACTTCGTTTAAGAAAACGCACTTATTTAAGAATATGTTATATTTTTCAACTTCTTTCACTTTGGCTTTTCTAAATATATTTTTATTCGGTTCAAAGCTGCAATATGTAATAAACAGGCTCCACCTAGAGAACTTCTCATTAAACAAGAAATTTCTCCCAATATTTTAGTCTAGACACATTGGCCGTCGGTGGTGCAATGGTTAGTGTGCGCGGCTCTTGTACATGAGATCCTGGGTTCGAACCCGGCTCTGACCACCTTCAAATTTTCTTTCGGCGGCGGTCACCTCGCATAGTGACGGCGACACTATCGAGTATCTAGCCATGAAAAAGCTTCTCAAATTACCGTTCGGAATCGGTGTAAAACTGTAGGTCCCAATCAGTGATTGTGAGAAGTTCTCCCCAGTCCCTTCATGGGATGTAATGGGAAACCATTTATTTTATTTTTAGACACAAACCAAACCAAAAGTAAATGTAATTCCATGCTCAGGGTTGTATTCCAGGGATTTGCCAATCTTGAACTTTGGCTTTTCTAATTTTATTTTTATTGGATTCAAAACCTCAATATGTAATAAACTGGCTCCACGTAGAAACCTTCCCTTTAAACCAAACCAAACCGAAATTACCCAATATAGTTGATAATAATGGGTTGTAATAAAGCAGTTAAAAAAAAGTTGTTTACAATTTTTTCATTTACAATTTTTTCATTTAAAAAATTCTCAATTCTTACCTCGCTTAGTGATGGAGACATTATCGAGTATTAAGCCAAGAAAAAGCTTCTCAAAATACACTTCGGAACCGGTGTTAAAATGTAGGTATCAATCAGTGCGTATAAAACTAGAAAGCGCAAACTCTCCTCAATTCCTTCGTGGGATTTAATGGGGGAAACCATTTTTTTATACATTTAAGTGCGTTGGCCCACCAATAGTACTGTGTACTGTTTACCTTTGTGATCTTTGTTTAATTTTTAGGGCAACTTACATACATCTTGTTACACTTTTCCACAAAATTCTAATAATACTTCCGTTTAATTACTCAAATCCTTTTCAAATACACATTAAAAGGTAACCGTATATAGAACCTGCAGTAACACCAGCTCACTTTTTTCTTTTCTAAAGAAAGAAATCTCTCCCACTGTGCGGCCTCAGTGTAAACAATGAGAAAATATTGTACTGACACACTGACATTTACATATACTCATTGTGCACAAGTGTTGTAAATGATGCGTGATTTGCAACTGTGTATTTGTAGCAGTTACGCGCGCACACACTTTCACTTACTTCTACATCCCAATATGTATGTATGTATATTCTTCTCTTTTCTTTTGTTCTTACTTATATACTGTACTAATACCTTTGCCTTGAAGCTTTCAACTCATATAACACACATTCCTATACATTCATACACATGCACATAAACCCGCTGATTATCCTTACATACACATACATATGTACAATTGAAACAGCGTCATTGTCTTATGTTAATACATTTGCAAGGATATGTTGTGCTGAAGTGTTATTGTCTGTTTCTGTGTAAGCATGCGGATATCTCTTTTGTATGCTGGTGAACTTTTTCTAGCTTTTACTGTCAAAGTTAACACAAATTTATACATTGAACATATATTCGCTGATTTCTCTCGAGTTTTGGATATAAATTTTAAAAAGATATGTGTATGTGTGTGTTTTTGTATTGGCTTATTGACATGGTGGAATCATAGGGGAGTCAATGGGGTTGGGAATAGTGATAACACTTTAGATCTGAAGGAACTGTAAAAAATGTATAGTATTAATACGATAAATCAGATATCAGGAAGAACCCCTCGTTGGAGAAACTTCACTAGGATTTCCATTGCATTTCATGATGAGATAGGTGAGAGCTTCTTACAGTCAGCTGCGAAGAAGTAATTTAAAAATATGTAAAATAATATGTTGTTATACTAGACAATATCAGATCCAACCGGAAAATTTTCATGTCAACCTTTTTGTTATTGAGCATAAAAGACAGAAAAAACGTTCGCAGGTTGTTTAGAGCAAAAATATTTATTTTGTTATTATAAATGATTCGATCTGAAATTATTTCTTAGAATAATACTTTTCCATTACTTTATGAGTTATACAGATCAGCGGTTTATCTCCGCAATTATTAATATTTAACATTTATTTTCCTATGTACACACAATTTTGACAGCAATAATTCGAACGTTTCCCCAGAATACAAATCGTCAGATCCAACCACGAAGCTTTCATATAAAACTTTTTTTATTAAGTACAAAGATACACTGATGAACATGCTTTCGTTTTTCTGGAACTTTATATAAACAAAAATATTGTAGCCGTCAGTGGAACAATGGTATTGTGCGTAGCTCTTGAGCACGTGGGTTCGATGCCTGCTCATTTTTTTCTACAAGTGGCAACTCTGAAATTTGGCAGCTGTCACATATTATTATTCCAATTACCAAAAACTTAGCGCTTTAAGAGAGAACAAAGCATTTTAATTGTGATAACTTATTACCAAAATTTGGAAAGTCATGCTGACAGCGCTCGCAAACTTCGAAGAGTTTTCAATCGAGAAAGTTCACCTAATGCGCCAACCAGTCGAAGAGTGGTCAAAAAGTTTTAAGAAACTGTGTAAGTTATGGACAGTAAGACCCCTGTGCTTGGTTGGTTGAAAAGGCTTCAAGACAGCACGCTGTCTAGCACACTTAGGCTAAAGAAGCCCATTGTGGTATAGCCACTATTGACTAGTCGTCTAGCCAATTTGCCCTTTCAAAGAGTTTGTCTATAAGACCTACAGAAACATCCTGTAGAGCCACGGTGCTAACTAAATGTGTTCCGAATATCCTACTTCTCAGTCCTGCCAGAGCAGGGCAATCCAAGAGAAGGTGTTCCGTCGTTTCCTCGTCCTCTTCCATGCAGCATCTACAGAGAGTGGAATTTCTATGTCACAATCTTAGGGCGTCTTCTCTTACAAGACAATGCCCGTAAGTGTTCCTATCATTGTGGGTAACCTGCCTCTCGGCAAGCTAAGTAGTTGTCTAGTCCTCTTCCTGTCCACCTGTGGCCAGAACACCCTGACTTGTTTGCAAGTTGAAGTAAGTCTCCACTTGTCCTTGAACGTATTATCGGCCCAATGCCTGATCTGCAAACGGCAGGTAGAGATTGGCATACTACCACCTTCTTTTACCGGAAGAACCGGTGCCGTAGTGCCCTGTCTAGCTAACGCATCCGCTACGCCGTTACCTGGAATGTCGCTGTGTCCCGGTACCCAGATGAGCCTGATGTCAAAAATAGTCTGCCATCACTCTAAGTGATGAGTGGTATTCTTTCACCGCCAGCGACGTAGCAAACATGGCTTCTAGGGATTTAATGGCAGCCTGGCTGTCTGTGTAGATACATATTCTCCGGAGGGTTGTGACACTACTTTTCAGCTGAAGAAGATATTAACATTTAGGTCCATAGCCTACTTGTTCGTCCAACCTTGATCCATCCGTGAAAAATCTGATACTACTGGTATCCCCTTCCAGTGACTTTTCCCAGGTATTCCTGTTCAGAATAGAAGTCCTTAGGTTTGTCGCTGGCAGAAGATAGGGGATACAGTAGTCCGTTTTTACGGGAATAGAGTTGATCCGGTGTAGTAATTCAGTATGTCCGGAATGCCCCGATATCAAAAAGCCACAATCACTGATTCTCTCCAGGGATGTAGCGGCTGCCAATTCGGCCATGATATCAGGAGTACAGATGTTCAAGATAGCACTAAGTGCAGTACCTGACGTCGTGCCCATTGCCCCACTAACGCCAATCAGTGCTGGTCTTTCAATTTTCATCAAGGAATTCAGAAAATATTTCTTTTGAAGGGAACTCCACCAAACTACGATGCCATAGAGAAGTACTGGTCTGACTATTGCCGTATAAATCCACATGGTGATCTTAGGAGACAATCCCCAGCGCTTTCCTGTCGCCCCTTCACAGCAGTAACATGTCGCCGAAAACCTGAAATCATCAATTCGGCATCGTTCGCAACATCTTCAAATTTCACGAAGCACTACGTAGCCAATTTTGACAAAAGACTTCCACCTTAATCCGTAAAAAGTCCAATTTATATAGGAACTCAAACTAGCAGATATTTATAAGCGCCGGCAATTCGTTCAATCACTAATGGAGCAAAGTGAAGTCAATGCAAATTTTTCAAAAAAAATCCAATGAGTGTTCGAACTGACGGGCGATTTGTTAACACCTTTTTGTTACACGGTACCTGTTCGATTTCTATGAACACATTAGTAAATGTTACATTGGAAAATAGAAAACATCGTTCAATCATATGATGACGTTACATTTAAATAATATTAATACTTAAAATTATTTAAAGACCAGTGCAAGCACATGTGGCATTATTTTCTTGCTTAATCCTTTTTTTTCATTCCCCCAAAAAACAAAGAGCTGGCAAAGCAACAGACACATGTACATACATACATTGTTATGTTCGTACATACGCTACCCAAGTTCACACAATTTGCGTTGCTCTCTTGCTATCTCATTTTTATATACGTATAACCACGGCATTATTCTCTTTGCTCTGAGAGTGCTCCGCACCCACACAAGACAAGTATTCGCTGCCGCTAGATCAGTGTGAGACCTACCCGATATGCACACAAAATTTCATACAAATCAATGCAGCCGTTTCGGAGGAGTTTAACGAAAAACAATCTGTGATCGCAGTCGGACAAACTGTGTTTGGATGTGTTCACTCTATGAGTTTAGTCCCAACCGCGCCTATAGATGCTAACACTTCAAAAAGAAAACCTATAAGAAAGAAGTCTGGAGCGGTCGAATTTTCCGTTCTTGCCGGCCATTGCCAAACGCCAAAACGAGCTATTGGCGACCCTTAAACGCATCTTTCAAAATATCCACTGCCGCGCAAGTAGGAACCACATGTCCACAGTCCAAATCTATCAATTAAATGCATTAAAACCACTTTGATCAAATTATGGTGTATAATAAATACACACAACAGCGACACGGTACCTTCAGTGGTGACACCCACCACACAAGAAAGATTGCTTCGCTATAATTCTCGTTCACGTCAATACAGCCGGAGTACTTAATGTTGAGTTTGGCCAGCCTCACCAGTCAAGTGCTCTTCTGTGCATAACGCGATTATTAATCAGCGGCTCTAGTGCTGCCAATAACCAGAGTAACTTTTTTAAATTGTTTTTCTCAAGAGTGTTGAAAAACATTTGCAAATACATATATAAATACAGCGGGTTCAACCGGCAATTCGTACATATGGGCTGCAGTTCACTATTTCTATATAGCGGCTCCGGCTGACTATTCCGATATATGTAGCAGCTCCATACATCAGTTGAAATTTAGAACACATCAATTGACATGTAAAACGCATTGAATTTAAAAGTCTTCAATTGAAATTTAAAAATCTAATACTTTATGTATTAAATAATTCTTAAATTTCAAACGACGAAATTTAAATTACAATTGATATCTTTTAAGTTTCAATTAATGTCATTTAAATATCCACTGATGTCTTTTAAATTTCAATTGGTGTTTTCGAAATTTTAATTGATATATTTAAATTTTAAATTTCAAAGAGAATTTTCTAATTTCAACTGATATTTTTCAAAATTAAATTGATAATTTTAAATTTCAGTTGGAAATGCAGTAGTGTTCTCAGAATAGTAGTGTCAAGCCAATATATGTGCACCCAGAAGAGTGTTTTCAAGCCAAGACTACACCATTTCTAATTGAAATTTATAAAAAAGTCAATTGAATGTTAAAAATTCTATTTGAAATTTAAAATAATCAACTGAAATTTTAAAATTCTGTTTGATATTTGAAATATATCAACTGATATTTAAAAAGCATCAGTTGAAATTTAAAAGACATCAATTGATATTCAAAAGATATGAATTGGTATTTAAAATACATCAATTCAAATTTAAAATTCATCAATAGAATATTAAAAGGAATCAACTGAAATTTAAAACACATCAATTGAAGCCGCTATATAGAAAAGTATTTAATTGAAAATTAAAAATCGATTCCCAATATCGGAAAATAACTTTAAATTTCAACTGAGGTATTTTAAATTTCCATTGAATTCTATTAAATTTCAATTTATGTGTTTCAAATTTCAATTAAAAATTTTAAATTCCAATTGATGCACTTAAAACCAATACAAGTGCCTCCAGGAGAGTGTTGTCAAGCTAAGACTACACCATTGCCAATTGAAATTTTTAAAAAATCAATTCAAATTAAAAATTCTATGTGATATTTAAAATACATCAATTGAAATTTAATAATTTGAAATACATAAATTGAAATTAAAAAACATCAATTTATATTTAACAGACAGAAATTGATATTCAAAAGATACGAATTGATATCAAAAACACATCAATTGAAATTTAAAAGACATCAAAGGACATTTAAATAACATCAGTTAAAATTTAAAAGATCAATTGATCAACATCAATTGATGTCGTTTAAATATCCATCGATATATTTTAACTTTCAACTGATGTCTTTTAAATTTCAATTGATGTCTTTTAAATTTAAATTTTTGTCTCTTAAATTTAAATTCCAATTGATGTATTTTTAATTTCAAATAGAATTTTCAAATTTCAATTGATATTTTGCAAAATTAAATTGATATGTTTCAAATTCGGCTGTCGGTGGTTCAATGGTTAACGTGTGCATCTCTTGTACATGCGAACGTGGCTTCGAACCCTGCTCAGACCACCTTACACTTCTTCTTAAAATACCGTTCGGAACCAGTGCAAACTCTCCCCAATCCCTTCATGGGATGTAATGGAAATGTATTCTTTTCCTTGTTTTAATTTTCAATTCCCAAAAAAGTGTTGCCAAGCCAAGAAAACTGCCCCTAGAAGTAGCGCTGTCAAGCCAAGACAATTATTTTGGGAAGAGTGTTGTCACACCAAGACGAGTATTACGAATGTAAGAAGAGTGTTCTCAATGAGTGATTCAGTTGACGTTATTGCTATTAATTAAATTATATTGAAAATTAAAGATTGATAAAGAACCAAAATTCGAACCCCAGAAAAAGTAAACAATTCTGTTCTTATTTCGAAAGGTTTGGTGGATCCTGACGAAAGGCTCTGGATATGACTGAACTTACTTCAGGCTTCGACAAAACTACGTTCCATTTGATTGACGAACTGGATGCAGAAACTGAAGTCCTGTCAGCACTTTGTAACAGAACACCTTCAAGTCATTCAGCAAAAATGAGCTGCAGAGACGAAAGTATGCCGGATATCTCATCCTCGACATTTTCAGATCCAATGGAAATATTCCTGTCTGAACGAGTACTACGAGGCCATCCGTTGCCACGTTGTATATCAATAACTTCGATGCAAGCAGTTAAACTCCGTTGTATTTGAAAATTTGTCGCAGGACGGCTGGGAAATCTGCGAGGAAATTAATGTTGCGCCAAAATAACTGATGAATTATATCGTTAAATCAACGAGTATGCATTCCAGGTCCATGACACATTTATCGCCAATTCGTTACTTAAACCCAATATTGTTATCCATTATTTCGTTTGTGGGCAATGGAATTTTTCTCTGCGTGTACCACCATCAATTATTACAAATCCCACTACACAACTCGTAGTGGCAGTGACGTTTTAAGAAAATAAATTGAAATTTGTTTTCAACACCAAGACTGGGGAAACTGGAAATTTATGGTCGATTCACTTCCGCCGATAGAGAAATCTTGACAGTAGTGAACAAGCAACTCTAAAGTTCACCCCACACGAGTGTCAATAAAAATGTAAATTAACTACTGATCCCTTCAAGTTAAATAACAGACCATAAATTATCAATAGTCTTGGGTCTGTGCATACGCAAGGGCAAATTAAATTTGTTCCAAAAAACCAAATTATTTTGTTGAAACATTGACACACATAGATTAAGTTACTTAAAATGTGGTCAGGACAAAGGCTATGCCAAAGGATAACTGTGTGTACAAGTGTGTGTTTGTGTGTGTGTGAGACGGACACACACACAGCATTAATTTAAATTTATGAATAACGACATTTTGGTGAGTAAAATAGAATAAAACGCAAGCAAAGGAAAAAGTATATAAACGACAATCAAAGGATTATTTGTGTCAAAGTAAAGGATTTATATAAAATAGCAAGGATTTCTATAATGGGAATATTTCGCATTTGTTGGAAAGGATTTTTGTGCGAAATCTATATACTCTAGTATGTGTATGTATTTATAGCTTGAACTGCTATATAAATATATGTACATATTGAGGAAAGTATGACGATATTATATATATAAAAGAGCATAGTATATTTGTGTGGGAGAGGACAATGAATCGTTTGGAATGACAGACTTTATCGAATATCTTCTTTATTCTGTATAATTTTTTGGTTTTTTTAAGTTGATTGACTCTTGTTCTACAATCAACAAAATATCCAGTTTTCATAGTTTTCAAAACACTTTCTTGTTACATGGTGATGTACATTCTGAATTTTGAATTTATTGACAATCGGATGACTTGGTTTGAGAACTCTGATTGCTACAGATTTCGAAATGTATACACATGGTTAATCGTAGTTTGAGGAACAGTAAAGTTTGGTAATATCGGGAGCTACAGTTAACTTTATGGGTAATTTAAATTCGGGGATGCAGGGGTATTTTAAGTAAGATTGGTCTGTTTATTTGTAAAGTGTGCAATACGGAAAAATTTAACGCATCGAAGGAGCCATTTTAGGCCCTTAGCATTTTTGACCTATGTCCGCCTGTCCTTCTGTCTGTCTGTCTGATCAACAAGATAACTGCCGTACATCTTTACAGGTCACAGTGAAACTTGGTCAATGACTATTATTTGTAGAAAGTTAGTTTAGGATTTAAATGGGCTTTCTGACCACGCCCCTTCTGGTAACTCCCACATTTAGGACAAAATCATATTTCTTCCAAACCTTTCTTCTGGTAGTTTTTTTTAGCTTCAACTCACACATTGTTTATTAGTCTGTAAATGTCTACTTAACTGGAGGAAATGGGCTAGATTGTTAGGCCCATTCTGGTACCTCCCATACAAACGTGGGTGTTCGTCCGGGTTGTTAATCCGATAAATCGCGTGAAACACCTCCGACCTTAATGAAATTAGGTATAAGGCTTCACGTCATCCAACGCCAATTACCGATTAAAACACAGGTGATTTTGCCGCGCCCATTTTAGTACCTCTTATACAAAACTTGATTGGCCGTGTTTGTTCGGCACGAGAAGTCCCGCAAAATCGAATCAATCCTTATGAAATTTGTACTAGCCAATATTTAGTCAAACGCCGCTCTCCGACGGAAAATGGGGGTGTTTGCCATACCCATTTTGGTACCTCCCATACAGAAGTTGGGCGGATGACCGGTTGATCGACACAATAAATAAAATAAATAAATGGTTTCCCATTATATCCCATGAAGGGACAGGGGAGAACTTCTCACAATCATTGAGCTGTGCGCTTTCCAGTTTTCACTCCTACAGTTTTACACCGATTCCGAACGGTATTTTGAGAAGCTTTTTCATGGCTATATACTCGATAGTATCGCCGTCACTATGCGAGGTGAACGCCGCCGAAAGAGATTTTAAGGTGGTCAGAGCAGGGTTCGAACCCAGGACCTCATGTACACGAGCCGGGCACACAATAGCTCTCGTAAACTACAACGGATATTAATATAATTCGGTACCAGACAATATTTTGCTAAAATCTACAGTGTAATTAATACCTGACCACTGTTCCACGCCCAGTTTCGTACCTGCCACACAAAAGTTTACCATAATTCCGGTTTGCCGACCCGATATCTCCAATAAATCACAACCCATCTTAATAAAATTTGGCACCGATCAAAATTTTGGCAACAACTTGCACATGCCTATTTTTGTTCCTCCCATATAAATATTGGGAGGGCTATTGGTTGGTGGATAAAAAAATTCCCCAAAACCACTTAGAATCCTAACCAATTTGGGTATTAAACAATATTTACCGCAGTGTCAATCTGCTATTGAATATGGTGACTTCTGAATATAGGTATTTTTAACAGAACTCCCACTCAATGGATGACTTAGGGTAAGCGTATGATTAATTCGGCTTGCCCGACTGAAATTTATATACTGGTTATTATACAATATTATTATTGGAACGTGTAAAACGTGTAGAACAAAGTGTAACATCTGAAACCGTCACGACACTTTTGCTATAGTACGTTAGCGCGCTCACTCTTCCCCCACCACGAGGAATAGAGCGGGCCGCTGTAGGATATACGACTATACTATGCCTCTCACTTTCTCTCTCAACGTTCGGAGAGGCAGCTGCGTACGACACTGCTATACAACTAACCGGTTTTTCAATAAGAGCGCTACAAAAGTTTTTTTAAATAAAACAAAACCGGTTTTAGATACCAATGAAATTCTTTATTCCTGTGAAAGTGCGTTCGATGACATTATGTATGGAACTCGATTTCTTTTGCATGGCCACCACGGGCACGCTTGCAGAAGTCCAGACGCTGAACCCAATTTTAGACGGTTTTCAAGCATAAGTCGGCCTATACTGCTGCAATTTCACGTTCGATATTCGTACGAAGTTCATCAATCGTCGCTGGCTTGTTGTCATAGACCATAGACTTGACGTAGCCCCACAGGAAATAATCTAACGTCGTCAAATCGCACGACCGAGCCGGCAAATCGACTGGGCTATTTCGTGAGAGAACACGTTCACCAAACTTGGTTTCCAATAAATTGATTGTGGCATTCGCTGTGTGGCTTGTGGCGCCGTCCTGTTGGAACCACATGACCTCCAAGTCCATATTATCCAATTGGGACCAAAAATATTCGGTTATCATTGAACGGTAGCGATTCGCATTCACAGTAATTTGCCGGTCTTGATCATCACGGAAGAAGTATGGTCCAATGACGCCGCCGGCCCATAAACCGCACCAAACAGCAATTTTTTCGGGATGAAATGATGACTCATGGATTACGTGTGGATTGCTGTCTGACCACTAACGCATATTTTGCTTATTGACGAAGCCATTCAGCCAGAAATGTGCCTCATCGCTGGAGATGATTTTCCGATGAAAATTCGAATCATTTTCAAGTTATTGCTCAACCCAATTCACGAACATACGACGCTTATGGTGGTCAACCGGCTTCAGTTCTTGCGTCAATTTGATCTTCTAAGGATGCAGGCCAAGAGCTTTTCGCTAAATTCACCACAACGACGTCATAGAGATGCCCAACGCTTGAGACCGACGTGTGAGAGACACAGTTGGGCTTTCTTGAACTAAAGCCTCAGCGGCAGCAATATTCTCGACACTACGGGCACTTCTTTGTCTCACTGGTTCGGGATCATTTTGTACTGCGCCTGTGGATTCAAATTTTTCCACTAGACGCTCAATTGCTGATCTGGTAGGACGATTATGACGACCATAAATTGGACGTAGCGCTCTTAAAGTTGAGGCCACTGACTCCAAATTTCGGTAGTAAATTTTAATAATTTCGACTCGTTGTTGGTTCGTATATCTTTCCATGATGAAATTCCAAACCTTACTGAAGAGAAATGTCAAAAGAGCGGGCAAAAATATGGCGTGGTTTGATATCCCTATCGATTTACTTTTGTAGCGTCTCTGTTGAAAAACCCTTTACTTTCTGTATCGATTCACTGATTTTTTTCCACTTCGTAGATCGCTGTATTCGTATGTGCGTATGTCGTATATTACACTACGTGATATTAGACCAAAAAAAGACACGTGTCTCCCAGTTTTGCCCAAAGTCATGCACTTTTTTATGGACCCTCAAATATTTGGGGCCTCGGTGTCATTTTGGCAAAAAAAGTGTTCATTTTGTCAGGATCATATCTTGCAAACCGTTCGGAATTTTGACCGTGTTATTAACACGAATTATTAATCAATAATAAACAATGAATTGTGAATGGGATTCAGTACAAGTTGAGGGTAAACAAATCGACACCTATCACCTATTTGGCGATTAAAAGGCGGCCTACGATAGCCCTGAATGGGGGAAACTCTACGCAGCAATGTAGGCAAGGCGACGCCCTATCGTGCGACATCTTTAACATCTTAATGATGATCAATATGAGAAAAGCTTCAGTCAACATGAATAAAACCATCAGCAGCAAAAGTCACATGCTGCTCGGGTATGCTAATGATATCGATATCATTGGGCGCACAATTAGAGAAGCGAAGAATTGAGAAGGAGTCAGTAAAAGTGGGTCTGAAAGTAAATGAGGACAAGAAAAATTTAATGGGCAGTCACTTAAAAAAATCATCCATAAAGTAAAATTTTTTGTATAAAAAATTCGCCTAAACGCCCTTATATCTATGTTTATGAAACGGAGCGTCCAATCGAAAAAATAACCAATTTATCCTACTTATCCGGTCTCGAACAACCCCGGGGTTCAGAGAAATTACAAAATGAAGATAACATATCTTTTGCTTTATCTCTCCAGTTGGCAATACCAAGTGTTCACAGGGATTCGTCAACTTGATCCCTCCATCGAACTCTTGGTCTTCCTATTTTTCGCCTTGTTTCGAGTTCGGTTTCGAAAACCCTTCGTGCTGTTTCGTCGTCAGCCATATGGGAAAATAATGGGAAAATAATGGGTACACGAAATCTCAGATAACTGAAGTTCGTTTGGGGACTGTAGTTGGGAGAAACGAACTTCTGTTAAGCCATACATGTCATTTCGTTTGGGAGTACCGAAAAATGTTTGTAGCAAACAAGTCATAAAAAATGTAAGTTAAAAAATGTTTGCGAGAAACGAAAAACCGTTGCGCCAACTGTTCCTTCGGTTACAGCAACCGAGTTGTAGTTGCTCCAAACCGAAAAAACACGTTTGCGAGAGCTTAAAAACGTTTGCAGTAAACGAGTTATGAAAAATTAGAGCTGAAAAAACGTTAGCGAGAAACGAAAAACGGTTCCACCAACTGTTCTTTCGGTTTCAGCAACCGAGTTGTAATTAAAACTTTTATTTATGACTTACATTAGCCTTTTTTGTTTCAATTTCCAACTTTTATGATTTTGGATTTAGCCATAAAGTTTGCTTTAAAAAAAGGTTGGAATTTTTGTTTATTTTTCACTGTCTACTGGCACGTCTGTCTCGCCTCGCATTCAAACAACAACTAAAAGCACAGCATACTCAATTGTATATCCAAGATATATTGATAAGGTAGAAGCATTTATGTGTATGCGTGAGTATGTATGCCAAAGACTGTGTATGCAGTCGAGAGAATGAGCGAAATTTACGTTCTTTGTAATCAGTGCTCCCTTTAGAAAAATGGCGAATTGTAGTTATCGCAAACGTTTTTAAATTTGCGGCAAATGTAATTTTTTGTAGGCGTTTGATGCAAACGAGAACTCGTTTGCAACAACATGGTTCACATTTGCGTTATACGAGTTTATTTGGGAGAACTACGTGAGCGATTGCTATTAATAAATTAATACAAACCAATCAAAGTATTGTTGCGGCAACCGATCAATTAACGTTCTTTCCTTTGCCTGTAGTAACACAAGACAATGGGGAGTTACCCATTACTGTTACCCATTATCCACAGGGCAATGGGGAAAATTGTGGCTAGTTGCCCACAGCGCTGGGGAATTACCTATCACGATTACCCATTGCACATGGGGAATGGGTTAGCGGCTTTTACCCATGGCAATTCGTAATTGGCTACCCAGGAAATCGAAAAGGTGACCAATTTTTGTGGTAATGATAATCACGTAATGCCAAACCTGGAGGATAGTGAGGAGGTTAGTATGCACACGGGTTTGTAAACATATACGCATACGAATAGAATATCATAATAGAAAAAAATAATAAATATGTTCTTTTATATATAGCGAATGAAACTTCTTTCCAACCGTGTGTCCCAATGACACTTCTCTACGCTCTTGTTAATTTGTAGCCTTGTCACTCATTCCAATACATCCTTTTCACATTCTCGATTTTAAATCACGTCATTCTCAAAATTTATAAAACTTTTCCATACTGCCATTGTGTTGTAGCCCTGGATTTCCTGTTGATCTTAGTGCCACATATTTGCAACAACTTGTGAGAATCCAACTTGGGGCTCGCTTGCCTTGAATTCAAGTGAGCAGCATGAGGGTGCATAAAATATTTAAGTTATAAAATATGTTTGCTTTTTTGAACTTGAACAAATCACTTGCATGCAAAGAAATTTATTATGGGATAACTGTTGCATATCCTCATCCATCTCCATATTCTGTAACCAGTAGCAGCTAGTGCTGCTTCAATATTTGTAGCAGCAGCAACATCAGCAGCAGCAGCAGCACTTCCAGCAACTGTCATCATTTGTTGCACTCTCGCATAACACCAATGGGTGATAGTCGTAAGATGGTGGTGTAGCCACTTGGGTAGTGGGGTAGATGTAGGTGTTGAAATTGAAATGTTTAAGGATATGAACAGTGATTCAAGTGCTCATCGTAGTAGTACTTGCATACACACATATACACTAACATAAGCAATAGATGCTTCTAGCTTCACTTGGAAGTTTGATGCAACATTGAAGATAATGATGTTGATTTTTCATCATTTTCAACTATCCTTCATATCCTTTCTAGTTGCAGACATAAGCCCTCTTGTATGTCGTCAGCTTTCCAACAACAATTATAAGTAAAATATATTAAATTGCATTAAAAATTGTGCATTTTTCACAACAGCAACTGAGTACTCTCGAAGAAAATAATTATGTATGTATAAACATCACATTTATATACAACCAACTATACTGGAACTACTTTTAGGAATTTTCCATAAAAAATATTACGAGGATTTAATATTATGAACAGTTTGTGCAAGACCCTTCATATGTCTGTCGATATACTAAAGGGATTTACATATACAATGTTATAATATAATATCATCATGGATACATACATAGTAACTTATATCAATTGACTGCAAGCAGATTATAAGATACTTTCATTTTGATTGCATTATCATTTCTCGGTACTCTACTGTATATTTTATGGTTTATATAGAAGCAGATACAGGAATGCAAATTATATAGTTTAGAAAAAATAAATGTATAAGAAATATATAAAATATTTGATAAATATAATATTTGAAACATGTCGAAGAGAAGACAGCAAACTATGAGATGGAGTGATTATTAACATATCTCAAAATATGTGAAGAAAAATGTTACTTTTGAACATAAAATTCGACTTCATGCCATTGAATTAAAAAAAACCGACACAGTTTCAAAGAAAACTATTTCTTATTTTTAAATTCAATACAAAATGTTTTTATATCGGCCAACATTCGCATGCACAAATGCAGATATTTAGGGGCGAAATAGTTTATATTCATCCTATCCTTCGCCTTTTCACGCCAGTTGGTAACACCACGGATACGAAGGGATTCTTCGGCCTGGTCTTACCATCGGAGTATTTGTCGTCCTCTCTTCCTGCTTCCATCGGGTACGTTATCGAAAACCTTTCACGCTGGCTCATCTTCATCCACTCTGGTAACATGGCCCAGCCACCGCAACTGGCCTAATTTTATTCGCCTAGAGATGTTCACGTCAGAATACAAATCATATAGCTCCAGGTTCCAACGACGTCGCTACTTGTCGTTTTCCTTAACAGGACAATATATTTTATGTAGAATAATCCAAGGTGTTTTTCATCCGCTTGCGATATGACCCAAGTTTCGGAGCCATATGTCAGGGCAGGTAAAATGAGATTCTGGTATAGCTGGACTTTTGTTTGTCGAGAGAGAGCTTTGTTTTTAAACTGCTTGCTGAGCCCAAAACAGCATCTATTTGCAAGCACAATTCTCCTATCTATTTTCCACACAGCTGACGTTGTTGTCCTTGTTCACGGCGGATCCAAGGTAGATAAATTCATCTACCACTTCAAAATTGTCAACGTTCGCGTGCGGACCAAGTCGAGAGGTTTCTCTAGTCGTTGACACCATCAAATTTGTCTTGCCCTCATTAACTGCAAGACCCACCTTCGCTGATTCTTCTTTGATTCTTGGAAATACTGCAATAACCTCTCTCAAATTTCACCCAATGATGTCTACGTCATCAGCTAACGCCAGCAACATATGGCTTTTCGTGTTAATGGTCTTGTTCGTATTTACTTCCGCTTTTCTCATTATTATCTCCATTAAGATGTTGAAGAGATTGCACGAAATTGTGGCGCCGTGTCGCAAACCTCGCTTGGTACAGAGTGGTTCAGTGAGATCTTTCCCCACTTTCACTGCTGATTTTGTGTTGGTCAGCATCATTCTACACAGGCGGATCAGTTTGCCGGAATCCCACGTTCAGACATAGCTTCGTACAATTTTCCCCATGTTGGGCTATCGAAAGCAGCTTCGCAGTCGACAAAAAAGATTGTAATCGATTTGGTTTTCGTGGGTCTTCTCCAGGATTTGGCGTAGCGTGAATACTTGGTCACTGTGATAAGGTCCAATCAGGTTTCAATAATTGGATTTAGTCTCTCACATAATACACTCGACAAGACTTTATACACGATGGATATAAGTCTGATACGGCGACAGTTGGAACGGACATACGGATCACCCTTTCTGAATACAGGACATAATACATTGAGACTCCAATCGTCAGGCATAGATTCCCCCAACCATATACTGTATATAAGTTAATGCATCTGGGATAGCAGTCCTTCGCCACCGGCATTAAAAAGTTCGGCGGGTAGCCCATCCATTCCAGTGGCTTTATTATTCTTAAACCGTGCTGGGGGAGGTACAATCTACACTCTCTTCCACAATCATTACCTCCTGACCTTGTGTTGAAGCGGAGTTGTGTGGAAAACTGGTCTCACCATATTTTGAGCACACACTGCTTCTCAGTCACCAGGTTCCCATACTCGTCCTTGCAGGAGGTCAGCCCAATATTAGGCCCGTTATTCAGTCTTCTTACCCTTTGGAAAAACTTTCGGGATTCACCATTCATCCTGCACATTTCGGTCTTTTCACTCTCTCTCTCTGCTCCCACTGCCATTTTTTCTCCTAAATAGTTGGTTTATCTCCCTTCTTAGCTTCTTGTACGACATTTTTGCAATGCGACATTCTTCGTCGTACCATGGCTTATCCTTTTGCGGTTTTTGATAGCGAAGTTCAGTTCTTGCAGCGGTTTCCAAAGAATGGGAAATGTGCTTCCACTGCGCTTCTGGGTCCTCAGGAGGAGGAGTTTTGTGCTCTAGCAAGAGAGTGAGCTTTCGTTGATAGGGCTTTGATATCTACGGTATTTGCAGCTTGTCGATATCTAGCTTTTTCCGTGTTCGGCTTCGTACGTTTTTCGCCCTGCTCAATGTGCGAACTTTTGCAGCCACCAGGTAATGATCCGAGTCGATATTGGCACCTCGTATCACACCTACATCCATTGCACTATATGTATCGTAATGCCTGCAGATGTCTTGGCGCTATAAACATCCTGCATGTCCTTCCATGGAGGTAACCTGCAATCTTCCTCACAATCTGATTAGCAGTTGCAGACTGTTTCTTCTTTCAATCTAACTTGAATACGATCGATATATTTATGATCAGAGACCGAATTATCCTCCAGAGCAAGTCCTGGTCTAATGATCTTATAGACGTTCTCCTTGATACCCAAAACCTCTTGATTGGTTCTAGTGACGACATCTGGGACATTTCTCTGATTGCCTATACCAATCATATACTCCCTGCCATAATCAGTAGGGTGCCTAACATTTTCATACCCTGTACTTAGTGGTACTGATGGAAGCAGGACTTAAAACATCGGGACATTCCAGTAAAAAATACTGCATCCAACCTCTTGATTGGTTGTAGGGACGACATCGGGGACATTTCTCTGATTGCATATACCAATCATATACTCCCTCCCATAATCAGTGGGGTGCCTAACCCTTTCCTCTCCTGTACTTAGTGGTACTGATGGAAGCAGGACTTAAAACATCGAGACATTCCAGTAAAAAATACTGCATCCGCAGAAGCAGGATTGTTTGGGAGAGCTAAAATAGCATTCGCTAACTGATTGTAAAATTCATGATTTTTGTTCACGAAGCGCTGTTTAAGCCCAGCAATATTGTTACAATGAATCCACTAATGACTTACTTTACTGCTACTGTGGACGCCAAAAGCAATACCAATATTTAATTTGCTTTATGTGAAGCGTTTTACGAAGCACATAAACTACTTTCCCAGTCAGGAAGCACAGAAACTACTTTCCTAATGAATTTCTCCGAATGAATTTCAATGATGTTTCCTATTCTCAACATCCTATTTAACCATCCAAGCACTTTCAACCTTACGTTATTGTAAGTTTTCAAAAGCTTAAATATAAGTGCTTCGGAGGAAGCTCAAAATTCAGCTATTAATGTGGGTGCTTCTTCCAAAATATGGTGTTCACTATTTGGTCTGTTGTCACTCTTATTCATGGGACATATAAAAATCGACCTCTTAAATAGTTGGCCCTTCAGTTCAATAATGATGGCAACATTACACCTATCACTATAAACCAGTAGCAACCAAATATTAGTTTTCTCCACTATATCCAGCTATTATTATGCACCCCTTTGTCTTCCCTGAAGCAACTCCAGCGAAAGATGTTTATGCAATTCCGCTATATGACGAATCGCTAATACTCGTGAAATTAAGGTGAGGTATATCTGCGCCAATAAATCTGTTTTACAAAAAAAAGACCTGATTTAGTACCGGTTAAACTTAAAGTTTTAGTCCTATCCCCTCTTCGTAATAGTTGGACCTTTTCTCCCACGATTTACACCGCTAATAGAATCAAGATAATTTCATAATATAATGGAATTCCCTTAACCTTCGAGATATAATTTAACATTAAATCATTTCTTCCTTCCCCCCTCACTCTTCAAACTACAAATAAATGTCACACAAATGTCAATGCAAGCCAATTTAATTTCCTTGTGTCGCCCGCCCCCTTTACCAGCAGAGAATCGTCTTTATCCCCTTTAGAAAAACCACTCAATGATTCAATCCCAAGTGTCGTAGTAGTCAAGTATATTAATTAGATTTGTCCCCAATAGTATGCAGCAGCAACCCACACAACACTTTACCCTGCTTAGTCTTAATTTGGATTTTAGCTGTCATGTTCTAGGTCCTGCTCCTGGCGCTGTTACAATTCCTGCCTCTGCTACTGCTGCTGCTGCTGCTGCTGTTTCTGTTTGTTGTGATAAAATTTATGTATTTTTTTTATTCCAATTGAAATTCATAAATTTCGTCTGTGGTTTTGCTACTACCTACTTTAAGAGAGGGAGAGTTTTAGTGCTGGGTCCTTGGGACAAACAACCTGCAGTGAGTGGAAAGGGATATAGTGTTCCCACTTTAAGCACCGCCGTCACAACTTATATACAAAGCCACAGTAGTAGATATGAATTCTCATATAACTACTTTTTCTGGTCTGTTTCATTTCGTTTTCGGTTGTTTTGTTTTCGAGTACGAACACTGGCTTTATTTTATTTTCTTAGTTAACATTCTAACTATAGTTTTCTATTGTTTGCCCAGTCCTTTAGTGTTAAAGCACAACTGGGCCCCCATACCGCACTTTCTTATATTCCACTATGGCCATGTTAGAGTTGTTTACTTTGATTCGTATCCTAACATATGTGACAAATGCCTTAAGGCTATAATTTGTTGTAGTACGAACGAGTATGAAAGCAATTGCAGAGTAACCCCAAACATGCACACACCACAAAACAAAGTCTCGAGCAAAAGGAAACAATTGTCCTTAAAGCTCTGGAAAAGTTTTATGAAAATTTATGTGACAGTAGGATCCGGTCATTGTCATTTGTGGTTAGTAAATGATGCCGTGAGATATGTATAAATATGTATGGATGTACAATAACAATTATATACGGACCATTTTCGGGATTATCAGTTACAACATGTTTGGAGAGATAAACAAAATGCATAAGGAAGCTACAATAAATAAAAATTTATTAAAATTCATTTTAGCAAATATTTCTCTTAAACGAAACATCATTATTGTATAAACATTGATTTAATTAATGTTCTATCAAGTCTGCAAATTAAAAAGATATCTGAATTCGCCATAGACTGTTTTTGGCGTAACGAAATTCCCACACAGAAATATACACAGGTATGGGGAATCACCCTGTTAAAACCTCACTCCAATTAACCAGATCCTAGTCAGAAAGATGTTTCTGGGTTCCCTGTTGGACATCAAAACTAGACGTGGTACTGATATTGATAGCGGCCACTAAATCGTAGTAGCCACCTTCCGTGTTAGTCAACGGTATTAGGAGCAAATTCATAGAATATAATACGAACCGATTTGTAAGAACCATCAATGTACGATCAAACTCTACTCTCTAATTTGACACAGGACAGACAAAATATGTGGCCAGTCATTATTCGAATTCGGATTTCGTGAAAGCCTACACAAAATGCGTATCCGATTCAAGACACCCACGATAAAAAGACAGTTAAAATCAGATTATAGGAATTCAGCACATAGAGTGGGATACTTCGTTCGTTTAGACTACGACAATTATCTGAACAATATACCCATGGAATCCAAAAAAGTTGCGAATACAGGTAACCTCCGTATTGAGTACTGTTCAATAAAATAGCGGAGCAGCCACAACATCAGGAGTAGTTCATCGTTAAAAGCTTATAATGGCACGGCAATATCATCACCCGATCAGAAAGTGGAGAGATGACGTGAATTCTTTACGACACAATATAGACTTCCGGAGGATGAAGATCAGTGTACCCCTTCGGCAGCATGGTTGGTTGGTTGGTTCAAAAGGCTGCAAGACATTAAGCTGTCTAGCACACTTAGGCTAAAGAAGCCCATTGTGACACCTACATTTTCCTCTATAGCAACTATTGACTAGTCGTCTAGCCAATTTGCCCTTTGAAAGAATTTGTCTATGAGACCTACAGGAATATCCTGTAGGTTTACAGTGCTAACTAAATGTGTTCCGAATATCCTACTTTTCAGTCCTGCCAGAGCAGAGCAATCCAAGAGAAGGTGTTTTGTCGTTTCCTCGTTCTCTTCCATGCAGCATTTACAGAGAGTGGAGTTTCTATGTCCCAAGACAAGTCAATGTCCCGTAAGTGTTCCTATCATTGTGGATAACCTGCCTCGCGGTAAGTTAAGTAGTTGCCTAGTCCTCTTCCTGTCCGCCTGTGGCCAGAGGACCCTAGCTTGTTTGCAAGTTGAAGTAAGTCTCCACTGTCCTTGAACATATTATCGGCCCAATGCCTGATCTGCAAACGGCAGGTAGATATTGCCATACTAACACCTTCTTTTGCCGGAAGAACCTGTGCCGTAGTGCCCGGTCTAGCTAACGCATCCGCTACTCAATTGTCTGGAATGTCGCTGTGTCCCGGTACCCAGATTAGCCTGATGTCGAAATACTCTGCCATCACCCTAAGTAATGAGAGGCATTCTTCCACAGTCAGGGAGGTAGCAAACACGGCTTCAAGGGATTTTATGGCAGCCTGGCTGTCTGTTTAGATACATATTCTCCGGAGGGTTGTGACACTACTTTTCAGTAGTCCAGCAATCTCCAATATGGCGGTAATTTCCGCCTGAAATACACAACAGTAATCAGGCAACTTGAAGGAGATATTTCCATTTACGTCCGGTGAATGCACCCCATAGCCTACTTGCTGGTACAACTTTGATCCATCCGTGAAAAATTTGATACTACTGGTGTCCCCTTCCAGTGACTTTTCCCAGGTATTAATGTTCGGAATAGAAGTCCTTAAATTTGTCGTTGGTAGAAGGTAGGGGATACAGTAGTCCGTTTTTACGGGAATAGAGTTGATCCGGTGTAATGTCCGGAATGCCCCGATATCAAAACGCCACAATTTCTGATTCTCACCAGGGATGTAGCGGCTCCCAATTCGGCCATGATATCAGGAGTACAGATGTTCAGGATAGCACTAAGTGCAGTACCTGACGTCGTGCCCATTGCCCCACTAACGCTAATCAGTGTTGATATTTGAATTTTCATCAAGGAATTCAGAATACACTTCTTTTGTAGGGACCTCCACCAAACTACGATGCCATAGAGAAGTATTGGTTTCACTATCGCCGTATAAATCCCCATGGTGATCTTAGGAGACAGTCCTCAGCCCTTTCCTATCGCTCCTTTACAGCAGTAAAGAGCACCAGACGCGTTTTTCACCCTCTCCTCCACATTCGGTTTCTAAGACAGTTTAGTGTCGAAAATTATCCACAGATACTTGACCTTTTCCGTCAACTGTAATTGCACACCATTAACTGACGGCAGTTCAAATGCGGGTATTTTAAATTTCCGAGAGAACAGGATAATCTTGGTTTTAAGTTTGTTAAGTGATAGTCCGTTGTTAGCGGTCCAGTTCGAAATTCGACTAAGTTGGCTGGTTGTACGAATGCTAAGTAAATTGAGGTTTCTACCTGTACAGATGATAGCAATATCATCGGAATAGGCAAAGACCTCGAATTCGGATCAAACAGTTAATTGACAGAAGTTAACCACAATAGTGGAGACAGAACTCGCACCTGTTGTGTCCCCCTGTTAACGTTTCTAGCAATTCGGCAGCATACTCACGACGCAACCCGAGAACAGATCTGCCCTGCTTACTAAGAAAGACTCAACTCCAAAATATTAAAAAAATATATATATTTTTTTAAGCTCAAATTAGCAACATTTTTCACCTTCCATTATGGTTGGAAATTGCGGCAAAACTACATAAACGATATTAATTTCGTCATAATAAACAACGGTTTTCTTAGTACAATTGAATCTCCAAGCAGAATTCAGAAATCTGCTTCTCCTGAAAAATTTAGGAAAGTGGACTTAAGTCCTTTTTGATAAGCACGGCAGAGATATTCCGAGGCAACTGCCGTCGGAAGCAGAGACCGAGGCAGCACTGGATAAAAGGAAGGGTCACAAGTCTTCTGGTATTGATTATATTTCAGCGTAGCTGTTGTAATACAGGACATCAGCGTTAGCAGATGACATCACCCCAGTCATGAGATGTGCATGTGTAGACAACAAAATCTCTTCGGAGTGGATACAGAGAGTGGTTACCACCATCCCGAATATAGGCCATCTATCGCTATACAGGAACTGGAGAGATATTTTATTGTTCACTACAATAGACTAAGTAATGGCGAACCTTATGCTTCGCCAGATCTCGCTGGAGGTGGAGCAAATTGTGCGGAAGAAGCATGCGTTTTTCACGCCTGGTTGTTCGTGCGCCGATCATGTAAACAGACTCCGTATATTCATAGATCCATCAGTTTAAATGCACTCGCCTCTGTATATACTTTTTGAAGACTTCAAGGAAGTACTTGATTGTACACCCCCTGACTCAATGTGGTGCACCCTGACCAAATAGGTTATACCGGACTATTAGTGATGTGCGATTCCGCGAATTTTAAGAACCGGTTCCGTCGAGTCCGGTTCCGAGAAGAACTGGGAATTTGGAGCGGTTCCGGTTCTCAGCAAATTCCTGGCACAAAGAGGCTTAAGAGAAATATGTGATTATAGGAATATAAAATTTCATAAAAATACACATTTTCGTACTCTCACCCGAACGTTAACACTTTTGGCTCCTTTGAAAACGAGCCCACTTTTTCGGGAACCGTTTTACGGTTCTTTTCAACCCGTTTCTCAGTTCCTGTAGAAACGTCTGTTGGTCTTCTTGGAACCGTTTTACGTTCTTTGAACCGATGTTTTTGTCCTAGAAGAACCGTTTTCGTTTCATTTGGACCCGACTTACGGTTCTTGTAAGCCCCTGTCAGGTCGGTTCTTATAAATAACCAATTCTTCGGAATAGGTTCCTAGATGCTATGCATCACTAGTGCCCATGATCCGTGAACTGTACAGAAATGCTGCGAATAAAGATCGTTTTAATGAAAATGAAAGCCAACCTTTCACCACATCTGCGGGTTTTAGCCAAGGATGTGTCTTGTCTCCCACGTAATATCTTCTACTAATGGACGAGGTAATGAAGGCAATCAATGCAAAAGCACCGTTCGGCATTCAATGCAGTATGTACGAACATCTACCTGAAATTGACTACACAGATGGCATTAGTCTTATGGTTCATAAATTTAATGACATAGGGACCACAAGATAAACAGACTCTCCAGAAATGCGAAAAAAATAGGATTCAGAATAAATAAAAAGAAGACAAAGCTAATGCGTATTCGAACAGAAGGGGAATGATGGGTTTTTAATTGTACACGTGGATTCCATCAACTATGTAGGTTGCAAGATTGCCAATAATGGTGAATCTGAGACGGATATAGGTAAATAAGGCCCGTGTTGCATTCCTAAATCTGCACAAAATATGGTACAATAAGAATATATCGGAAAGAGGACAAAGTTACGAAAATTCAATCGCAGTTCGAAGTTTGTATTGTTTTATGGTTGTATTATTTGGAGCTACACGAAGCTTAAAACGAAGAAAGTCCAAATGTATGTCAATCATTGTTTGAGACAAATACTCTGTCTCTTCTGGCCCAAGACAATTTCTAATGAAGTACATATCATAGCAACGTACATGTAACAGTCCTATTGAATTAAATATACGTAGCTGAAACTGGACTGGGTTCAGCCACGTACTTCGACACCTAATATTGCTAGAGCGGTATCGTAGGGCAGGAAGACCACCAAATACATGGAAGCAGTGCCCGGAAAAGGAACATAACCAAATCTGACTATCGTGGAACCAAATTAAATCACTTTCCAGAAACAGAAATCGGATAGAGAGAATTTGTTGACGCCCCATATTAATTAAATAAAGAACATACCGAGGGTTACAAGACAATACCTCGAATGAAGAAAAAAATCGAAAATAGGTCCTTGTACTCAAATGATTCAGAAAAATCAGAGCGATCCATTGGTAATGTCAGTCATGTTACATTCATTTAAAAGCTTTTAGTTCTAGTCGAAACACTAGAATTCGACTATCAAAATTACATGAGGTGTCAGGGAACACCCGGTTGGAACGAAGTTCCTTTCGCTATATATTATATACTAGTTAGTTCCAACACACCTAAGGCGCCCGTTGAATACTACGATAATTTAATGGGATCTTTAAGAAAATATACTTTCTGTAAAATGATAAACTTTTGGTATGGAAAATTTTTTTTTTATAGAATGTACTTTTTTTTTTAGGAATATTTTTAAGTCCTTTTTGTAAGAAGATGTATTATATTTTCCCGCAAAGGTAATTTTTTAAATAGAGATACTTATTTTATTAAAAGCTAATGTTTTTTTTGTGAAAAGGTACTATTTTTAAGAAGTATTTTCTGTAAGAAAAAGCAATAAGAAGAAGTACTATTTTTAAGAACAGGTACTTTTTAAAAAACTTGTACTCTTTTTAGGAAAAAGTTATTATTTATGAAAATGTAGTTATTTTCAGTAAGGCTACTTATCTCAAGAAAAGAAAAGAAAAAGTAATATTTTATTTATAAGAAAAGGTACTTTTGAGGAAAGGAATTTCTGTAAGAAAATGTATTTTTTGTCAGAGAAGGTATACTTTTGAAGAAAATGTTTTTTTTTAAGAAATGGGAGTTTTTTTAGAATTGGTCCTTTTTTCCAGAATAGGTAAATTTTTAAGCGAGGGTACTTATCCCAAGAAAAGTTATTTTATTTCACAAAAAAGGTACTCTTTAAAGAAAAGATAGCTTTTTAAGAAAAGGCAACGTACATTTTCTTACAACGTACATTTTTAAGAAAATGTACTTATTTTAAAAAGATACTTTTTTAAGAAAAGGTACTTTCTGTAAAATATTTGCTTTTTTAAGCAAAGCTACTTCTTTAAGATAAAGTATTTTTTAAGAAAAGTTACTTTGTTTATTTATTCCTTTATTTATTTATTTATTTATTCATTTACTCAGCTAAAAACAGCCGAAAAATCACAATTCTATATATCTTCAGTTACAAACTAAATACAAAACTAAAGTACATTAATTAAATTAAAACAGTAATCAGGAACAAAATTAAAAAGCAAATAGTAATAAATTCATGCAGGAGATAATAGATTGAACATGGACGATATTAACAGAATTTTTATATAAGTACGAAAAGACTACTATGAAGATAAGAATGATGTGAATGGAATAGGAATGCAAAAAAACAGTAACAAATAAAGTTGCAACAGATGCAGCAGGATAGAATGAGTAGGAACTGGTGAAGTATGTGGAGCAGGAACAAATGAAGTAAAAACATATGACACAGGAACAGATAAAGCAGGAACAGATGGAGCTGGAACAGTTGTAGCAGGACTGAAGATGACAATGAAGCAGGAACACATGCAGCAGGACATATGCAAGCGAAACTGATGATTTAGATGGAGCAAGAATAGATGAAGCAAGAACAGATGATACAGAAACAGATAAAGCCGGAACAGATGGAGCAGGAACATATGTAGCAGGACAGAAGAAGTAGGAGCTGATGAAGCAGGAACAGATGAAACAAGACATATGAAGCAGGAAATTTAGTTCAGAACCTAAATTCGTTCACATGATTTCTCGAATGAAATCTTAAATCTTGCAATTCTAAGCATTAACAGGCATTAAAAAAAATAATCTCTCGTTTAGTTACTTCAATCGAATCTGATAGAGTGAATAGGTGATGGAACTCATTAAAAGTATTGCAAAGAGTAAAAACTGGATTGAAGGATTCGTAGTTATGTCTGAACGCGGGTAGATAAAATGGAACTTATTGTCTGGAACCTCTAAGAGGTACATTAAAGTTCAGTGAAGAGACCAAATATGCTGAATTAATTTCTCCATTGATTAGTTTAACCATAAAACAAACGGACAACTTTCCATTTAAGAAGGTATTATGTATTGCTTTTTGAGAAAATTTACTTTTTTTAAGAAAAGGCACTTATTTAAGAAAATTTTCTTTTTTTTAACTTCTTTCACTTTGGCTTTTCCAAATTTACTTTTCATTAGGTTCAAAACTACAATATATACTAAATATTGGTTACAGGCTCCACCTAGAAAACTTCCCAATAAACAAGAAATTTCCCTACTTACGTTAGTCTAGAAACAAACCAAAGCAAAAGTACCCAATATAGTTGATAACACAGTGCAACAAAAAAAAATGTAACCATTTACGGACACCACTACGTGATAAAAGACCAAAAAAAACACCCGTGTTTTTGCCCAAAGTCATGCACTTTTTTATGGGCCCCCAAAAGACTTAGGGCCTCGGTATCATTTTTGCAAAATGTGATCATTTTGTCAGACTCATATTTTGCAAACCGTTCGAAATTTTGATTAACTTTCTGAGGGAAACTTGTAGCCCTTGTCATAAAGAACACAAATTGTGAATTGAAATTTCAAGAAAAAATCATATTCAAGGTCAAAATCGCAAAAAACTTTAAAAAAAATTAACTTTTTTTTACCTTTTTCCCCCTGTTCAAGCCCATAGGTAGCAATCCGTTCAAGATTCAAGTTAATAATCAACAACAAAAATGTAGCTAAGATCTCAATAAACAAGTTTCTATAACATATGAACTTTCTGGGAATGACAATAGTAAACAATAGAGCTTATGAGGCACAAGTGTACACTATATTCTTAATTTCGTGACCGTTATATCATCAAAAGGACTTTAAAATTTCGAGTTCTTCGCAAGAAATTTTCAAATTCTTGTATTCATTCTATGATGTCGATATCAATAGCAACTGAAAGAGAGTAATCTCTACAGATTTAAGCGATATTTTGCCAAAGCAAACAAAAATATCTAAATAATGTCCTTCAAAACATTTCTTCACAAAACCAAAATATTTTAAAATACTTCGAGAAACACAGACTCTACAATATTTTTTATGTAAGCATTGGAAATCCGGAAGGATATATAATAATAAATTTTCCAAAGGTTGTTATTGGTATTATTTTGCTTTGGCGAATTAAAGGAACGTTGTTCATCGTTTGAAGCATTATAGATCCTCCTGTTTCATTCGATATGCAGAGACATGTTCAAACTGGCACATCCTTCAAAGATTTAAAATTATTTTATGTGAAAAATACAGCCAGGAAATGATCAACGTACAATTCAGCTCTGCTGTGGAGGATCTGTTTTTTCACTTGCATACAGATTTTTCGTGTGTGAATTTCTACTTCATTTTTGTCCATTTCCATTGAACAACATATGGAATTCCTAACATTCCAGGATTTTAATACCTGAATATCTGATATTAGATATTGAAATTAAATATCCAATATTTTAAACATTAAAGTTGGACAACTTTGATCTTTCTGAGACGGTGTGCGCCTGCATATATCACAATTTCCTATCATCCTCTGCAGCGAATTTATAAAAGAATGAGGCCTTTTGAATAAATTTCCCAAATTTTCTATCTATTGAATCACCATTTTATTAAGAAATCCATAACTCTCTTAGTTTTACTCTTTGCCATAGTTGTTTTACATATTTTAAATTAGTCATTGAAACAAAGTAAAACAACTTTCTCTATTCAGTCAAACAAGGACAATGAATTCCATTTGAATATCAAATTTTCCCCAAAACACACAACAACTTTTTATTCATTGTTCTCTAAAGGTAAATCACAATCAACCTAAATAATAAAGCATAAAGGAAGGAAGTAAAGCCAAAAATCTCAAGGAACTAAAATGAAATACGAATGGAATTCGTTTGAGTCTATAAAAGTTAAAGATATATGTATATGTATGTATTAACATCTCAGGAGACAATGAAACAAAAACCAAAAAACAAGCACAAATGTAACCATATAGGGACAATAAACCCCACATTCAGGTACACAAATAAATATGCACACATACACACAGTGCCATATTTAAAAATAGCTTAAGAATAAACAAAAATTGCGGCATATCCAGGAGAGTAACAGCACTCACACACTCACACAAAAGGACAACGAAATGTAATGAATCGTTCATTTGCTCATTCATTCATCCATCCATTCATATGTCTTAGCAACCCAAAAGCAAAAAAAAAAGACAACGGATGTACAAGTGTAAGAATATAAATATATGAAAGGAATATAAAAATACCAATTCCCTTTGCTCACCCTGACTCTACAACTGTTAAAGAAAAACTCAATTGACAACAAAGTGAAGAACAACAAATGTTATATGCACCACTACACTTGACTGTCATCGTACAACTTATGGCATTGCAGTGAAACACCAACGTCTACCAGCCCTCACATTCATTCGCAAGTTTTATAGACTACACACCAGGATTCACTAACACCTACACAGACGAAATAATAAGAATGGTGGCGTCAACAACATCTACCAATGCTTAAGCGAATACATACATGCCACTCTTTTATACGCACAACTCTAAGCTCGAGAAAAGTGAAACATGATAGTGAATATTTTCACAAGCATTGTTTTCACAAACACTAGATCTAATGCCTTGTTATGTCTTTGTTCGGTTTAAGCAGTTTTCGACAAACAACGCCATATTTGGGTCACAAAAACATCTACTATAACATGTTAATCATTTTTTATCCAACATGTAATAGTGAATAGCAAACATAATGTGTTTGGATACAAGTATACCATATTTGCAACCAGCTACAAACATGTTATATTTGCATCCAAATAACAACAAAAAGGCAGAATTTGCAGCGTGCAGTGACGACCAATTGGCAGAATGTAAGTAATTTATCAGACCGGCAATAATTGGCAGCCGATTAAACTGAGAATGGTAAAGGACGTCTCAGTAAGAATAAACTTTTTTATTTTAAAACAAAAACACGTATTTTTTTAAATTTTTTTAAATTTAAATTAATATTGCATTGTAAAGATGACATTTCCGATTAAGCATAGAATAAAATTTCCGTCAAATGGCACCAACGAATCGGATGATATTTTCCATGACTTTTTCAAAGTGATGTGGCTGTATCTCACCGAGGGCGCGTTGCATCTCGGATTTGAGCCCAGGAATTATTTCTTGTTTATTCGTATAACCCCGACATTGCACAAAACCTCAGAGAAAGACATTGCACGGCGTTAAGTCGCATGATCTTGGTGGCCAGTTGACATCAGAATTTCTTGGGATAATTTGTCCAGAAAATCGTTGCCGCAATAAATCGATTGATTCATGCGCGGTGTGTCAGGTGTCGCCATTTTGCTGAAACTACATATCGTCCAGATGCATGCCCTCCAGTTGAGGCCAAAAGAACTCGGTTATCTCGTTCATGTAACGAATGCCGTTCACAGTAACTGCAATTTCGGCGCCATCTTCAAAAAGTAAGCTCCAATTACACCGCCTAACCAAAATCCGCACCAGATAGATGCTCATTGTGGACGTATTTGCTTTTCATGGATTGCATGAGGATTTTGTGAGCCCCAAAATCCGACAATATGGTGTATCCACGAAGCCATTCAGATGGAGGTGCGCTTCATCCGAGATATGAGGATTTTGTGAGCCCCTAAATCCGACAATATGGTGTATCCACGAAGCCATTCAGATGGATGGATGGATTTTCTAAAAAATTGAAACTGACTTCACTTTGCTCCATTACCCATTGAACGAATTGCCGGCACTTTCCTGCTGGTCTGGTATGAGCTCCTGAATACGCTGTATTTTGTAGTGCTTCGGCTGCGTAGTGCTTCGTTAAATTTTAAGTTGTTGAGAACGATGTCGAATTGGTGTTTTCGGGGTTTTTGGCGACACACTCGTTTACAGCAGCAATGTTTTCAAGAAACCGACCGGTATGTTGATGCACAGGAGTCTTACTGTCCATAATCTATCCAGTTCCTTCGAATGAATGATACATTAGGTGCACTTTCTCGACGGAAAATTCTTCGAAGTTTGCAAGCGGTCTCATCATAACTTTCCAAATTTTTGTAATAAATTTTCACAATTATAACGAGTTGAACTTTCGTAAAGCGCTTCATGTTTAATAATCGGAATAAACATATGTCACAACTGTCAAATTTCAGAGTTGCCACTTGGACAAAAAACATGACACTAAATTTAAAAAGTGCACCTTACTGAGACACCCTTTATAATTCGTAAAAGTATCAGGACCATGAATAACTAATATTGTATGAATCCACGCTGAAAAATCTGTCTTCTTTGGTTTTTTTGATGCAAATGTATCGCATTTGTAGCTTGTCGCAGGTATAGTATGCTTGTGTCCAAACACATTGTGTTTTCTATTCAGTATTACATGTTGGACATGTGTTTGTGACCCAAAATGGCTTTGTTTGTTGAAAACTGCTGCAATTGAAAACGTGTCAGATGGCAAAGGAACATAGAAACAACAGATCTTCAGTTAATGAAAACAATTTTCCAAACATATACATGGTTCCTGCATAATGTTGCAGGCGCCGTGTTTTCAGCATATAGTCTAAAGTCTAACTAAATTACTAAGCTGATATGATCACCGCTACTGCTATAAGCAAGACGTATGTCGACTCGCGAAAACAATTGATACTATCAAGCTGTTTTATTGAAAGAAGATTCGAACTCAGAACTGAAGTTGGCCAAGGGATTAAACCCCGCAAACAATTGTCTGAAGCGATTTTATTTCGTATTGAAATATTATTTACCTCTTACAAACAATTGCATATGAGTATCAAATGGTTGGCCAACGTATCCGTAGTCCCGACAAATCGGCTTTTGGCATACGGTCTGCAATTCTAATTTGTATCCTACAATTCTGACAGGATTATGTTTGTGTAACTTCACATCGTTATCCGGCCATACATTTTCTATGTATAAGTAAACTCGCAATCAATCACACTCATTTACAGTTAATAATCCAGCATAAAAAGAGGTGGCTTGAATCTCTTCTAACATGCCTGTAAAGGCAGTCAGAAGGCCCACCCTACAAGTGTTATTGTCTTGCAAATAAAGCTGTCCTGCAGAAAAAAGCTATCGTTGCCTGTTACGCCCTTTCCGCTATGTTGGGAATGATACTGAGCCTGCTGTGCAACATAACGCCCAGGTTTTTTATACTTTGGAGTAAAAATGACTAGCTAAGACTTTGATCTAGTCGGGCTTAGAGCTAAGCAACTTTCTCCTGCCCAAATACCTTAAACTACCCTGGAGAATGTCACCTAGGGTACTGGGATACTTGCCCCTTATACGAGGGCGGATCAATAAGCTCGTGACTTTTTTAATGCAACACAGTTTTTTTTGTCAACAAAAAATTATTTTTTAACATAATCTCCTTTTAGCACAATACACTTAGTTCAACGTTTCTCCAATTTTTGTAGCCCTTCCAAAAAATTGGATTTTTCGAGGTCTATAAAATAGGCGTTTGTTTGATCAATAATTTCGTCGTTGGTGCTAAATCTCTTTCCACCGACCCATTTCTTTGGAAAGAGGCAATAGTCACTGGGAGTTAAATCCGGATAATATAGCGATGAGGTACCAATTCGTAGCCCAGTTCATGGAATTTTGCCATTGAGACTACATACGTACGTTTATGCTCAATTGAGAGCAAACGCGGCACCCATCTTGCAGACAGCTTTCTTAAACCCAACTGATCATTTAAACTCGAAACCACACTGCCATGTGAAATGGCTTAATAATAAGTTAAGATCTTCATGGATGAGGTCTTAGAGTTAAAGGCTGCTTAAACTCCTCTCTACGACTCCCACGTCTGTGCGATATCTGAAAAAAGAAATATATCTTACATCGTAAACTTGTTGCTTAATTCACACTTTGCAGGAAACTGTTCCGAAGATATAAGGTCGATCTTACTAAAAATCGTTGTTGGAAATATTGTGACCATTAAAACACTGCCGTGAGGAATAGGAAGCTATAAGCCTGTCAGATCACTTGACCCTGACGGCATTCCATCAGTGGAGTTACAGTGGACTACACATGTTGGCGCCCTGGCTTCTGAAACATTATGCGAGCCACTTCATGCTATCCTCTATTCCCTTTAGATGAAGTAAATCCATGGCTGTATTAATTCCGAAAACGGTGAAATCATCGCATAGGGACTCTAGAGAAATCAGTCTCGTAAGTAGTTTTCAGCTGTGCATACGTCAGCAGGTTTACAGCAAGGGAAATGTACGGAAACCGCTTTGCTTCTGTAGTGAGCTTCATAGGGAAATCTACATACACTCTTGCCGAATTTGTCGATACAGAGGGCGCCCTTAACAACGTGTTATCGGGATTGAAAGAGTTGATTCCCTCAGCATTTGGAGTTGGTCAGGGTTTCACTAATTCGATCTATGTATTACACGGACGAAGGCCCATAACCTCGAACCTGGGCCACACGACGTTAGCTCGAAATGTGAAGAAAGTAGCATCCCAAAGGGGAGTCTTATCTCCACTTCTCTATAAGTTAGCAGCGGAAAGTGTTTTGCTTGAGCTGGATGGATCAGTTTGCGGTTACCATACCATTAATGTGTCTTTTAGGCAAAAGTAAAATATAATGGAGGAGCCCTTTGGATGCGGCGAAACGTAATCACCGCCTAGGACTTCAACGTGTGCTCTTAATGTGAGCCTGCCCTAAAATCCCTGCAGTCTGTATTCCAGCGATAAATAACAGACACGCCTGGGGTATCCATATCTACTATCATACTCAGGCTGCTATATAAGCTCTGCAATCTGTATTCCCGAGTTCAGGAACTGCCCACAACTTCGGCGCATCTGACGGGATTAAGGACTACCTCTCCTGTTCCACCAGATATGGAGCATGTCAGTATGACCACAACTGCCATGCATCTGGTGAGATTAGAGACTACCTAACTTATTCCACAGGATATGGAGCATCTATGTGTGCCGTAATCTACATTGAAGCTCATGCTTAAAACCAACTGTCAGACAGATAGATGATTTGGAGGCTGGGGATTTTAGCCAGACAATTAGGAAGAGACAATATATAGGATCTTACTTCATGTTGGATTTAACAGGCATTTATGGACTTATGATGAAAGATCTTATGAAATTTTTTGGAAGACAACAGATTGAATAGCCAGGTTATAATTTACATATATTCTTCAGCTACAACCTGGAGCATGGTGATGAGATATCATGAGGCTTGAACGCCCCTTAACTGTACCAGGTCAATTTACAGGTTCTGCGCTGGGAACGAAATCAGATGAATAATAATAAGAGAATGGTCTTCATTGAACTACTTATGCCAATAGTGACAGCCACATCTATCTAACTCCACCTAATCCCCATTAAGGTACAATTTTCGATTGCAGATATTAGGAAAATTGATCTAAGAAGATTATAAATGATTTTACTAGCACATAGTGAACAAATCTGATGGTCGTTTTAGCATCAGCAACAGTCTACCAACCTCATTCCTCAGAAATGGTTAAGGCAACCTGCATTACAATTTTGCCAAAGGTTTCCGAAGTATCCACTGACATACTGACCTATAGAAATTTATCGAGGACGTAAAGAATAGTAAAAAATAGCACCTTCACCATCCTGATTATAAGACCTACTCTCTGGTGGAGGGATGGACGATTATGTAATATATGAGAGGTGTGTGAACAACGATAGTCTGCAGAATAATGTAAAGATTTGCCTGCAAAAAAATCCAATTGGAGGTCAAGGCGACGGTCTCACAATGAGTGACATCACAAACGCTTCTGCATTGAGATGGAGCACAAATAAGTTATCCACTATTACCAAACTGCGAGAGAATGGACCACCTCCAAACATATCTTTCTGAGCAGTGAGAAATCCTGCCAGCCTGCCAGAGTTTCAATAAGTCCACATGCCTAATGAAACTGGATATAGTCGAACTTTGTCAATTCAACATTGCACGTATCTACATCGAATCAAACGAGCCGACATAAACGTATGAAAGACTCTGACGCAGGACATTGAGACGTTAGAATACTTTCTCTCTTTTGGGAAGTTCAAAGTACGCGGTTCAAATTTACTATGAAAAAATTTTAGCAAAGAGCGCATAACTGGTCGACGTCTTAACTAAGACGAATTCCCAAAAATAGGGAATGTGTAGAAGCACCAGTGTGACTCGATTCCTCTTCCAAACCAACCCAACCTAATCATATTTTATATGTCACACTATAATCCTCCATGTTCTTGCTCACAATAGTTCTTGCTATAGAATACTTTGGTTCAAACCCCGAAATTTGTTTTCGAGTGTATATTTGTTTGTATGTAGGTATGTCTGTGACAAAACGCCGCCAGTACCACTCATCTGTTTTTTCGCAATTTTAGTCATTCATTTGAATTCATTTCTTCTCCTTCAGCCTTCGCTATTTGCCTTTCGTGCTGCCTTTTGTTTTTCTTTGCTCCTCTGAGAAAAACTCTTATATTGCACCACAGACTAGTGCAAAAGGCGACTGAGCACAAGGATCAGAGGAACAATATAAAACTAAAGAAGTACAGGATATTGTCTCATTGCCAGAACGTTTGTAAGATTTTCCACCAAAGTCAGCAATGAAAATGAAAAGGATGCAAAATGAAAAGTCCTGCAATGTGGGGAGATAAACTCAATGAGGTGTTGAAAAGATTGTTAGTTTATGGTTCTACGTTATTTTTTAAAGACATTTGGAAAAATTTTAGAGAAAGGTTAAGCGAGAAGCTCCAACACCTCTAGGGAAAGTTGGAATATAGTTGAGATTTATAAGATGTGTTTTCTTTTTGGGTACTTGTAAGTCTTTATATTTTATATTTTCCCAGCTGTGGGCACTTTAAAGATGTCAATTTCTTATTAATATGTTTTCGCTTTTGGTTCAGGTTTTGTTCTGTAGTTGGCAAAAGTTCTTGTTGTCCTTAGAAAGAAAATGGTCCCTAAAGATAGAAGACATTGACAAAATTCTCCCCATTCCGGAAAACAAAAAACATAGTGTACTAATATCATAATAGGATGGCATTGGGCAAATTTTGGTGTCCTTATTACATTGTTTGCTTTAAAGCTAACTACTCTAAGAACTACTTTTTTTCTAACGTTAGTCTAGAAACACTGCGCTAAAACAAAGCCGGCCCCAAAAACACGATAAATATATTGCGAAAACATTTACAGAACAGCCAAAACAATAAACAAAATTTAATATTCAAGGTTAAATCCTTTAAAAATACATGTAACCCACACAAGAAAGCCTTAGAGCCTTGGTTATGAAAAACATGGTACCGAAAAATATTGGCTTAGACATTCATTGTCCTTTTTTGTTTTCCTTAGCAATAATCTACGAAAATTTAAAGGCATCTAAACATGTTCTCCAATGAACAAAAGCTTTATTCTTATCCAATCATTGTAATGAATAAGGAAATTATAGTACTTGTGTACTTTAGAATCCTTCTGTGCTACACCTGAAATAGTAAGCCTATTTGAATTCTACTTCCTTCGTCATATGCGTATGATTAATATTAATTTCCTTTGTTTTGTAATAAAAGCATTTAGCGACATCTGTGTTTCAGATTTACTGTTAATATTTGTGGCAAATTATGGTTTATGAATTTAGTATAGTACTTTAGAGCATTCTGTATCTATGGTATTTACAATAAACCACAAAACAGACTTCCATATTCACATCCCGTAACGTATGAGCGGTGTGGTTTATAAGATTAAATAAGAATAACTCATACGTCTTTGAAAGGATTTTAATGAAAATTACTACCACAGCTAACACAAAGCTAT
Organism: Phaonia tiefii; assembly: GCA_963931995.1. Taxonomy (NCBI): domain Eukaryota; kingdom Metazoa; phylum Arthropoda; class Insecta; order Diptera; family Muscidae; genus Phaonia; species Phaonia tiefii. The sequence goes on from OZ008368.1 coordinate 74,508,345, forward strand.
TTTGAGTATTGTTTTAATATCCTGTAGAATGGCAGCTGGGAGTATACATAATGTTATTTAGTTTCTGGGTTGCATCAATGGAGTTAAGTTATTAGTTTATGTTTTATGGCAGAAGTTATATGAATCATCTGCATTGATGAACTATATATGTAACCACAATTAAACACATTGAATTGATAATTAAATATTACGAAGATTCTAGAAATTATTTTCTTTGACAACCTGTCTAAAACGTGACTCCAAAGCGACACATTGAGCACAAGCTTTGTTAATGTGTAAAAGGAATGAAAGAATTTAAGAAATAAAGTTGGTTTATTCTGCACTGTATCTTATACGTGTTTAGCGGCCACGTTTTAACATTTTAGAATTTATTTCGAAGTTCCAAGAAACAATATCAGATTTGATGCCAACTACCTGGCGTATACGATATGTCGTTCAAATTGTATTAGGAATTAATCATACGTATCGAAATAGTACTTATATTGTAATGTCGAAAAAATGAGTTATGTTAACTAGGTTGCACCCATTTTTTTTCATTCCAAGTAAATAGTACGTCCCAGAAGACGCCATAACTTATATATCTTAAACAGACTGTAAGGTGGTTTTCTCGAGCGCTGAGGTAAGTTCACACATGTCCATAGATAGTCTTTCGTTAGAATCCACCAAAACTTTCGAAATAAGAACAGACATAACCTTTTCGGAAATTTGGGTTCAGATTCATTTATGATCTTTAATTGATAAATAAATTTGATTTACAGGAATTATATCAACTGATTTACTCGATGCGAATGCTGGGAATCTTCTGGAAATGCTAGTCTTGGCTTGACAACACTTCTGGGGGCACTTGTCTTGGCTTAATAATACTCTTCTGGGGAAACTTGTCTTGGCTTAACGACACTCTTCTGGGAATGCTAACAGTGGCTTGACAACAGTCCTCTGGGAATACTAGTCTTGTCTTGACAATACTCTTCCGGGGGCACTTGTCTTTGCTTGAAAGCACTCTTCTGGGAACGGTAGTCTTGGTTTGACATAAATCTTCTGACGATACAAGTCTTGTCTTGACAACACTCTTCCGGGGCACTTGTCTTGGCTTAACCCTACTCTTCTGGGGCACTTGCCACGGCTTGACAACACTCTTCTGGGAACACTAGTCTTGATTTGACAACACTCTTCTGGGAATACTAGTCCTGTCTTGACAACACTCTCCGGGGGCACTTGCCTTGGTTTGGCAATACTCTTCTGAGAACGATAGTTCTAGCTTGACAACAGTCTTTTGGGAATAATAATCTTGGCTTTATAACACTTCTTGCGGCACTTGTCTTGGCTTAACAATACTCCTCTGGGGGCACTTGCCTTGGGTTGTTAAACCTTTGCTGTCTCGACAACACTCTTCTGGGGGCACTTATCTTGGCTTCTGGGGGCACGTTGTGGACTGGTCAATTATAAGATGATCACGAACTGAGTGCCTTGCACAAAAATCGATGTAAAGGGACTTAGTTGGTTGGTTGAAAAGGCTGCAAGACAGCACGCCGTCTAGTACACTTAGGCTAAAGAAGCCCATTGTGATACCTGCAGTTTCCTCCATAGCAACTATTGACTAGTTGTCTAGCCAATTTGCCCTTTCAATAAATTTGTCTTTTAGATCTACAGGAATATCCTGTAGGGCTACGGCGCTAACTAAATGTGTTCCGAATATCCTACTTATGAGTCCTGCCAGAGCAGGGGAATCCAAGAGAAGGTGTTCCGTCGTTTCCTCGTCCTCTTCCGTGCAGCATATACAGAAAATGGAGTTTCTATGTCCCAATCTTAGGGCGTGTTTTCCTACAAGACAATGTCCCGTAAGTGTTCCTATCATTGTGAATAACCTGCCTCTCGGCAAGTTAAGTAGTTACCTCGTCCCCTTCCTGACCACCTGTGGCTAGAGGACAATGGCTTGCTTGCAAGTTGAGTAAGTCTCCACTTGTCCTTGAACATATTATCGGCCGACTGCCTGATCTGCAAACGGCAGGTAGAGATTGGCATCTAAACACATTCTTTTGTCGGATGAACCTGTGCCGTAGTGTCCTGTCTAGCTAACGCATCCGCTACGCAATTGCCTGGAATGTCGCTGTGTCCCGGTACCCAGATGAGCCTGATGTCAAAATACTCTGCCATCACCCTAAGTGGTGAGTGGCATTCTTCCACCGTCAGGGAAGTAGCAAACCTGGCTTCCAGGGATTTTATGGCAGCCTGGCTGTCTGTGTAGATACATATTCTCCGGAGGGCGGTGACACTACTTCTCAGTAGTTCAGCACCCTCCAGTATGGCGCTAATTTCCGCCTGAAACACACTACAGTGATCAGGTAGCTTGAAGGAGATATTTACATTTAGATCCGGTGAATGGACCCCATAGCCTACTTGCTCGTCCAACTTCGATCCATCCATGAAAAATCTCATACTACTGGTAGCCCCTTCCAGTGACTTTTCCCAGGTATTCCTGTTCGGAATAGAAGTCCTTAGATTTGTCGATGGTTGAAGGTAGGGGATACAGTGGTCCGTTTTTACGGGAATCGAGTTGATCCGGTGTAGTAATTCAGCGTGTCCTGAATGCCCCGATATCACGACGCAACAATATCTGATTCTCACCAGGGATGTAGCGGCTGCCGATTCGGCCATGATATCAGGAGAACAGAAGTTCAAGATAGCACTAAGTGCAGTACCTGACGTCGTGCCCATTGCCCCACTAACGCTAATCAGTGCTGGTCTTTCAATTTTCATCAAGGAATTCAGAGTATATTACTTTTGGAGGGACCTCTACCAAACTACAATGCCATAGAGAAGTATTGGTCTGACTATTGCCGTATAATTCCACATGATGATCTTAGGAGACAGTCCGCAGCGCTTTCCTATCGCCCCTTTACAGCAGTAAAGAGCAACAGATGCCTTTTTTCACCCTCTCCTCCACATTCGGTTTCCTAGACAATTTTCTGTCGAGAATTATCCCCAGATACTTGACCTTTTCCGTCAACTGTAATTGCACCCCATTAACTGACGGCAGTTCAAATGCGGGTATTTTATATTTCCGAGAGAACAAGATAAGCTCGGTTTTAAGTGGGTTAAGTGATTCAGTTCAGTTCGAAATCAGACTAAGTAGGCTGGTTGTACGAATGCTAAGTGAATTGAGGTTTCTACCCGTACAGATGATAGCAATATCATCGGCATAGGCAAAGACCTGGCATTCGGTTCTGTCCAATTCAAGAAGCAGTTCATTGACAGAAGTTAACCATAATAGTGGAGACAGAACTGCCCCCTGGGGTGACCCCTTGTTAACGTTCCTAGTAATTGTAACACCACCCCATTCAGGTTTGACGGAGCTATCCACCAGAAGCTTCCCAATAAGCTGTCGACTCCTAGATTCTGTAACGACCTAAGAATGTTGATTGTTAAAAAAAATATATATACAAATTTGATTTTATTTTTCATTCCCTATTCGACCTTTTTGAATAGTTAGATCTTAGTTTTTAAATAATTAGGCTCGAGGTCAATTTTGTTAAATATATTATAATTTATTTTTCAATAATTCGTCTTTCGTCGAAAGACATGATCCAGAATTGAAAAAACTTGAGTACAGCAGAGCATGTAAGTAAAGTAGCGCAGCGACCGCTATCCTCAGTCATCGGTTGGTTATCCTCGAGCCTAATTATTTAAAAATTAAGACCTAAAATTTGATGTTTTCCCAAAACATCACTTTTTTCGAGAGGTACTCAATAAATTAACGAAAACCCCTTCTCTGGGTCTTCCGTGTAGCCGGCCTTTGGGTTTTATTCTCTGGGGTAGGTCCAACACCGGCTTCGGCATGGTATATATGTGATACCAAAAAAACCGCGTGATTTTTAAAATCATTTTGTTTTGTTCGATAACTGAGCTATCGACAACTGTCGTTTGATTTTATACGTGCAACATATGTTTGCGGAAAATGTAAAAAATATTTTCCCTAGACTTTGAAAATTTCGATTTTACGATAACTGAGCGAGATATCGACAATTTTCATTTAATTTTTTTGGTTTATTTTGTATCATATTATACAAAAATGCTTCAAGATAAGTCCCTTTACAAGGTTTTTGAAATTTTGAAGGCCATAACTCCTAAAATAGGATTTTCCACAAATTTTACATTTTGGGCATAAATCGTGTGTCCTATCCCCTCCCACCAAAATTCTTTATTTCACGATGTCTGTATGTATATAAAACCGAAAAACTAAACAATTTTTTTTTTCAATTTTCATATTTGGTTTAATCACATTTTGTCGTTCTCACAATGTTTTGATTTGGGAGTAAATTTGACAGTTGAAAATGTGTGTTTCGCGATCGAGTGCTTTACAGACTCAGATTTTCTCGAGTTTTTCCAGTGAGGCGAGAAAAAAAAAACAGATGACAGAAAGTTCTCACAAAACAAAGTTACAGACACAGTTCAATGTTCAATGTTCGATGTAAGAATTCACTAATTCACCATGTTTCTGTTTTATTTCACATGTTCCATGCGAGAATTTTCTCGATGTTAGAGTTACAGAACATGGCTTGTACCCAAACCCCTCGTATACTAGGTGTTACCAATTGGCGAGAAAAGACGAAGGACAAATATGATAAAATTTATTTATTTGTTTGTTTAATTAATATGTATATGGCATATGACCTCATGAAGTTGAAAATATCCAATAAAAGAAAGCCACGATGATCTACCAATTATCCTTGAACCTTTCTTACAGTCAGTTTTTTATGGAACTTAAAAATGTTCAAAAGATATTGAATTTAGGCCGATTGAAAACGATTCTGTACCACTGTGCAACGACAATGTACCCGAAATTATGTTTAGATTTTAATGCGATAATATTATATTTTCAATAAAACCAATTTAATGGATAATAACAATATTTTTGTGTGTTTTATTCCAATTTAAATTTCTCTGCCTCTAAAAAAACCACCTGTTGTATAATTTAAAATTCAACTAAAGTAATTTAAATTGTAAAGTAAAAATTAAAATCTTGAATAAATCTCTGAGCACTCAAAATATAGCTCAAAGGCTTTCCTGGAAAGTGGCTACAATTTGTCCATAAGATTGTAATGCGCTTTGAGAATTCGCTCCAAGTACTTTTATCATTAAGCATTCACTGCTTTTCTCGCTGGTTTAACAAAATTCCACCAACAACACAACATTTTTGTACCGTAATTAAAACCACAATTACAAAATACGCAACATTTTGTAAATGAAACCACAAAACTGGAAATTTCCTAACCTAAAATTTCTAAATCTTACGTTGTGTTGCTCCTTAACCACAGCTCGGAATGGATTCTCTTTGACAAAAGATTGCACAAACAAGAAACAAAAATGGCAAATAATTTGAGAAACGAATAGGGAGATGAAAGTAGAGCAACTTACCTTTAATTATCACAAATATAAGCAAAACCAAATATAGCGATGACGAATCCATGACCAATGATTTCTCTGTTGTTTCGCGTGTACGCGTCCTGATATGAAGCTGGAAAAGAAAACTGTAGAATGTCCTTTTGCAAGGTGATGCAAGAGATTGCGGCGATGAGATGCGATGCGGCAATAAGCCTTGTTAAAGAGAAATGCGCCTGCAGATATAAAGGTGGGTTGTTTGAAGACAAGTTGTTGAGTGATTCCTGTGTTGTGTTTCTTTTAATAATTGTGCTGGCAGTTCCGTTGCTTCAATTTGCACCGGAAATGTAAGGATCTTAGTAGAGAAGGTTGAGTTGAGTTGCGATTGTAGGTGGAAGTTGGTGATTTGTATTGTATATTCTAGTGTTGGGGTATGGAAGTAAAGAATCTTTGTCTTATGTTACACTTGTTGGGTGTTATATTTCAAACTTTATTAAAGCTTCAAAATTAATGAAGCTTTTCTATTTTACGGCTTTCAAAGAAACTCATTCAATCATCTAGACGAGTAGCGTTAAAGCAAAGTTATGCAATAATTCGCCACAATTTTCCTTATTCTGTTTTATTTATTTTTCCGATTACAGAAAATAAAAGGAGGAGCAGCAAGCGTCTTTCAATTGTAATAATGATAATATTATTTACTAAACGCCAAGTAAATAGCCAATCTTTGAGACAAACAGTCAGACAAATAGTTGTTCCTTGATTTCTTTATCTCGTTTTCTCTTTCTCTACTTTAGATTGCGTTAGCTGATTTGTGGTCGTCGCTTTTTGTTCACAGATGATGGCAATGCTGCTGATGATGATGATGATGGCTTTAAACCACCAAAAGTGCTAAGAAGGATATACACTATATGCTATGTAAGAGTGGGTGGGTTGTGTGTGTGTGTGGTAGTAGAAGATTTTGCAGTTATTATAGTGGCAGTTGTAGTTGTTGCTGTTGTTGTATTATGATTTGGCTGACAACCAACAAAATTCCATTCACCATCATCATAAGACCAACATGGCGATGATTTGTTGCTATTCTCATTTGTTTTTTGTTTTCCTAACAAATTTATTCCTTTTTCCCTTTCCCCTTAGTGTTTATGTGCAAGGAAAATTGATTTCAATGCGCTTGCTGTTTTTTCCGTTGACTGTCGGAAAAGTCACGATTTTTTCTCAAAATAAATTTTCATAAATTTGTTTCGCTTTTTTACTTCCGATTCCGTTGTTGACAATTTGTTTGGTGGTGGTGGCGTTGGGAAGTTGTGTACATATGATGTAGAGATTTTCTTTGCTTTCGTCGTTTGATTGAAGATTTGAATATATGATTTGAATATATTTTTTTGGGTATTACAGGTATCTAGGATTCAACGAATCTCGCTTGATATTTGAAATGGCTAATATTTCCACGTTTAATTTAAACGATTTTCACTCAAATTGCATATTTTACTTAAAATTTATATTTTTACATTCCAGTGAACTAAACACTTTTTTGCTTTTCCCCTAGAATATTTCCATGGAATTCCTTTTTATAATTTTATTATTTTTTTTTACTTTTGCTGTAAAATTTTCCTTACAATATTTTTTTTTTTTATTATTTTAATATTTTTTTCGAATTTCGATAATTTTTTTGATTTTACTCTAATTTAATTATATTATTTTATAATTAATAATTATTTTGAATTTTTTTTATATATTTAAATTTAATATTGTTTCTATTTTTTTCCTTACTAATATCGATTTTAATTTTATAATATTTAATTTTTTTTTTGAGAACACAATTGATATATTTCTTTTTCACTATACTACTTTGCTATTTGAATTCTATTATTCTTACGAAATTTTCCTTTTCTTAAATTTTTGGAGAAACCTTGAAAATTTGATTTTGAATAATTTTTGTTATCGTTGTTTGAGTTGTAGAGTGTTTAAAAGATTGGAGCTGAAATGAAAAGATAAAAAAATATTTTATTAAAAAATTGTATTACAAATATCGAAGGGTTTCTAATATTATAGCCTCATGAGGTCGGATGTCTTACACATATTAATTCAACAAACAAATTAAGCAAATTCGAACATATTCCTCCAACTGGTTCCTTCGCCTTTTCTCGCCAGTTGGCAACACCAACGACAGGGAGGGACTCTTCTACCTTCCAGCGGAGTCTTGGGCTATGAATTGGTACCTAAAGAAATGGCTCGGTGGAAAGAGATTTAGCTCCAACGATGAAATTATTGATCTAACAAATGCCTATTTTATAGACCTCGAAGAATCCTATTTTTTGGAAGGGATACAAAAATTAGAGAAACGTTGGACTAAGTGTATTGAGCTATTTTTTTCTTGCAAAAAAAAACTGTTTCATTCACGGACTTATTGATCCGCCTTCGTATTATCCCCATTAAGATGTTTGAAGAGATTGCGCGAAAGTGTGTCGCCTTGTCTCGTCCTCGCTTGGTACAGAATTCTTCGGTGAGGTCTTTCCCCGCCTTCACTGCTGATTTCTACAGAGGGGAATCAGTTTTGCCGGAATCCCAAGTTCAGAAATAGCTTCGTATAATTTTCCCCGCATGGAGCTATTGAAACCAGCTTTGCTTTTTGTGGGCCTTTTCCAGTATATGGCGGAGCGTGAATATTTGGTCAGTCGTGGACTTGCCTGGTGTAGAACCACACTGATAAGGCCCAATCAGGTTTTCAACAATTGTCTTTAGTCTTTCATATAACATGAACGTGTTCTGCAATCTATATTTTATATATGATTTGTAAAGAGACTCCTGTGCTTCTCCAGAAAGCAATTATATCTTTGCCATGAGCCAATATTTTATGGGCTGTCGGGGTCAACTTCTTCTGTGGATATTTTCCGCTAAAAGTGACGCAGTTTTCGATGCATATTCTCCATATCTTGTAGAATTTAAATTTTGTTTGCAGTTTAAAATATTCAAGATCGTTCCCAATCTTTTCTCGATTTGATTGTCAACTCCAGTAAAATCATCATTTCCGAAAAATCATCATTTTCCGAAAAATCTCCAAAAATGGTTTCCATCGTTTGAGTTACCATATTCGTACTTGGGCTAGTCTAATTTTAGTCCAACTTTTTTAAAAAAAGCATTCTATATTTGTTTCTTTCTAATATTTTCCTTATCCTTAATTGATGTACTTTCATTGAAGTGTATGTGAAAATTTTAGCAAGAACTCCATACATCATATCCTTGCGTGCAATGGTGACATTCCATATTCGTAATTCCCCTCATTTGTAGAATCGTTCAAATTACCGAAGTTCTACTGACTCTTTTTGCAAATCGGGCATGATAATGTTGAGGTTGTTCCTGTCAGTTCATTTATAATTTTTGCGTCAACCATGGTCAGGTGGAACTCGTAACTACATTCATTATATTTTCCTTCTCCAATTTGCAGCTTTGTAGGCTTAACCTTGTTTATTTGTTCTTCAATGTCCTTCACCGTGGTCCTTATGAGTTCTGCAAACTGAAATATTATTGGTCGCTAATAAAGCACTGGTGACGGCCGCGGATTTTTCCCGTGTAGGGAAACATCATATTTTGCCATAAACATATTTCCTTCCAATATTGTAGCGTCATAGTAAGGTATCCTTTGCTTATAAACGCTTTGTCCTGTTGATTCATCGCAGGCCCATTTACTGATCAATGTCAGTTTCTTAGGAAGAATTCCCACCTCATTTTCAGGAAGATAACCACCAACCGTTTTGCTGTATAACCCATAAGATCCTGGACATTGGTGGCATCGGCAAGTTTCCTCTTTCATGTGAAAATTTAAGTCTCCTCCATACTTTCTTTTTACATTTCTTTTGCTCCTCCGATTGATGTGGTGGGTTTAACTCCTGCCAATGTATCCAGGATGTTGTCGTTATTAAGTTAATCCTCGAATTTGGAGTTGAACTTTCCAATGGTTCGATTGAACTTTATCCATTTTCCCTTAATATTTGCATATGTTATAAACTAAAAGTGAAGCAAAATCGTGTTTGAAACCGGCAACACTTTTCGGTTGACAGGTTATTAAAGTCATTTGATTGAACGTCACTCGTTTCTGTAAAAATAGGTCCGAAACATCAGCTGACTTTGAATGGAAAGAAATTTAAAGTTTTCTTAAATGATTTCAATTCTCCATATCCGACATAATTTGGTAAAAAAAAGGGTTATTTGGGTCCACAGACGTCGCACATCAAAAATAAATATACCACAAAATTCGTGAGTAGAATACCTTTTACACTTGATGATTCCTAAGATGTCCCTAGGTTGACCCATTTTTTTGAACAGAGAAGCCCCATAGGTCCAACCGGAGAACAGTTTGTTTATTTCTGAAGTTCCCATATTTTGCCCGATTTTCGGATTTTATTTTTTTTGCCTAATATAAGGAACAAAACGAAATGATAGGGTGACCCTCGATTTTAGTGTTACAAAAAACACTAATTATTTGATACTTGAATATAATTGTTACTACATTATTTTATATGGCGATCTCATCCGACAGGCATCACTTACAGTGGTAACTAGATTAAAAATCAATACCCCAAGGAAATATTTAAAAAATTTGTCGATAGCGCTATAAAGAATGCAACAATTAATGGTAATAATGCAACCAACATGAAAAAATAATTGTATTAATGCTGTCAATACATCTTGTCATACGTAACTTTTTGTGTTTAAATAAAACTTTATACATCCAAAGCAAAATGTTGTCGGCAATATTTTTAAATTATAGGGGTAGAAACTGCATTGGCAGCGACATCAACAGGATAATTGTAGTACTTGTAGTACAACAGGACCTAAACAACGATGTATTGCATGTTACGATCGAGCCACAAGCAAAAAATCTACGATAAAATAAATCACATGAGGTGTCAGGGGACACCCGGTTGGAACGTGTTCCATTCGCAATATTTATGTTATAGTTAGTTCCAACACGCCCAAGGCGCCCGTTAAAAAGTACTCATTTTTGTGAAATGATAAACTTTTTGAAGAAACATTTTTTTTAAAGAATAATTTTTATAAAAATGTAAATTTTGGGTTCCTTTTTGTAAGAATATCTTTATATGTATAATTCTACTGCACGTGTGTTTGTGACTGAACTTCTCCTAAACTTCTGGACCGATTTGAATAAATTTTTTTGTATGCATTTGGGTGGCGCCCTGGGTGGTTTAGATTTACTATTCGGTCCAATTGGTCAAAATGGCGTGGTACCTTCCATACAAATCGCTTGACATATTATGCAGGACAACGTCTGCCGGGTCAGCTAGTATATTATATTTTCCAAAAAAAAAGGCCCTTTTTTAAAGATAGCTAGTAATTCTTTTTTAAGAAAAGGTACTATTTTTAAGAGGAAGTACTTTCTGTAAGAAAAAGCCACAACAGTATGAATTTTTTTTTTACAAAAACCTATTTTTTTAAGAACAGGTTGTGTTAATTTTTTAGGAAAAATTTATTTTTTAACAAAATGTACTTATTTTTTGAAAGGTTATCTCAAGGAAACAAAAGAAAAAATAATACGATATTTTATTTTTAATAAAATGAACTTTCAAGAAAAGGAATTTGTGTAAGAATTGGTATTATTTTTTAAGAGAAAGTATTTTTTTGAAGAAAAGGCTTTATTTAAGAAATGGGAATTTTTTTTAGAATTGGTCCTTTATCACGAATAGGAAAATTTTTACGAGTTACTTTATTCCACAAAAAGTAATTTTGTTTTGCTATTTTGTTCCACAAAAAATTTACTATTTAAAGAAAATTTAGTTTTTAAGAAAAGGCAATTTGTTGTAAGAAAGTTTACTTTTTTAAGCAAAGGTACTTATTTAAAAAAATTAATTTTTCATTAAGATAGATATTTTTTTTAAGAAAACGTACTTTGTCTAAGAACATGAATAGGTATTTTTTTTAGGAAAATTTACTCTTTTAAGAAAGGTACTTATTTAAGAAAATGTTATTTTTTAAACTTCTTTCACTTTGGTTTTTCTAAATTTCCTTTTTATTGGGTACAAAACTACAATATACTCTAAATATTGGTTACAGGCTCCACCCAGCGAACTTCCAATTAAACAAGAAATTTCCCACCAATATGTGAGACATCAGTTAATTTCTTTCTCTATGATCCGAGCTGTTAGTCTAGACACAAACCAAAGTCAAAGTAAATAATATAGTTCAAAATAGTGGGTTGTAGCATAATAATGTTAAAACAAAAGTTGCTTAATTTTTTATTATTTAGCCCCCATCCAGCAACGTCCGATATAGAACTACGTTCCAATAATGATATTGGCTGTTTTCCACTGGCTCAAAAAGGAATTTTTTTTGATTTTAACTTGTTTCAAGATAGTCTTTAATATTTGCTCTCGTCTAGTGTACATATCTCAATATTTATACTTTATGCCAAAACCCGACTTTTTCCCTCACCCTGTATTTCTCAAAACACCATTCTATGACATTCCTCTAGTAGTAAATTCCACCCAAAATTCCATTCATCCAGTTTCATTCATGCTGTCGGGATAAATAAATACAATTTTACTACCGTTCGTCCTGAGTTTCGTTTTCCTTAAAAATATTCGAATTAGTCGACCACAAACAAAAATTGTTAACAAACTTTTCCCTTTCAAATCACATATTCAATGCCGTCAGCTGTTAGCCGCTGTTGCCAATCGTGAGATGTTTGGCTAATCTACGTTTAAACACCAGATATAGTACATTTACATGTGATGTACATTAACAAATATTATGGAAATTATTGCTATAATAACAAATGTAATGTGAAAAGTTTAACGAATATTACTAAAGTTTGTGGAAATTTGCGTCGAACAGAATTTGCTACTACTCTGCAGAAAAACGTTAATGGTTGTTTTACTTTTGCTGAAGCTTCACATTCTTGGTTTTGTGTTAGTTTTTTTTTTCTAAACATTCCAATTAGCCTCGTTTCTATGCATGAACTTTTATTGATTCTTGAGAGGAATTGAAGTCGTTTTTCTTGCCACATTACAAATTCCAATACATAGAAGATGTCACATTCTTCGGTGTTCTCAAACTCATTGAAGTAGTTTCATTTTAATATCCTTTTCCTACATTTTCCATTTGAATTTTGTTTTGTTTCTATTCACTTTTTTACACTCAATACAACTTTATACATATATCCGGTTTAGCTCACAGGAAATTTGCACATTCATATTCACACATATATATGTATATATATAAGTATATATATGTATATAGGGCTAAACACACACATACTCACACACATTGTAGAGAAATGAACTCTTTACAATTTTAATTTAATTCTATGTCGCTAGAGAAGAAGAGCATTTGTTGATGTTAAATGTTGATTCAGTGTATGTGTGAGTGTACGTTTGACTGCCTTGCAATATTGCTTATGTATTGGTAAGTCTTTAACCCCTCGTCACCCAACATTGTTTATGTATGATTATAAAAAAGGAGGCTACAACAGTAGAGAAATGATACAGTAGAAGTAAAAGACAATTTAAACTTTCTGACCAAAGGCATTAAAACACAAACACACACACACACACTCACATAAAATAAAACATAAGCATGCTTATCTAAACACATACATCTTAACTGTTTAAGGATATTTTATCACATACCAAGCTACGGAATCCAATACACCTACATTACCACTGTTCTTGGAATTGTTATAAAAAACACCCCCCGGTTTTACCTACATGACAACAGTTGTATTTCCGTTTTAATATCTATCTCAGCTCGTGTATGATTTGATTTTCTCATTCTGTTTTTGCTTTTGCTGCAATTACTGTTACTGTTGCTTCTTCCTTTATTCATTTTGATGGAGAAGAAGGATTCGAATGCAATTTAACTTGTAAATGTTGATGTATTTAAACTTTAATAGGTAACAACTAGCATGTCACTAGGCTCACCACAACTTCAAATCAAATGCAATAAAAATGAGGAACGAGGGTACTGCCTTTGTTCTAAAGAAATGCCGCCTGAATCTTAAAAATGATAACACAGTCAAACATCTATTTAACGAACTTATTTAGACGAGTGTTGATTTTCATATTGTATGTCTGACAATACTAGTGTTGCCAGATACAAACTTGAACTTCCATTGGAAAGTCTACACTTTTTTAGCTTAAATATACATAGAACGTTTTCACTTAAGAGCACTGTTTGTTGTATTTACAGTGTGTTGAAAAGTGCATCTCGGTCCAAATATTAAATAAACCCGTGGAAATTTTCAGGGTGGATAATCGAGACAAGACTGTCTCAATCAACTTGTTTCGACTTTTCGAAGCACCATCAAAACCCACTGTAACTCGTTTGTACCATGGGTTGGGACTCGGACCCCATTCGCTCCAGGATGATTTCGTGGAGGTCGTCCGACTTCGGTCGTTTTACCAGAAACCATCGATGCTGTGCGTGAAGTTATAAAGCAAGACCAACTCGTGACATACCGTGAGATTGGATGCCTTTAGTCTGACAAGCATTAATGAGATATTGCGTGTTCATTTGGTCGTGAAAACGATTTGTTCCCATTGGATCGATTGGAGCAAAGAAATGTTTACAAAATACAACCGTGTATATACTGTATTCAAAAAACCGGTTTTCCAAGAATTTCGGGTATCTGTTTCTTCGAATATTCAGATTTTGGTGACACCGGTTTTCGGTTAAATTGAGGTGTTGAATGACAAAATGGTGAACTATGCATTTTATCAAAAACTTTTTTTTTTCTAATTCAGTCTTTTTAAATTTTGAGATCGACTATCGAATATATAGCCATGAAAAACTTGTAAAAATACCGCTCGGAACCGGAGTAAAACTTTGTTCTACATTGTCGCTTGGTTGGGTCTCTATTTCGTGTTTTAATGCCTCAGTGGACACGGGAGTGCTTGCATAACATTTATCTTTCACGGCGCTCCAGAGATAATAGTCAAACGGATTCAAATCGCAGCTCCGAGGTGACCAATGGACTTCTGACCTTCGGCTGATTATGAGGTTTTCGAACACTGTTCGCCATCCTGTTGAAATCACACTTCGTCCATGACGTCCTCTTCAACTTTTTGGAACAAAAACCCGCTGATATAACGCTCGTCTTTGACGGTAACAACGGCTCCTCGCTCATTTTCAAACAAAAATGGGCTTATGACCCCCCATGGAAACAACCATACCAAACAGTCACTCGTTGTGGATGCATTGCCTTCTACGGTTCACGGCCAGAATTCGGGTAACCGGTTTCGGTTCGAATACACTAAGAGTATAGGCAACGAATCATGGATCTACCATATGATCCCGAAACAAAACAGCAATCGACCGTATGGGTCTATCCAGACGGTCTACCTCCAACAAAAGCTCTTCTCATGTGTCCACAGTGCCATTAGTGGAATATAGGACGGTCAATTCTGGGTGGCATACTACCATCTTTTTGCTAACAGTGTTCAAAGAAATAGGGATAAACAAGAGAAAGCGGATCATTTTGCATCAGGATAATGCGACCTCTCACACATCAGCTGGATTAATGTGATATTTAAGCAGTCAACATGTCAAATTGGTGGGTCATCCGCCGTACAGCCCTGACTTGACACCCAATGATTTTTTGATGTTTTAACATTTATAGGCACGGGTAGGGCAATCTATCAAAGTGAACACATGCAAGCAACACACAGCGTTAGCATCACATACGTGGTTGTTGTAATAAGTATGATTGTATTGATGTAGCGGCAGCGAACAAACAAGCAGGTCGTCGTCGCCATAGAGTATTGAATAGTATAGAGAACTCATGGGTAGTGATGCCAACCTAAAGCGTGGTAAAATCTCACAAAATAAGATTTAAAACGATGAGGAAAGGAACCATAGTCTGAAATTTTTCAACTTTTGACTGCATCAGGATGAATTCTGTCCACTTCTTTTAAAAAATCACTTCATCTCATGATGATCTGATAGCATATTTCGGTAAGAAACTGTCGACATTTATGTTAAAATTCAATAAGATCATCGATAGCAAAATCTTTTTCTAACAAAATTTGCGACACCTTGCCGCCTACATATATATCTCGAATATCCAAAAAAAATTGTTTCAACTGCATAGTTAATTTGAAAAATACAGGTACATTTTTCAATTTCACTTCTTTTTATAAAGCAGTCAACTATTGTTTTAATGAATACGTAATGTATACGATTATACAGAACATGAATTTTAACAGACTCCGATTGGGTTTGTTTGTGTAATTCTTAGAAAATTGCATTACAAACAAATTTATACACATTCATAACATTAGAACAATTGACAGATTTTAGGAAAACATCAAAAAAATCGTAACTCTCATTTTTCGCCAAATATCTCACAAATTTTTGTATGGCTCCCTTTATCCCTTTCATGTTTGAAAATCCCCAAAAAAATGGAATTTATCCCTCGAGTTGATATCGCTTCTCATGGAACGAATTGTATGACTCAAAAGTATTGGCGACATCTGGCGAATGATTCAAACTGTATTACTATCTTTTTGTCATAACTTGATCATTTCATAATTTTGATGTGATACCTTTTGGAGCATTTATGCTTTTTGTATTGTTTTATGTAACAACGTTGTCGAAATGGTGCATTTATATTGAAATATTCTACAATGAGAATAAGACTCATTTATGCTCTTTTACTCAGACTCTCTACATGAGAGCAGAAAAAGAGAGCAATAAGTTCTCTATACTATTCAATACTTTTTGCCACAGCTCTGTTTATGACAAAGCAAAAACAATTATGTCAGTGAGCTAAATATTGCTTTATTTATTTTAACAATATGACATCTAATGTTAAAGCAGATGTAAGAAAAAAGAAAGTGCAATAGCAAAAGAGCCTTCAGCACAAAAGCTATTCCTTTTTTTATTTTCCAATGTAATATTTACTAATATGTTCATAGAAATCGAACAGGTACCGTGTAACAAAACGGTGTTAACACATCGCCCGTGAGTTCGATTTTTTGTAAATGAAAAAGTGCATTCGTACTGAGACACCCTTTATATTACATACATTTGCATTTGGAAGACTTTTCTGTTGATATGAAAATCATATTTTATTCAAGAAATAGTCAGTTTTCGATTTGTAGCAGCGTTTAGTAGGATTCTTTAATCTCTGTAGCCAGGCCACTCTTGCATATATTTTAGCCAGGTTGTTCATATTCTACCTCTGGTACGCTTGCTTTCAATTCTTCCCTTAGGAATTGTTTGAAGTAGTTTATATTTAGAGTTCCTTATTATATTTACCTCCATGATATGAGCCTTTAGATTGTTAATTGTTTTAATTATCTGCCATTTAAAATTCAACGTCTTTAGAGCATATTCATTTGAAAGTCCATCAGTCCCTGGTATTTTTAAAACTCGTCAATATAGCCACATCTGAAAAGCTTCCAATTTTTTTCGTCAACATTTTCGAGTGCCCACACTTCGGCTGCATATAATAATATGGACCAAACGTAAATCGTGATTTTGCCGTCACATTCTTATCGTGGCTGGACAACGTCTTCAAAACGAAGATCTCTCGCCTTCTCTATCCGGCATCCTATTTCCCCGGACATATCCCATTGGTCATTTACTAAAACTCCAAGGCATTTAAAACTTTTCACTTTCCCTGCCTCCACGTTTTCAATTCCGAGTATGGTGATGGGTTGGGTACTTTCCATTGTTAAAAAAATGTTTTCCCATTACATTCCACGATGGGATTGGGGAGAGCCTTCGCACAACCAGTGAGCTGTGCGCGTTCTAGTTTTATACTCACTGATTGGGACCTATAGTTCTACACCGATTTCTGACGGTATTTAGAGAAGCTTTTCCACGGCTAAATACTCGACTGTGTCGCCGTCACTGTGAGAGGTGACCGCCGCCGAAAGAAATCTCATGTACAAGAGACACCACCGACGGCCACAACCGACTTTTCACGGTTATAATCATATATTCAGTTCCGGATGTATCGATAATAAGACCACACATGTCGCTCATAAATCAGAGTTTTCGCAGCAACTTTTATATCCCAGATATGCTGATTGTTAATAAAACGGTATCATCTGCACATCCCATGCTAACAATCATTACTCCGTTTACCCCTATTCCTATGTGGTCTCCGTAAGCATTCTCTGGAATATCTTTTGAGAATAAATGTTAAATAGTAGTGGTGATAATATACATCCTTGGCGTACACCTACTGAAATTGACATTTCGTCTGATAGTTATCCATTAACATTAATCTACGCTCGTCGATCCCAATACAGACCCTCTACGCATCGAAGTATCCTCCCCTGTATTCCAATGGGTCTGAAGATATCTATTAGTTTAACATGTCCGACAGTATCAAACGCCTTTTCACAATCAATAAAGCATAAGTAAACATCCCTCTCTATATCTTGACGGTTTTGAATAAGGACGTGCAAAAGGTCTCAATAAAGCTCCTCGTCTCTTTAAACCTTCCTCGAATCCAAATTGGGTTTCCCCGTAGACCCTTGGATATTGCATCTATTTCCCTTTTATAATCCTCAGAAATCCATGTACCATTAGGCCGATTACCCCATATGCGCCGCACTTCCTAAAATTATCCTCCCTCGGAATGGCGATAAAATTTGATACCAGCCATTCTTCGGGACGTAACCATTCGTAACCAAACATTCCTGTCAAGAGTTTAACATTATCGTCACCCATTAATTTCAGAACTCCTGAAAAGATTTCACCTGTACCTTCAGGCCCATTGTCCTTTATCAAATTAATTGTATATTCCACTTCAGCTCTAGATATCGGGGTCCCTGGCATATCAGCATCCACTTCGGTCGCAGAACCAGATCATCCGGTTTCAGTGTACAGATTTGCCACATATTCCTCCACACACGTTTTCCACCCATCAGATCCGAATACCAGCCAACGGAAAGAATAGGAAATCCTCCCCGCAGCCTGTCCCAACTTTCCGTAGAGATTGAAATCATCATGTAGATCCTGCAGATATTCAATCCCCTAATACTTTCCTTTTAACAAGGCGTTCCTAGTAACTCGCGTCGCCTCTCATATTTTCCTGTTAAGGTCAAAGTATCCCCCATAATTCCCATCTTCATATCCCCACCGCTCATTTCGTAGTTCTCGAATCTCATCATCTACCCATTCTCCTCGTCCTGTCGCCTATTTATCCCCCAGTGTGTGGTTTGACGCAGCGCTTACAATGATCTTCACATTGTCCCATAGTTCACCTAAATTGACCACATATACATTTTCGGGTTTTGAATTAACTATCCCCTGGACATCATTTCTTTTTCCCACGACTGCCAAGTCGGACATTTGGCACCAATAGCTTTTGATCTGAGGGTACATCAGACCCCGAGTATGTTGTGCTCCTTGTCACATAGTAATAATATCGTCCGTTCACCACAACACAGTCAGTTTATCTTTCCGCTATGTTCCCTCCATTGTCCTGAGGCAATTTTCATTTATATAGTCTGATGTAGGCGGAAAATCGTGTTGGTTATCTTAAACTTGTATCCTTGTGAGAATTGCACCAGTCCGAATCCTTTCTCATTTCGTTTGCCTAATCCATAATTTCGAGTGGCATGAATCGTTTCATCATTTCTACCTTTCGCTTTGAAATCTCCCTGGGGAATTGTGACTTCATGTGGTTTAGTCATTTTAAGTAATCTCCCAATGGCGCCATAAAACTCCTCAACTTCACTGTTATGGCCATCACATGTGGGTATATAAACTTGTATAATATTAACATTCAGAGGTCTTTCCAATGCCTACACTAGCATTGATTAGTCCGACATTGGAAAAGAACGCATGACACATTTTGCCACGTGAGTGTCGCCACCGCTATTTCGTGGAATCAATTCAGATCTCCTGAGTTGTTTTCCACACTCCACAATCTTTTCACCAGGTCTCACTGACACCTAACATGTCAAGTTTTAATCTTTTCATTTCAGTGGTGGTGTTGTTCACTATTCCAGTTTTATAGAGTAAGCTTATAAAGTCCAATTAGTCCAACAACGGAAGTATCGTGATCATCCGATGCATTTTTGCCTCGCTGAATGGGCTGCAGATCGCTTGGCTGAAGATGAGGGACTTTATCAAAAAATCATATTTTCTGATGAAGCTCAGCTTCACCTCAGGGGTTACTTTAAAAACAGTAAAAGGAAAATTCCAGTAATATATTGAGGTTAGACGGAAATACGCAATTAGTATTGTTAATTTACTTTAGTAATAGGCTTAGGTCGATACTCGCCAGTTTAGGTACTTCTTCAAAAAAGGGCTTTCCCAAAGTTGTCCTCCTGATGTCTGCCATGCCTGGGACTGTTGCAGATAGTATTCAAAAGTTTCCGAAGTTAACTCGTTGCCGCAGCCACGACAGTAACGCCTCCAATGTTAGTAGGACCAATGTTCCGTGACCAGTTATGACAGCTGCAATTTTGGATATTATATGTCCGTTCAGAGCCATCAGGAACTCGCTTCTTTAACCGTCATATCCTCGGCAAATAGCCCGTGATATACGGCAAGTAGTGAGTTTTCTCCAGCCTTCATCTAGCTTGTCGTCGATGAGGCGATCAATCGCGTTACACATCCACTCTTAGACGGCTTTCAGTTAAGTCTGGTTTACCCGCATTTCCACTGGAACAATCCCTGGTTGTTAGAGGACTTTAAGTTTTCCTGGTTAGTTCACCGAAACACACATTCGAGAAAGTTTGGCCTTAGGGCCGATCTCAACTATAAATCTCCTGCATTCTAGAACCAGTATCGACCTTTTCTCCACTAAAGATAGTGCCCTACTAGCCGCTTGGCTTACCGATAATATGTCTACAGTCTTCCCTTCTATTGCGTTATTTCGTAACTGACGACACCCGTCAGATATTTACACTTTTTCCGATTGTACGATGCTGCCAAAAATAGGGAGACTGGTTTATAGTATTATACCAAGTGAGTTTAGGAATATATCTTAGCTCTAACCATCTTAGATCCATTCGTAAAAATGTATATGGCAGCATTCTGCAACGGTGAGTGGTTCCTCCACCCTTCTATATACGATATGATTGTTCTGAAGTTTATTGCCTAATTGCAAATATTCTACGCAAGTATTACGCATCTGCGTGGGTCTTGGCATTCATTTATGGCTACAAATTATTAACAATTTCGTCACAATTTTGTTTGAAATGGTAATTAAAAATATAATTAATTTACGTATAAGTAATATTAATATAATGTTATTTAATCCAATATTAACATTAATACTCATACGCATCAGGTTATCGAATTAAATATTAATCATACGATACCACCCACAGTGAAAATGTACGGAATGTACTGCGAACACAGAGCCTGTATTACTGATACTGATAGCCTCATAAATATAAATACAGCTGATATGTTAAAACAGGTTTCCTTCCTAGAATTCGTCACACATAACCAACTTTCTTTAGCACAAAGGTATTATGACACATTTGCTGTAGAGAAGTCCTACATACATATTTTTCATCTTTTCATACAAATTTTCCTGATAAATGTAATGGATACGGTAATTGGCTCCTAAAAAATAAGCCCCCAAAAATACATAATAATATACGAAATTAATATACATCATACGTTATGTCAAAACTTGGTTACAATATATTAAGCTTAAAAGCATGATTTCAAGAATTCAAAATGTATCCTGTACCATTACATTACAAGTTTAAGACTAATCCTTTTACAGAGCTCAATCTAATCTAGCATTTACTTAATTTTTAAACTGCCCCTTACAGTCATCAGTAACTACTTCGTTTACTCCTCCAGTAATTGTTTTTATTTTCCTTGTAACTGTGACGAACGTATGCATTAAAATGACAGAAAACTATAAAAAACGGAACTGGAACAATAGAATGTTTGTTACTTTGTATACCTCTAGGTTGCATGTACTTTGAAATATACTCTCTTTATTGTATCACGATGTACCTTTTTTCCCCTGAGACCTAGATACTACCATGTATCCATTTGCGATTTCTAACATCTATAGTGGTGTAAATGTTTAATAGCTTCCATACTAACCCAAAACCCAATACATTTTGCATGCAACAATTGCCAATGCCGATGCGGCTGTTGCATGCAACTTGATGTATTAGAAACGATAGCAGTTTGTTGTTCTGCATTCTACAGTTTCTTTACTTACTTTAATTTGTTGTGTTCATTACTTTATTCTCTGCTGTTGTTCTTCGGTATTTTATAATGCATTCATTATTGTTTGTACTCGTATTTAAGAAGACTAAAATTATTTTTAAAGCTTCGGAAAACAAATGTTTGTTCCGATTATACAGAAAACTTCTTGTGAAATTGCAGTAGTCAAAGAGTTAATGAAAACAGCTTTGTTTTAGTTGTATGTTTACATGATAATGTACGAGAAGTTTTTATTGTTTGGACAATTTTATATAATTTTCAATGTTTGCTTTGTTTTGTTAAATTATTTTCAAGTTTGGTATGTTTTGCTGCCGTTACATGGTTCAGAATATTTTATTTCAATTTTAAATTTGGGTTAATTTAAGAAGTTTTGAACGTACATAGATTCATTTTATACACACCTGTGAAGCTTAAACTTTAGAATATGTTAAATTCGTGTTTCGATATATAAAGTTTCACGACTGTTGTAAACATGCAACTAAAGGAAATACCTGCTAGCACTAAAATACTTCAATATTAATTCTCAGATCGACACTGGGATGTGAGCGTATGAATTATATGTAATTTTGGTGGATTAATATTACTTATACTTACTCTCCCAAACTGAATGGTATAAAAGATCTACGCTTGGATGAGTGCGTATGAGTAATATTTAATTTGTGTGAATTAATATTACTTATAACGGGTGTTTCAATAAGAGCGCTACAAAAGTTTTTTTAAATAAAACAAAGCCGATTTTAGATACCAATGAAATTATTTATTCCTGTGAAAGTACGTTCGATGCCATTATGTATGGAAATCGATTTCTTTTGCATGGCCACCACGGGAACGCTGGCAGAAGTCCAGACGCTGAACCCAATTTTCGACGGAGCATAAATCGGCCGATACTGCTGCAATTTCGCGTTCGATATTCGTACGAAGTTTATCAATCGTCGCTGGCTTGTTGGCATAGACCATAGACTTGACGTAGCCCCACAGGAAATAATCTATCGGCGTCAAATCGCACGACCGAGGCGGCCAATCGACTGGGCAATTTCGTGATATAACACGTTCACCAAACTTGGTTTCCAATAAATTGATTGTGGCATTCGCTGTGTGCCTTGTGGCGCCGTCCTGTTGGAAACACATATCCTCCAAGTCCATATTATCCAATTCGGGCCAAAAATATTCGGTTATCATTGAACGGTAGCGATTCGCAGTCACAATAATGTGCCGGTCTTGATCATCACGGAACAAGTACGGCCCAATGACGCCGCCGGCCCATAAACCGCACCAAACCGTAATTTTTCCGGAATGCAATGATGACTCATGGATTACGTGTGGATTGCTGTCTGACCAATAACGCATATTTTGCTTATTGAGGAAGCCATTCAGCCAGAAATGAGCCTCATCGCTGATTGTTGAGGCCTCTTAAAGTTGGCCTCTGACTCCAAATTTCGGTAGTAAATTTTAATAATTTCGACTCGTTGTTGGCTCGTATATCTTTCCATGATGAAATGGCAAACCTTACTGAAGAGAAATGTCAAAAGACCGGGAAAAAATATGGCGTCGTTTGCTGTCCCTATCGTTTTACTTTTGTAGCGTCTCTGTTGAAAAACCGCTTACACTGCCAAATTGAATGAGATAAGAGATGCGATTGGAAAATTGGAAAATAATAAATAA
This sequence comes from Phaonia tiefii, assembly GCA_963931995.1. Taxonomy (NCBI): domain Eukaryota; kingdom Metazoa; phylum Arthropoda; class Insecta; order Diptera; family Muscidae; genus Phaonia; species Phaonia tiefii. Next base: position 74,531,559 of record OZ008368.1, read on the forward strand.
TGGAGCAGCAGGACAAGGTGGATTAACAGCGGAAATTCTACGGCTTGACAACAAACCACGACCGAACTTCTACGGCCTCACATCACATCAGTATGAGAAGAAGAAACACTGCCACCAACTTGGATGAGAGGCATCATTCTAAATTTAAAAACTGGAGAGGAATTAATCTGCTTAACACCATATACAAAATGCTCTCAGTCATAATACAGGGAAGGTATCAAAGCAGACTAGAGAACATATTGCGAGGCTAACAAACAGGCTTCCAGCCACGATTCCAAGAAGTTGTCAACAAAATGGGACTGCGAATGGCGGATTTTGAGAAAGGATTTTGGTTTGCATCCACATAAAATAATTATCACTCAAGAAATGAAGCAATTGGACTATCATAAACGTCATTAATTTGCTGATTTTGTCTTGAAACAACTCAATGGCGAGCGGTATAGATCGATGATAATAGACCTTTTATGACCGAAATTGGAAGAAGTTGATCTTGACAACATCTGTTTCCAACAAGACGGGCCTACGTGCCACACAGCACGTGCAAAACCCGAATTATTGCGAGAAAAGTTTGTATATTCGATTATTTCAAGAAATTGTGACATTGAATGGTCTCCAAGAAGTTGTGATTTAACACCATTAGACTATTTCTTGTGGGGTTATTTATAGTCATTGGTCTTTAGCAATAAACCTGACTCTCTTCAAGCTTTGCAAGTCAATATTGAACGTGCTATTCATGAAATATGACTTGCTTCCATGGAAAAAGTGCTCGAAACTGCGGTTCAATAGGAAAAAAGAAGACGTGGAGACAATTTGACAGACATTTTATTCAGAACTTAATTGTATCGATAGTACTTCATATTAAATAAAAAACGTTTGAATTTCCTTAACAATTGGTGTATTTTTTTATTTAAATGTAATCAACCCTGTGTACTCTTCGCATCATTATAGAACAATCTCTAGAATGGCGTACCCCCTGTATCTACTGTTCGTCGACTTGAAGAAACTGCACGGTATGGTAGGCATACCATCAGACAGACTGCCATATGGAAAGCATTGAACAGAAAAGGAGTACCCCAGAAAATAATTTGAATAATTAGAGCGATGTACGAGGATCTCGCACTTATTCACAACGGGAATATTAGTCAACCATTCCACACCAAGGATGGAGTAAAGCAAGGATGCCCACTATCACCTCAGCTATTCACCATCGCGAGCGAAGAGAAGAGAAGAGGAATAACTTGGAGTCTCTCACACGATCTCAAAGATCTGGAGTATGTGGATAACATTTGCCTATTTCCGCATAAGATCTCTAACATACAGTCAAAACTGGAAGACTAATAAAGACTGGCTCGCAATATTGGACGTGAGATAAATATCAAGAAAACCACCGACTTGAGAATCAACAATACTAGCACAGAAAATATCATGCAACAAGGTCCACCAGTCGAGTATGAATATAACTTCTGTTATCAGAGGTATAACATCTACAAACATCTACATCATCTAATAAGGTGAGGGCGATATTCGGAAGACAGCCGTCAGTATGGTGTAGCTCACACATATCCAGACGAACTAAGCTCAGAATATTCAACTCAGTTGTTAAATCAATTCTGAAGTCCGATAATGATACCTAACTGAACTGATAATCACGCAAAAGCTTCAGGTATTCATCAACAAGTTCCTCAGAATCATATGGAAAATATTCTGGCCTTACACCATAATTAACACAGAACTGTGGAACATAACCAATGCGGAACCCGTACTGAAAGAATATACAGAATAAAAAAACCAACCAAATTAGAATCCTTTTTGTACTTTCGTACTTTTAGTCGATCTTTCCGGAGAAAATCGCGTTGGAAAATTATATCAAAATGCACACAAATCACTTTAATACCGAATGCAAAGCAGCAACAAACACAAGGCCAACGTTAAATACGATGACGCAACACAACAATAACAGATTTGTGCCAAGACCTCAAGACCGGAGTCGAAGTTAATATAAAGAATTTAAAAATAGAGGTGGATCGCACACACCATCCAAAAAAATACACAAGGTTAGCGCTTGAGTGGAATCCTTAAGACTCATCGAATCGTGGTCGACCAAGAAACATCTGATTTCGACAATAACCAAAACATTTATTTATTAACTTATTTTTGATGTGTTAACATCTATACGCACGGGTAGGGCAATATATCAAAGTGAACTCATGCAAACCGCATTGATATAGCGGCAGCGAACAACCAAGCAGGTCGTCGTCGCCAAGGAGAATTGAATAGTATAGAGAACTCACCGAACGAATTGTATAACTCAAAAGCACTGGCGACATCTGGCGAATGATTCAAAACGTATTACTCTCTTTTTATCATAACTTGGTCCATTCATAATTTTTATGTGAAAAATTGGTGCCTTTTGAAACATTTATGCCTTTTGTATTGTTTTATGTAATAACATTTCGCTTATGCTCTTTTACTCAGACTCTCTACACGAGAGAGGGAAAAGAGTGCAACAAGTTCTCTATACTATTCAATACTTTTTGTCGTCGCTCTGTTTATGAAAAAACCAAAACAAGTATTTCAGTGAGCTAGCTAAATATTGCTTTATTTATTTTAACAATATTACATCGAATGTTAAAGCAGATGTAAGAAAAAAGAAAGTGCAATATCAAAAGAGCCTTCAGCACAAAAACTATTCCTTTTTTATTTTCCAATGTAACATTTACTAATCTGTTCATAGAAATCGAACAGATACTGTGTACCAAACAGGTGTTAACACATCGCCCGTGAGTTCGAACACTCATTGTTTTTTTAATTTGTGCCAACTCCTTACATTTGTCTTCTTTGTAAATAATACTTATGAAAATAGTTTAGGTATTTAGGTATTTGTGGCAGCATATGAGACCCTGGGTTCGATCCCTGCACTGACCACCTAAAATTTCTTTCAGTGGCGGTCACCTCGCATAGTGATGGCGATACTATCGAGTATTTAGCCATGAAAAACTTCTCAAAATACCGTTCGGAACCGGTGTAAAACTGTAGGTCCCAATCAGTGAGTATGAAACTAGAGGGCCCAAATTCCTTCATGGGATGTAATGGGAAACCATTTTTTTCTTATATGCTCCCAAAAGGAGTAACGGGGAAACAATTCTTACTTATTAAGTTCCCAATATATGTCATGAAAGGAATGGGAAAAGCTCTATGTATACTAGGGTGGGTCAATTTGTATGGGACGAAAAAACTTGACAAAGAGTATAGCAGAAAAGTAATCTGATATCGCATTCAAAGTTAACGAAATCGAAGAGTATCAAGTTTCAAAAGTATGGCTTTTGGGTCGATTTTTAATGCTAATATACAATTTTTTCAAGTGCAAAATCGCGGGCTCGATTTTGATTTTAGAACCATAGTTTCTTGGGAACATTTTCTTAGAATTTGGTCGGCAAAAAAAATGGCCCACTGACCCACACACTGATTGGAACCAACACTATTACATACTAACACTAGAAGCTATGTCTCTTAATATACAAAAGTGGTAGATATAACGGGTGGTCCATATACAAGTATCTTTTTAAAAATAAAATCAAATAAACTAATTATAATTTATTTTGGTATAGTATGGCTTTATTAAAATAACAATTATTACCATTATTTATGGAACACGATTTCATTCATGTGGCTGCCACGGCTGGCCTCGCAGTAGCTCATCCTGTCAGTCCAATTTTCCAAGCCTTTTCGGACGGCTTAAAGGGATGTTGTTTAGTTTATTTTACTTGATACTTAATATCAACATCTTGTTTTTAGTTCAGTTTGTTTGTATTTCAAAAGAAAAGTTGTTTATTTTGGTAAATCATATTTGTATGATATCGGATTACAGAAAAATGTCAATACTACCCGTTTCATGGCGGTGCAAAAAAAATCGCAGATGTATAGATTTTAAGGGCCGATTTTATACTTTACACTAAATGGCAAAAATTTGTTTAAGAACCAAATATAGTTTATTAAAGGGTGTATCGTGATGTCATGATCAGTCCGTACATAACAATAGACCGTCATTCACACCCGCACACATCCCTGGTCTAACCATCACCTAAGCATACACAACATCCATCACTAGCACCAACCACAGCGTACAATCACTCTCACTGACAAACACGCAAGCTCTGGCGACGTTGTGTACATATTAGCAGCGAACTGGTTTTAATGACCACACGAGACTGAGTGATAGGATGCAATTCTCATTTCCGTCACTACAGCAAAGGTACTTAGTGTTAAGGTTGTTCTACAAAGGACAGGAACAATTTTGGGATCCGTTCTTTAGTATAGACAGTGTAAATACATTCCTATACAGGGGTTTCGGCTCACTGTTCCTACACTGGGGTTTCGCCTCAGTGTTCCTTCACAGGGACTTCGGCTCACTGTTCCCACACAGGAGTTTCGGCTCACTATCCCTTCACAGGGGCTTCGGTTCTTGTTCCTACACATTGACTTCGGCTCACTGTTCCTACACAGGGGCTACGGCTGACTGTTCCTACACAGCGGCTTCGGCTCACTGTTCCTATACAGGGGCTTCGGCTCACTGTTCCCATGTAACCCACCCGATGATACGCGATACTGAACCGTTCTCTCCGGACGTGTAAAGCACATAATGAGCCAGCATCCCGCATAACCGATGCCGATCCACGCAGCGAATCCGAATAATCGCGTGTGCAAGACACTGAGTTCCCGAACATCTTTGAATCTACCAGTTCGCAACCTGCCCCAGACGATTTGTAAGCCAATCCTATTATTCCCAGAAGGGTGTTGTCAAGCCGAAACAAGTGCCCCCAGGAGAGTGTTGCCAAGCCGAGACAAGTGCCCCCAGAAGAGTGTTGTCAACCAACAAGACGAGTGTTCTCAAGCTAAGAGGAGTGTTCTCAAGCTAAGAGGAGTGTTCTCACCGAGTGAAGCAGTTGATGTTATTCCTGTAAATCAAATTACTTGGTAAATAAAAGATCAATAAAGAATCTGAATTCGAACCCCCTGTTCTATTCTTAAACTATTGTGTACTTATTTCGATAGCTTTGGTGGATCGTAAGGAAAATCTCTGGCAAATGGCTCATCTTACTCAGCCCTCGACAAAACCACGTTACAAGGGTGGTTCAGTAGGATTTCACTTTTTAAATTCAGTGTAACTTTTTTGTGTACAAGTGGCAACTCTGAAATTTGCCAGCTGTCACATATGTTTATTCCGATTTTTAAAAATGGTGTTATAATTGTGAAAACTTATTACAAAAATTTGGAAAGTTCGAAACTTTGCAAACTTAGAAGAATTTTCTGTAGCGAAAGTGCAGGTAATGTGTCCACCATTCAGATAGTGGTCAAACAATTTTAAAAAACTGGGTGGGTTATGGACACTAAGATCCTGTGCGTTAAGGTACTGGTCGGTCTCTTGAAAACATTATCCCACTCTACGTACTGATTGCCGATACTCTGGTTTTAACTGTCTCTTCAACGTTGGCGTCTTCGATCGTATACGAATATTGTGCAGACGTTCACAATTCCGAATTTCGATCCAAGATTCTGCACTAATCCAAGGTTTATTCATACATCTACTCTCGCCTCGGACCTCCATGGCTGTTTCCTTCAGTTTTTGAGTAATGTCTGACCACGTACTTTGACTGTCCTGTGCCTAATTGGAGCGTAGACTTTGACCGTACATCATTGACATGGAAGGGTCATACAGATAGATGCTCGGTATTGTTTGTTACCATTTTGTCTCTAATAGCGTTGATAACCGCTGGAAGGTGACAGAAGATGCCCACCTAGAGTTGGCGATTTCTATGTAAATATTGGAAAAAGCATTATATCGACTTTGTTTGACTGCTGGCAACTCTATAATTATAATTTTTTGATGTGTTAACATCTACCTATAGGCGCGGGTAGGGACTAAACTCACAAAGTGAACACATCCAAACAAAAATGCACACACATTGTTTGGCATTAAACTCCTCCAAAACGGCTAGACCGATTCGTATGAAATTTTGTGTGAATATCACGTAGGTCTCAGAATCGGCCAACGTCTATGTTTCATACCCCTAAATTATAAGGGTGACCCATCCCTATATAGAACACAGATTTGTCCGACTGCGAAACACAGATTGTCAAACTGCGAAAAAAACACACACTGGTGGAGCGGCAGCCAATAGTTGTCTTGTGTGGGTGCGAAGCACTCTCAGAGCAAAGAGAATAATGACGTGGTTATACGTATATAAAAATGATATAGCAACAGAGCAACGAAAATTGTGTGAACTTGTGTAGCGTATGTACGAAAATAACAATGTATGTATGTACATGTGTCTGTTGCTTAGCATTCTCTTTGTTTTTTGTGGGAATAAAACAAAATGTATTAATCAAGAAAATAATGACACTTGTCTTTAAATATTTTTAAGTGTTATTAATATTATTTAAATGAAACGTCATCATATGATTGAACGCCTTTTTAAATTCTTTATATTAACTTCACCTGTCTGTATGCATGTTGCCGAAAAAATTTTGGATTGATTTTTAACCCTTTTCCCGCGATACAATCGAGCTGAAACTTCGCAGGCAAACTAACTGCGACGACAAAAATAAACTGTCAAAATATGGGCGGGATTAGATAAAGGGGCGTGGTACCTACATACAAACCACAAATTAAACATCCATTATTTCTGCTCCTGTTAATGGTATTTGAACAAAATTGGGTATGTTGGTTAGGTTTACATATTCTAAGATCTGCTCCAAATATGGGCGGGATTGGTCAAAGGGGCGTGCTCATATATAAAGAATTTATAGTCAAAAACTATATTTTTTACGGGTTGTTTTTTTATTATTGTGAAAGGTAAGTCCAATAAAATGTGGGTGCGGAGCACTCTCAGAGCAAAGCGAGTAATGACGTATTATACGTATATTAAAATGACATAGCAAGAGAGCAACGACAATTTTGTGATCTTTTGTAGCGTATGTACGAATATAACAATGTATGTATGTATATACAAGTGTCTGCTGCTTTGCATTCTTTGATTTTTGAGGGAATAAAATAAAAAGTATTGAGCAAGAAAATAATGTTTTTTATTTCCCAATGTAACATTTACTAATGTGTGCATAGAAATAGAACCGGTACCGTGTAACAAAAAGGTGTTAACACATCGCGCGTGAGTTCGGACACTCATTCGATTTTTTTGTTATATCTAGAGGTTTGTGGCTTCGATTTGTGTCACCTCGTAGTACTTTCAAATTCATCAACCTGTACATAGAAAATATTTGAAAGCAAAACTTCCAGGTATGAAGGAAATGCTTTGAAAATAAGTACAATTGCCAGTGGTATTTAAATTTCTTTGAATTTCAATTTATAGATGTAATTCAATTTTCATAAATTAACTTTCCCCATGTATGGAAAAGTAGAATAAATTTATTTTGATTTTAAATTCTAGGGATAGATTGGAATATAATGGATTGGGAAGTTATGGTTTTAAAAAATAAGGTCTTCAATGGCAAATTTAGATAGCGTACGCAGTTGCATATAATGTAATCGATTACATTGGTCTCGAGAAATTGTGCAATTACCTCCAATGCTTTGTTAGATAATGGCCTAAACTGAATCTCAACAAATTTTTAATCTTTTGAAAAATTGTGTGTGCGGATACGAGAATCTGCGCTACCGAGCCAAATTGGTACTGAAAAATCCTCAGTCCTACAGAAAAATAAAAACTACTTTTTCGAATAAAATAATATTTATTGTTTTTGTTCCTTGGTTAAAACAAATTTATTTTCATACACTAATAGTATTGAAATATGCCATGCGATGATTTATTAAGAAAAACATTTACAACGAGCAATATTAGCAAAATAACAAATCAATCTCAAAACAGCCAAAAACACTTACACTCTATGACATTTGTAACCATCAAAACATGAAATGGCATAAAATTTAAAAAACAAAAATTTCAAAACCACCGAACGACATCACCACCGAGTTGCTATTTTACACAACACAATTTTGTTCACGTGGCAAAAACAGTAAACGTTATTGCCACCACTACCATGAATGTTAAGGTGTATTGACAGGTTTTTGTTGCGATTTTTAATTGATTTTTGTTGCATCAAAAGGACGGACGACCTATTTTTTTCGTAGTTATTTCACAATCTATAAAACAGCAGCCAAATATTTCGGTGATGGATTTTTTCCTCTACCGCAGGAGTAAAAACCTTGAACGACGGGTGCGACATACAACAAAACCTTCTAAACGAGTTGAGAGACTACAGAAAAAGAGCATTTGAAACGCTGTCAAAAGTGGAAAGTTTAATTAAAACAGCGGGGTGTAAATTATGGTGGCAGGTCGGGTGTTATGCAGTCAGTAATACTGAAGGGAAAGGTCAATGAATTGTAGCAAAGAAATACATATGTATTTGCTGACATTTTTTTGGCGAAAGCAAAATGAAGCGAAATTTGCTTCAAAATTGAGGATGCAGCGTTTTTTATAATTTCATATACGGTTCAAAAAGAACACAAATATAATATACTTATGTTTTTAGAAATTCTGAAGATTTTATATACACTTATAGGGATTTTATATATACTGTTACATATATGGTGCTGAATCTTGCTGTATGGTGCTGAATCTTGCTGGTGCTGAATCTTGCTGGAAGGTCCACGGTTGGTTTTGAAACAGGGAATTGTTAAGCGGCTTCACAACTGCTTCCAAAACGGTTTCTTGGTAAACTTTGGCCGATGTTTTAACACCTTTGTTCACAGAAATGCAAGTCAGTTACCCCATCATAAGACACCCCACCAAACCATGACTGCAGCTGGATGATGACCCTTTTCGGGCCGTGGGATGAGCTAAGATGCTTCTTTAGATGGCCGTGCATAAACCCTACCCTTTTGTTTGTTAAATTTTCCATGTACGGTAAAAAATTTTGTCATCCGTAAACAAGATTTTTCTATGCAAGTTATCAGCGAACTTCACCAAAAGACGTTTGGATTTTTCTATCCTAGTTTTTATAAAGTTACAGTCAACAAATGTTTGAAAGCTCCAAGACCCAAGTCTTTTTTAATAATTCGACATATAGACTTTTACGTGATTTTCATCTCACGGGCCATGATTTTCTGTTTCCATAGGGAATTTCGTTGCATTCTGGATTTGATGGTTTGCTGATTTGATGACTTGCTGTGTCCAAACGGTATGTGGGCGGCCCGACCGGGCGCGGTCTCTTATACCCCTAGTCTCCTGGAACAATTATATGCACGTGTAGGTGAACATGCGACTAATGACGAGCGGGCGGAGCGTTTCGAAAATATCGATGTTTTTTCTTTCCACAATTAAAAAGTGCTCTAACTGCGATAAGGTTTTCCTTATCTGACCACTCCATGGTGAAAGTTGACACAATTTCAAATTCAAATAAACGTAACTGACACTAGAACGGTCTTCAAAAATGCTACACCACCGAAAAATACAACTCTGTGATATAGATTAAAACTCACTTCAAAGCACTACAACAATGCGACAATGCATGAGGAAAAGAAGGACATGGTGGAAATATTCAGTCTGTTCTTGTTGTTGGAATTAAAGGCCTTTCAGTAGGGTTGATACTTAGGGATCTTCGATCGATACTAATTCGCTCATGTGAATTGCAGAATTGAGTTGTATATATGCGATTTATGATCATTCAGGAACAGTAGTTAGGCATCTGATGATGAACTTGTCACGGAGTTCGAAACTAGTTATGCCAGTGAGTGTGTGTTCAACTGAATTGTATATTATTTCCAACAAAAACCAACAATTTTTCAATTAGAAAAATGTTCGTGACTTGTAAGCTGGTATGTTCAAATTTACTATTCCAATGGGCAGGTTCAATTTAGTAGCAATATTTATGTCCCTACAAAGAATATATTAATAGAGATATAGTTTTCAAGAAATAAGTTATTTATAATGCATCCTCATGATTCCCAACAAACAGTGTAACTATTTCAGATGTAGCTACAGATCTTCGCATGTAGAAAAATTTGCATTTTTGCTTGTTGTTTGGATGCAAATATAAAGTAGTTGTAGCTTGTCGCAAAAATAGCGTACTTGTGCGTAAACACAATGTGTTTGCTAGTCAATATAACATGTTTGAGACACAATGATTAATAGGCTATAATATATGTTCTCGTGACCCAAATGTGGATTTGTGTAATGAAATCAAAACAAAAACGTGCAGACAACAAAGAAACAAAAAAACAGTAGATGTTCAATTATTGAATACAGTGCTGGCAAACATGTACATGTTTACTGTAACATGTAGATGGTGTCGTTTTTTCATGTCATTTCATGTCGAGTGAAACACCGATTCATATTTAGCTTGATTCTAAGATGCAACAGACAATAAAATTGCCAGCAATTGCATTTAAAAAAATTTCAAATTATCAGTATCGAATATAGGTACTCTTTGAAAAATTGTACAGTATATAAAGGGTGGACCATGTAAAATTTGGAATTTATTATCAATTAAAAAAAAAATACTAACAGACATTTTTTCAAAATTATGATTTTATTGGTTAGAACCATCATTCCCATTTATAAATCAAAACAAAATACCGTTCAAATGGCTTTCATGACTTGCTTTACACTGCCTCGTTGGATCTACCCAAATTTTCAGTACATTTTCGATTGCTTGGGCCTCTAGCTCGTGAACGACAATACTGGTTTTGTGTTCCAAGGCCTCAGTGGACTCGGAATTATCTGCGTAACACTTATCTATACAGCGTCCCAGATATAATAGTCTAACGCGGTCAAATCGCAGCTGTAGGGTAGACAAAGGACTTCCTAGTTTAGACTAATTATGTGGTTTACGCACAAAATGCGCCAAAGATAGATGGTCACATTCGCGCTGTACTGTTGGAACCAACCATATCATCCTCTTCAAATTTTGCGAAAAAATATTGGTACCACGGATACCACGTGCCGACGTGCCAAAAACCATACCAAACCGTCACGCGTTCTGGGTGCTGCGGCTTTCCCTCGATGAGTTCTCTAACGTGGATCCCGAGGCGAAAATGAGCTTCATCGGAAAATATGATTTCTCAGTAAAAATACTCATGTCCAGCCAAGTTTTCTTCAGGTCATTCATCGAAGCGACAGCGAATCGGATAATCACGAGGCTTCACGGCCTGGACTAATTGGACTTATAAGCCTTCATACAGAAGTCGTTATGCAAAATTCTGCGCCAAGAAGTGCGAGAAATATTCAATTGCTTCCAACGGTGCCATGTTGATATTGATTGCTGTTCCAGCACACTTTCAGATACAGCGGCAATATTTTTCACTGAACGAACTGGACGAGCACGTTCACGAGTTCTCTTGTCCAATAACGATGCGAATTGACGAACTCGCTTTACAAATTGATCAAGAACCTGCGTCGATGACATTCTATTTGTATGGAAATTATTTCGTAAATTTCTTGCAATTTGAGTTGAAGACTCAGAGCTTTGGAAGAAAGTTTTGAACCCGAGTATTTCCAATTTTTTTTTTCAAGCATAAGCAACCCATTTCGTAAGTTTTTAACTAATAATCTGTCTCTTCGTAGATGTCAAGTTGGTCATATGCTTCGAAATAACGGCAGGTTCAACTCCCAATTTGTACATGGTCCACCCTTTACATGTATACACCTTCCACTGAGAGTTTTCAACTATTCTCCATGTAAAATACGGTGCTTAGAAGAGACCATAGTATAATAACCAAGTAGTAGCAGTAGACGTTGTTGTTGTTGTAGGCAGCAACAAGAAACATTTTTCTTTTTTTAAATCGCTTAAGTTGTCAATCTAAACACATAAGTATACCAACTACACAGCAATGCAAAAACAAAGTGCAAGTGCAAAGTGCAACGATTAATGCCATGAAAAAAATTAAATCAGCTGTTCAAATGAGTTTGCCTCCTCATAATTTCACAATGGCGAGACAGATTTGCGAAGACAGTAGTAATACATTCACATTGGTTACTAATCCACACACACTTCTCCCACTGTTTTCCTCACAGCCTCTGATTTGTCGAAGACAGTACATTCGGCAAGTAAGACTTATTTTCAATTGTCTTGTCTCGTGTCAACGCAGGGTAACAATATAAGAGCTATTTAAAGTCCACTTGGGAAAAATGTGATATGTACAGTACGGCAAGTATAATTTGTAGTTTAATTTAAATTACCTACAAAAAGTAAAAATAAATTTCCTGAGGTGTCAGGGGACACCCGGTTAAAACGAAATACCTTTCGCTATATATTATGTACTAGTTAGTTCCAATACGCCTAAGGCGCCTGTTAAAAAATACTGTAATTTAAATGGATCTTTAAAAAAATATACTTTTTGTAAAATGATAAACTTTTTTTAAGAAATTTTTTATTTATTGAATTTTTAGGTCCCTTTCGTAAGAATATGTATTTTCTCGAAAAGTTCCTTTCTGTGATGAGAGGTACTTATTTTATTAAAAGCTAATGTTTTTATGTGAGAAAAAGACTAAGAGTATGAAAATAAATACTTTTAAGAACAGGTACTTTTTAAAGAAGTGGTACCCTTTTAAGGATAAGGTTTTTGTTTTTAAAAAAATTTACTTATTTTCAGGAAGGCTACTTATCTCAAGAAAAGGTATTATTTTATCTTTAAGAAAGGGTACTTTTAAGAAAAAGAATTTTTATAAGAAAAGGTATTTTTTGTAAGGAAAGGTTTGTTTTTGAAGAAATGCTTGTTTTACGAAAGAACAGGTACAATTTTAAGAGCAGGTACTTATCTCAAGAAGAGTTGTTTTGTTTTACAAAAAGGTACACTTTAAAGAAAAGTAGTTTATTAAGAAAAGGCAATTTGTTGTAAGATAATGTATTTTTTTTGAGAAAAGGTACTTATTTAAAAAGTTATTTTTTCTAAGAAAATATACTTTTTTTAAGAAAATTTATTTTTTAAGCAGAGGTACTTCTTTAAGATAAGGTAAGGTACTCTGTTTAAGAATATGAATAGGTATTTTTTTGAGAAAATTTACTTTTTTTAAGAAAACGCACTAACTGAAAAAAATGTTATTTTTTTAAACTTCTTTTACTTTGGCTTTCCTAAATTTACTTTTTATTCGGTTCAAACTACAATATATAATAAACAGGCTCCACCTAGAAAATTTCCCATTAAACAAAAATAACCCCCCATATATTAGTCTAGACAGAAACCAAACCAAAACTAAGAGTGTAAGAGTAAGTGTGCTGCCAAATGTAATTCCATGCTCAGGGTTGTACTTCATGGACTTGCCAGTTTTCCACTTTGGCTTTTCTAAATTTACTTTTTATTGGGTTCAAAACTACAATATGTAATAAACAGACAACTTCCCTTTAAACCAAACCAAAAGTACCCAATAGAGTTGATAATAATGGGTAGTAATAAAGTAGTTAAAAAAAAGTTGTTTAAAGATCCCGAACTTCGTTCCGATAAAAAAATCCCATTGATTTTCTAATATTTTATTGTTTAGGTTTATGAAATTTAAAGTACTGCGATATAATACCTATCGAAGACACAAACCTTTACATTTAAAATACTTTAGAAACTGAATTGCAAACAGTCAAACAAATTCAAAATAACTAAAATCGTTTCCATATTTCATTACAATTGGCAATTTTACAAATGTAAATTCATAATTTTTTAATTGTCATTATGAACAATGGTAACTCTTTTGCATTTAAAAAATCAATAAATGGTTTCCCTACATCCCATGAAGGAACCGGGGAGAACAATCACTGAGCTGTGCGCTTTCCAGTTTTCACTCACTGATTGGGACCTACAGTTTTACACCGATTCCGATCGGTATTTTGAGGAGCTTTTCCATGGCTATATACTCGATAGTGTCGCCATCACTATGCGAGGTGACCGCCGCCGAACGAAACTTGAAGGTGGTCAGAGCAGGGTTCGAACCCAGGATCTCATGTGTACAAGAGCCGCGCACACTAACCATTGCACCACCGACGGCCACAACTCATTTGCATTTACTTTGGATAAACTAAGGCAAATCTAAATGCAATGCAATTTAAAAAAGCCCATGTATGATTAATATATATTGTAACTTTTGAGTAGTATCACACTTCAAATGGCAATCTCTACGTCAGTATGCATTTAAGGGGGGAAAAATCTGAATTGTGCAGTACAGTTAGTACAGAATCTCGTGAAGACAAGTATCAAACGCGACAAGGTGACTTTAAGTAGATACTTCTCATTCGTCATTGTTGCAGCTTCTACGAGTTTTATTTTCAGTAACATTTATTTGGTTTTAATGGTTTCAACGAACAGGGTCTCCGCGCGATTAGACCAAATCGTGAATGTTGATAACCGTTATAACTTCGAGGTAGTGGACGAATTTATATACCTCGGATCTGCCGTGAACAAAAACAACAACGTCAAAACAAGCACTTTAGAGATAAAGCCCTCTCTCGAGTAACAAAAGTCCAGCTATACCAGACTCCCATATAACCTGTCTTGCTTCATGGCGCAGAATCCTGGGTCCTATCGCAAGCAGACGAAACATCTGTAGGAGTCTTCGAGAGAAAAATACTCCGAAAAATTGATGGCCCTATAATGCACAACGGCGAGTATCGGCGACGCATGAATCATGAGCTGTATGACTTTATCCTGACATTGACATAGTTAAGCCGATCAAGATAACGCGATTGCGCTGGCTAGGCCATATCAGTAGAATGGATGAAGACGAACCAGCACGAAGGGTTTTCGAAACCGAACTCGAAGGAAGACGAAAAATAGGAAGACCAAGACTCCGCTGGAGGGATCATTTTGACGAATCCCTGCGTACACTTGGTATTGCCAACTGGAGAAATAAAGTAAAAGATCGAACTCGTTGGCGAAATATGTTATCTTCGTTTTGTAAGGTCCCTGACCCCCCGGGGTTGTCCGATACCGGATAAGTAAGTAAGTAACATTTATTGCCACTTTGGGCCTATATAAAGGCTGTCGTTTGATAACTCATCTTTTCTGTATCATCATGAAGGAGCACTAACGTTAAAACTACCTACAACTCACTGGGTGTCTCTAGATCTGTTAGCTCTGCCACTGTGCATTCGCTTGGTATTTCCATTGGAATGGGTCACAAACAAAGTGGTATTTTTCGACCTCTAGTTTTCGACGCGAGTATTTTTTTTCAGTCCCGAAATATTTATTTTTTCACTACATTGCCATTTGAAACCCGATTTTATTACGCGATCACCAGATCTAATGCCACACTAAAAGCCTATCAGGTCTGCAATATGTAATGCATTAGATTAAAGGCTTGTTTCATCATAGTTCACATACATACTAGGGTGGCCCTTTTTAAATATAGGCCAAAGTCCAATCATCGAGCATGCATTGGTCAAATTAGATTTTGCATATTAGATGGTGCATGAACGCCGCAACTAACTGGCTCCAGCCGGGAACAGATCTGCGGTAGTCCAACAGAATCTGCGTTTTGGTTGCTCTTAATCCAGGATCTTATTGTTCTGACCTCGTTTTAATTAGGAGGGTGCCATCAAAAACATCTAATACGCAGCTCCATCGCCTGAATTGGATTCTACTGTGGCATATAATCGAGAAAATTTGTCTCTCTGCAAATCTGCGAATAGGCATGTCAATTCGATGCGCTTTTTACCTGTTGGTGGAATTTTCCGGTTTCTATCTTCCTTTTGCAAAATTTATATTATTCATTCTCAGTTACTGCTCTTATTTGCTCTTTATTCTAATCTGTTGCCGCTCGGGTTGCGATTATCTGAAGCATTGCCACACGTGCAACGTTCATTTCATCAGTTGCCACACGCTGACAAATCTGTGGTTTTTTGTTGTTTGGATGCAAATAACGGGTTTTTCAATAAGAGCGCTACAAAAGTTTTTTTAAATAAAACAAACCCGGATTTAGATACCAATGAAATTCTTTATTTCTGTGAAAGTACGTTCGATGCCATTATGTATGGAACTCGATTTCTTTTGCATGGCCACCACGGGCACGCTTGCAGAAGTCCAGACGCTGAACCCAATTTTAGACGGTTTTCAAGCATAAGTCGGCCTATACTGCTGCAATTTCACGTTCGATATTCGTACGAAGTTCATCAATCGTCGCTGGCTTGTTGGCATAGACCATAGACTTGACGTAGCCCCACAGGAAATAATCTAACCGCGTCAAATCGCACGACCGAGGCGGCCAATCGACTGGACCATTTCGTGAGATAACACGTTCACCAAACTTGGTTTCTAATAAATTGATTGTGGCATTCGCTGTGTGGCTTGTGGCGCCGTCCTGTTGGAACCACATGTCCTCCATGTCCATATTATCCAATTGGGGCCAAAAATATTCGGTTATCATTGAACGGTAGCGATTCGCATTCACAGTAATGTGCCGGTCTTGATTATCACGGAAGAAGTACGGCCCAATGACGCCACCGGCCCATAAACCGCACCAAACGTAATTTTTTCGGGATGCAATGATGACTCATGGATTACGTGTGGCTTGCTGTCTGCCAAAATATCGCATATTTTGCTTATTGACGAAGCCATTCAGCCAGAAATGAGCCTCATCGCTGATTGTTGAGGCCTCTTAAAGTTGAGGCGACTGACTTTCGGTAGTAAATTTTAATAATTTCGACTCATTGTTGGCTCGTACATCTTTCCATGATGAAATGGAAAACCTTACTGAAGAGCAATGTCAAAAGTCCCTATCGATTTACTTTTGTAGCGTCTCTGTTGAAAAAACCTTTACATGGTTCCTGCATAATGTTGCAGAGCCGTTTTTTTCAGCATTCACGCGATAATCTTCATCGTGCGTCGGTTTAATGGGAGTAGTTTCCTTAACCTAGTTCTGATTGCTGCAATTTTTATAGAGCCGGAAATGTGTTTCCACTGCTCTTCAGAATCATGGCAATGGGGCGGTAGTAATTTAGTGATTTTTTTTTGAGACCTTTGGTAATTTGATGCCTGGTGTCTTTATGTAGATAATGTTAGATAAACTAATGCAAATTAAAATCCAATGCAAATTAAAAAATCCCAACACTTGTGCTACCCTATATTAAATGGAGTGCCTAGACATCCGTGTCCACATTCAGTGTTCCACCCACCCCCTCCGGTTCCTCGATGACATGACGTAAGGGAGTTGGTGGTAACGTGCCAAATGGAAAACCTTTCGTCAAATTAAATTAGAAATTAATTAATTAACAAATTTCCACAAATTCATAAAGAATAATTTACATCAAATGATCATTATCGACAAATTAAATTTAAATTTTATTAAAAATCTGAATTAGTTTTCAATAAAATCTAAAAAATTGCAAAATTTATATAACATTATTATTACTTATATATTAAATAAATATATTATTATATTAAATAAAAATCTATGGTGAATCCCACAGTTTTTATTTTCTTTAGTTTAAATTTCTAGTATAAATCTGTTTCTAGCCCACAGTTCATCTATATGGGTGAGGACTTTGGAAATACAGGGCATTTCTATTTCATCCTTGTTACACTTTGTTGGCAATCATGAATATATTGATGGCATATGAATGTCTGTGCAGCTCCTGCATTCATTTTATCAATATTTTCCATATATATTGGAGAATATTTTTTTTGTTGTATAGCAGTGTACATTTATAGGTTTGGTTATGGTGGTTGGTGGACAGTATAAAAATAAAAATTGTACTTGTACTTGTCATTTTCAAACGGAAACGGAAACGTTTAATTCATAGTCATAAACGACTATCGATTACGGTTTATCAACTTTGTCTGTATCAGCAACGGGGTGTGCTGGAACAGTTGAAGTTGAAGTCTGTCTTATCCCACTATGACTTTGGATGATTTGTTGTCTTTATTTGAAATCTATCAGTGATTTTAAAATCAAATTTTTGAAATGCAATTTGCCGGCTTTTTCCTACAAACAAACGGTTCATACAAAGTTATGAGAGGTTTGGGGGACGCTTTTTGAATGGTAAATCATCTCTCAAACCTCTCATAACTTTTAGGTAATAGGGCCGAAAGTTTATATGTCTGTTACTAGGACAGGAAAGAAAAGGTTAAAATTACACAATTCTATCTGCCAGAAATCAATCGAAATCTGGGTTAACTTTTACTACTGATCACATTTTGGCTTTCAATTGATACAATCTATAGCAATTAATCTCTTAATGTAACATTTTGTAACCCTTTTAATCCTTTTAAATCACTCCTATTTAAACCCAATTTGTTGATTGTACTTTGATTTTAGCTAAAGCGCTTTTTATTTTTTCCTTGATTATTTTTAAATTTTTTTTCCCAGTGGTCCTGGCTGTTTTTCCGATTTATGCTGACATTTCATTTCGTCATGTCAAAGTGTTTCAATTAAAAATCAATTTAGGAAACACTTCTTTTTTCCGCTCTCTCTCTCCCCCTCACTCCACAAGATTTGATTTGAAAAATGTGAAATGTTTTCAATTGAACTCGATGAACCCACTGCAACGGTTGTTAATTATACAAAAGGGAAATGAATTTCAATATAACAAAATCGTATTGAAAAAGTAAAAATAAACTAAATTGTATCTACTTCCTATTAAACATTTGTTAAACGGTTTTTAGTTAAAGTTTAATAAAAGTCAAATATACGTAAATAAAAATTAAATATATTGCTATTTAGGAAAAATGTTCTAATTAAAACTAATTTATATTAAGAAAATAGTTACCATACATTTCAATCCACAAGCGACGTTTGTCAGAAATTCGTTATCTTTACTCAGCCACCTCACATGTGTGGCCTATGGCAGGCAGCAATGAAGAATTTCAAATACAATTTCCAATGAAATTCTGACTCTTGAACCTTAATTTTGAGCAAGTCTCTATTATATGAAAATGTCTACTTTATGTATGTCATTCAATATGGCAACTCTGGTGTAGATTCATCAAATCTGGCACTTCCATTATAAAGATTGGGGTTTTTGTTAGTACACGTACTAAAAATATGATGTCATAAAATGTTCGTCTTGTACAGTGATTTAAAAAGTTATCTCGGACATAACAGTAAATTGAATGGTAAAAATTTTTGTACGATAATTTGTTATGAACTTCCATTATAATCAAGTCGCCGGCAGTGTATCGATTAACTCGCTATGGCAAATGGAGGTAAGCTGGATCTTGGATCAACACAACCCATCAGAACTAATTCCCTCATGTCATGTGTGCTTACATGCTAGGGGCTAGTATGCATTTGTGTAACGTACCGTTGATCCAACTCGTTCATATCTCTGCGTCGTATGTAGAACTCAAAACGTCCGACTCCAGACTCATAAGGCGCCAGACTATCTGGGAAGATATTGACACTCGTCCCAGAAGAACTATTGCGTTGGCAAGAAAGTAACTTCGGTTTTCTCATATATATAAGTACTTTTGTTATTTTTTAAATGCTTTAGATCAGCTGACTAAATTATTTGTTACACTGTTACACAACTGATATTTCAAGCTTATGTCACATTTTTTTCCAGTGGTCAGTTTTCATTTAAATCGTGTTGAGAATATCAATGAACATAATGAGCATTTCCGTCATATTTTGCTCTTATACTTCAGAAAAGCCGCGGAAGCATACTAGGGTATGTGTGACGTATTTAGTTTGGATGCTTTAACAGAAAACACATACCAAAGCTGATTCAAAAAATTTCAAAAATTTCGTTTCACGACCAAAAGCGGCCACAGCAGCTGTACACTGAACGGAATAGCTTCGTCACAAGAATGAAAATGTTCGTCGCCCCAACAACTTTTGACATCGAAAATGTGCTAACGTACAGTTTCGTTCCCGCTACGAAAATCTTTTAATCAATGCTGTGGTTGTTGCGAAAATGAATATTTGTCATTGCAGCAACGACTCTGTTTCATTGCACCTATGAATATGTTCCATTGCTGCAATGAATATGTTTCATTGCTGCAATGATTTTGTTTCACTGCTGCAATGAATTTGTTTCGTGGCTACAATGAACTTGTTTCAATGCTGCCATGAATTTGTTTCATTGTTTCAAGGAATTTGTTTTGTTGTTGTAATGAATTTGTTTCATTGTTGCAATGATTTTGTTTCACTGCTGCAATGAATTTGTTTCCTGGCTACAATGAACTTGTTTCATTGCTGCCATAAATTTGTTTCATTGTTGCAAGGAACTTGCTTTGTTGTTGCAATGATTTTGTTTCATTGCTCCAATGAATATGTTTCGTTGCTACAATGAACTTGTTTTGATTATGTTTCATTCCTCCAATGAATATGTTTCGTTGCTACAATGAACTGGTTTCATTGCTGCCATAAATTTGTTTCATTGTTGCAAGGAATTTGCTTTGTTGTTGCAATGAAGTTGTTTCATTGCTGCAATGATTTTGTGTCGAAGCAGCAATTATTTTGTTTTACTGTTGCAATTAATGTTTTGGAGTGTGTTTGAAATTATTTACATTGGTTACAGCTACAACTGAATACTTCTTTGTCCATTCAATTGCATTTTTAGTGGCTCTTTCGCTAACGCTGTGTCACTTTCTTTGCTATTTTGTTGCTTCTTGCATTCTTTTTGTTTGTCGATTTTCTTTGTACTTCATTTACAAATATAAAAATTTATTTTTCCCGATGCTTTCATCCCATTTCTCTCTTCAACTTCAAAAAACTTAGTTTCGTTCCGTTAAGAACTCAGTCGTTGCAGCAACGAAATTGTTTCGTTAGATATAAATGTTGACAAACAGTCTCAATATCACACACTAATTTTGCTTTGGTTTTGTCATAAGTACAAAAACAAAAAGATGACAAAAAGTATTGAATAGTATAGAGAAGTGATGATACGAGTATTTGATAATTTTCGAGGTGATTTTGGTATTCTTCCGAGGTAAAAAAGTCCATATCCACTACAAATATGAGCCCTGGTATAGATAACTTATTGTGCTGTTGCTCCGGTCTCATGTAGAGAGTCAGAGTAAAAGAGCAAAAACGAGTCTTATTCTGTTTATAGAATATTTCAATATAAATGCACCATTTCCACATTGCTATTACATAAAACAATAAATGATTCATACATAAATGGCTCAAAAGGCATCAATGTTGCACATCAAAATTATGAATGGACCAAGTTATGACAAAAAGAGAGTAATACGTTTTGAATCATTAGCCAGATGTCGCCAGTGCTTTTGAGTCATACAATTCGTTCCATGAGTTCTCTATACTATTCAAAACTCTTTGGCGACGACGACCTGCTTGTTTGTTCGCTGCCGCTACATCAATACCATCACACTCATTTTAAGGCAGACATTATTGTTATACAACAACCACGTATGTGATGCTATCGCTGTGTGTTGTTTGCATGTGTTCACTTTGATAGATTGCTCTACCCGTGCCTATAGATGTTAACACAACAAAAAGGTTACGGTCTTTTCTTTTATCGAAGCCTACCAAACAGTAAGCATAATGGTTCATTTTCATGAAAAAAAAACCTTTTCATCAAAAAAATTTGGTTAAATTAATAAATAAATTAATGCAAATAAATATGTTTATACATAGAGTTTAGAAAGACCTTTGTAATGATAACCATTTCAACCAGAAGTGATAATAAATGGCTAACTTATACCCGATTATACATTCAAGCTTTGGATGCCATTATTTCAGAAAATATGGACCACCGCACCGTTTCCTGCACTATCGGTCCAAAAATAAAACGAAAAAATAGGACATTTGTTGAAAAAGGAAATTTGCTCCCGTCTGTGTTTGTTAGTTTTTTGTACAGTTCCTGTACTTCTGTGTACACTTTTTGTACTTTATGTGTATCGGTTAAACTTCTTGTACTTTTGTTTACACTTTAATGCTTTTGTGTACCCCTTTTGTTCTTTTGTGTACGCTCTTTGCACATATGTGTACAGAATTTGTACTTTTGTGTATACTTGTTTACTCTTGTGTGCACCTTCTGTACGTACCCCTGTTGTGCTTTCGTGTACATTTTTTGTACTTTCGTGTACTCTTTTTAACTTTTGTCTACATTTCTATACTTTTGTGTGCACTCTTTTTACTTTTGTGTACACTTGCTATTTTTATCTACAACTTTTGTTCCTTTGTGAGAAATTGTTTACTTTTACGTAAACTTTTTATACTTTTATGTGAACCTTTTCTACTTTTGTGTAGTGTTTGTATGACATTTTTGTATTTTTTGTACACTAATTGTAATTTGGTGCAGATTTTCAGTATTTGCACTTTTGTAACTTTGCGTGCAATTATTGTACTTTTTGTAAAGTGCGTATATTCTCGTGTACTCTTTTTGTACCATTTGTGCACGTTTTGTAGTTTTGTGTACACTTATTGTGATTTTGTGTACAATTTGTGTACTTTTTTGTATACTTTTCGTACTTTTAAATGCACTATTCGTATTTTTGCATACACTGTTTGTATTGTTGTGTACACTTATTATATTTTAAATTTATATTGCTTCCAGTTTTCGTAACATTCAGTACACTTTTTGTATTTTTGTGTACTTTGTGTATACTTTTGTACTTCTTGTACTTTTGCGTAAAGCTTTTGTACTTTTTGGGTACTTACACATTTTTATACTTTTGTGTATACTGTTTATACTTTCATGCACAGCTTTTGCAGTTTTGTGTAAAACTTGTTTACTTCTGTGGAACGGTACGTGATATTCCACTCTAGCCGATTTCAATACCCTTCCATTAAAAGTTTCACTTAAAAAATCTCCTTGGATATCATTGAAATCACATTGTACAAAAACTATATTTTAAATTGAAGTCAAAGCGGTTTAAGTCAACCCAATCCTCATGATTAGAATCGTACGTTTATTAAACGTTTGTCCACACCTTTGCAATCTACCTACATATATCAATTCGAAATGTATTCGATCTAATTAGAGTAGATGTAAGAACTTAATACTCTTTGCATTCTTCCATTCAGCTGTGGCTTCTTCATGCATTCTAAAATAACCTCAAGAGAATTATTAATAATAGAAGAATACGATACAGTTTATTACGAGCTATATCCGTTTCAATTATTAACCAATCAAACACTTCAAGTGGCATTTGTGCCTAATGCCACCTCATCAAGTGCAAAACTAATTTACTCACCACTCACTTATTAATCCACCACCCTGGAAACTTGTACTTCCGCTAATTAATGGGAAACTTCTGCGAAGTAATTCCTGAACATTTGGCCAATACATAATTTATGACAGCTCATATTTTCCATTAACTTTTTAGCCTACCATCGAAACAGCTGCCAAATAATTTTTAGCACAAGATAAAAGTGAAAGCCGTTAAGACATTAAAGGGGATGGCTCAGTCTATCAGTTGTCAGTAATTTGAAAGACATAATAAATACAATGAATGGTCATTATAATAATGGTATGACTATTATTTAACAGATACCCGGACTGGTAACTTCTCTCCAAACATGCTAATAGACAATTATTTGAAAATTGCAAACGAATGGGCAACCCGACAAAGGGGTATTGTGTGAAGCACCCGCGCCACAATGTGCCAACACAACTGTCTATCTCGCTGGTACACTTGTATCACGTTTGCCCATTTACACCGTTTTGCCAGAGTAGTCATCTTAGTATTGTACTCAGCTCTACTGTTCTATTTCCGTTTCCTATCTCGATGACTTGTGAGAATGGGTGATTAAATAAAGTAGCAGTGGTTCGGAGGGAAACTTCAATGTTAAAACAATATTATATTTTTAATACTTAAAATATTTTAGTTGTTGTTTTAGGGAGAGTTCCAAGATTGATTAAATGTAATAAAAAAATATTTATCATTTTCGATTTTAATAATACTTCGCAAATATATTCGCATAATACCTGGAATTTTAACAAAGAGTCATATCGGAAGGTTTTCAAATTTTCAAACCTCAATCAACTTTGTCAAAAATATAAAAAATATTTCAAATACCACATAAAAACTCACAACCTTTTGATTTATATGAAATTAGCTTTTAAGATAACATTTTCTCGATATTGACAACAAGTAGATTGTAAGATGGTAACACTAATCCCTCCTTGGGATGTAATGGGTACATTTCAAGCTTACCCTTGTGATATGTCACATTATTTTCAGTGGTCAGTTTTCATTTAAATCGTGTTGAGAATATGAATGACCATAATGAGCATTTCCGTCATATTTTGTTCTTTTATTTCCGAAATGCCGCGGAAGCATACCAGGGTATTTGTGACGTGTTTACTTTGGATGCTTTAACACAACGCACATACCAAAGCTGGTTCAAAAAATTTCGTTCTGCAAATTTCACGATCAAAAGTGGCCACTGCATCTCTACACTGAACGGAATAGCTTCGTCACAAAAATAAAAATGTTCGTCGCCCCAAACAACTTTTGACTTCGAATGTGTGCTAACGTACAGTTTTGATTCCGCTACGAAAATATGTTCATCTATGCTGTGGTTGTTGCGAAAATGAACATTTGTCCTTGCAGCAACGATTTTGTTGCATTGCAGCTATAAATATGTTTCATTGCTGCAATAAATGTGTTTCATTGCTGCAATGAATTTGTATCATTGATGCAAGGAATTTGCTTTGTTGTTGTAATGAATTTATTCATTGCTGCAATGAATTTGTTTCGTTGCTGCAATGATTTTGTTTCGTTGCTACAATAAACTTGTTTCATTACTGCCATGCATTTGTTTCATAGTTGCAAGGAATTTTCGTTGCTGTTGCAATGGTTTTGTTTCATTGCCTCAATGAATATGTTTCGTTGCTACAATGTAAATGTTTCATTGATGCCATGAATTTGTTTTTATTGTTGCAAGGAATTTGCTTTGTTGTTACAATGAATTTGTTCCATTGCTGCAATGATTTTGTGTCAAAGCAGCAATGATTTTGTCTCATAGCTGCAATGATGTTGTTTCACTGTTGAATTGAATGTTTTGTAGTGTGTTTGAAATTATTTATTTATTAATCTTTAACTATTACATTGGTTATAGTTACAACAAAATACTTCTTTGCACATTCAATTGCATTTTTCGGGGTTGTTTTTGCTTTAGATGCGTCACTTTTTTGCTGTTTTGTTGCTGTTTTGTTTGTCAGATTCGATAAAAATATAGAAAATATTTAAAATACCACATAAAAACTTACAGTCTTTCGGTTTATAACAAATGAGCTTTTAAGATAAAATTTTGTCGATATTGACAACAAATAGATTATAAGAAGGTAACACTAATCCCCCCTTAGTATGCAATGGGGAAATGTTGTTACGATTTTCCTTTATCCATATCCTTTTCAAACAATGTTTTAATTACTAAATATAAATACTAACATAAAGATCATTTTAAATTACGAGAAATACAACCGTTTTAGTTCTGTTTATTTTACTGATACAGTACAAAGTTAGCACCGTCCAGTAAGTCTATATTTTAACCTCTATACTATTACTTAATGTTGATCTCACTATTGCCGACGATTTTATATTCACACGATCACTAGAGTTACAGACCGTCACCTAATAGCTACAGGCCTATAGTATGTTAAACTGCCAGGATAAAATATTGGAAAAAGTTATTCTACGACGAATAAATGATTTTTTAGAAAATAACAACGTTCTAAAAAAGGAGCAGTTTGGGGTTAGAAAAGAACACTCAGCAACGCATCAGGTACTAAGAATAGTAAATATTATTTCTAAAAATGAAAGAAGAAACTCTGGCATACTATTCTTGGATATTGAAAAGGCCTTCGACACTATATGGCACGATGGTTTGTTGTTTAAACTGAAACCCTTTAATTTCCCATTGCATATTAAAAAAAATTGTACAAAAGTTTCCTGTCAGATAGATCGTTTATTGCGAGCCTGGAAAATGCATCATCAACACAAAGAAGTATTCCAGCAGGTGTTCCCCAGGGTTCAGTACTATCGCCAGTATTATATAATATATATACATCTAATTTCAAATTGTTAAAAACCATACCCACAGCGTTGTATGCAGATGATACCGCCATAATAATGTCAGGCAAGGTCTCAAATGCCATTATTACAAATATGAGAAAGGCACTCCATTATGCTGAAAAATATTTTGTGAAGTGGATAATAAAAATATAGGAGTGCAAAACACAGCTATAATTTTCCCCTATAACAAGTCGTCCAAAAGAATACCAAGCATACCTCTGATTATTCAGGGCTCTGAAATAGCTCTTCGAGATTCTATAAAATATTTAGGAATAACTCTTGATAAAAAGCGTTTCCGTTACTTAATAGGAAGTCAACATTAAATACAAACACTAAAGTCTTTTTATACAAGACCGATTTTAGCACACAGATGCCAGACCTGGTACTACAGATGTGCAAAAACCCATTTAAAAAAGCTGCAAATAATACAGAATAAAAACCTGAAAATTATTTAAAATTTACCCACATATTAGCTGCATAAAAATTTTAACCAAGATATGTACAACTCTGTGGTCCGGAGATTGACAACAAGCTTTGAAGACCGCAATAGATCTTCAAATTACGAATTAATAAGAAATTTAGAATTATAATCATATTCAACAAATTCTTCGTCGAAATTGCTGGAAGCAATTATAAATAAATTACTTTAAATTTCATTAGATGTTTACTATCTTTTTTTACCTTGAATGTCCTTAAAATTAAATTATAATGAAGTCATTTAAAAAACAAACATACTCCCACTTGCTGCAATAATATCTAGTAATAACTCAAACCATGTAAATATCATTATATATTCTATTTTATAACACTGTTGTAATGATAGCAAAATAAATAAAAAAAAAATTAATTTCAGTTGTGGGACAAAATTCAATCATGCCAACCACAATTCGGTTGTGACAACCGTAATATGTTACCAAACGCCGAATTCTCGTTTACGACACAGATTCATATCTAACGATCATTTCTTGTAGTGTAATCAGCTGCTTAGGCTATTGCCACTTACTTACTACTTACTTACTTATCCGGTCTCGGACAACCCCGGGGGGTCAGGGACCTTACAAAACGAAGATAACATATTTCGCCAAGTGTACGCAGGGATTCGTCAACCTGATCCCTCCAGCGGAGTCTTGGTCTTCCTATTTTTCGTCTTCCTTCGAGTTCGGTTTCGAAAAGCCTTCGCGCTGGTTCATCTTCATCCATTCTACTGACATGGCCTAGCCAGCGCAATCGCGTTATCTTGATCCGCTTAACTATGTCAATGTCAGGATAAAGCTCATACAGCTCATGATTTATGCGTCGCCGATACTCGTCGTTGCGCACTATAGGGCCATAAATTTTTCGGAGTATTTTTCTCTCGAAGACTCCTACAGATGTTTCGTCTGCTTGTGATAGGACCCAGGATTCTGCGCCATAAAGCAAGGCAGGTTGAATGAGAGTCTGGTACAGCTGGACTTTTGTTACTCGAGAGAGGGCTTTACCTCTAAAGTGCTTGCTTAGCCCAAAATAACATCTATTCGCAAGCACAATTCTCCGTTTGATCTCAAGGCTGACGTTGTTGTTTTTGTTCACGGCAGATCCGAGGTATATAAATTCGTCCACTACCTCGAAGTTATAATGGTTATCAACGTTCACGCTTTGGTCTAATCGCGTGGAGGCCCTGTTCGTTGAAACCATTAATTTTGTCTTGTCCTCATTCACCGTCAGACCCACTTTTGCTGACTCC
This sequence comes from Phaonia tiefii, assembly GCA_963931995.1. Classification (NCBI taxonomy): domain Eukaryota; kingdom Metazoa; phylum Arthropoda; class Insecta; order Diptera; family Muscidae; genus Phaonia; species Phaonia tiefii. The sequence continues at coordinate 74,559,203 of OZ008368.1, forward strand.
TTCTCAATTCTCGAAAAAACCGCAGTAACTTCTCTAATTGTGCGCCCAATGATATCTATATCATCAGCATATGCGAGCAGCATGTGACTTTTGCTGCTGATGGTTTTGATCATGTTGACTGCAGCTTTTCTCATAATGATCTCCATTAAGATGTTAACGAGATCGCACGATAGGGTGTCGCCTTACCTGAGGCCTCGCTTAGTTTCGAAAGGTTCGGTAAGATCTTTACCAACTTTCACTGGGGATTTGGTGTTCGTCAAGGTCATGCTGCAAAGGCGTATGAGTTTTGCAGGACTACCAAGCTCAGACATGGCTTCATAGAGTTTCTCCCGTATCGGACTATCGAAGGCCGCTTTATAATCGATAAATAGATGATATGTGTCAATTTGTTTTTCGTGTGTCTTCTCCAGGATTTGGCGTAGCGTGAAAATCTGGTCAGTTGTCGATTTTCCAGGCCATTTCCAGACAATTGCCACACAGTGTATTTAGTCTTTAAAAATCGGTTATAAAAATCTTTTCGTTCACATATTCACATACATATATATGAAAACCCAACGTTTGAATTCTTTTAGGGACTTTAAGAACAAGAGGCAGAACAAATGCTGCATTTTTCTTCAGAAACAAAATCGCCATAAGTCACTACATAACTTTCTGCAATAATCGAGAACAGACGGTTTTAAAACGAGATAGTTTTGGAAAACAACTGGTGTGATTTATAACAGCTATAAACAGCCGATTGGGATGCCTTTTAGTCAGTCTCATTTCAAACACCTAAAAGTATACCTTGGCAGGAAATGGCGTTATTTAGAAGCTACTTATTTTTGAAATGCTAAGTTTAGTATTGTACAAACTAAAAGTAATATTGGTACTATCTGAAAGAATCTCGTTGCATTAATGGGAAATAGAATAGCACGAAAAACAACAACTAATACGTTCTCAACAATATATTAAAATGCTGGAATGTTTCCAATTATAATCACTTCGCAACCACTGTCGAATTGGAGTCACTCTTTCCTTGGTAATAAGTGTAATTCTAAATATTGATGATGACTTAGAAAGTAACGACCAAATACATGAACCAGTTCAGTCACGAATAAGCCGCGCACACACCCACGTAATATCACTAATTTAGACAACAGCAACTTACAAGAATACAAGGTTTGGTTAGATGAGGTGTTAATGGCAACCCTACAGAACAACCATTAAGTTTGCTTCAACAAGCTCAAAACTAAGTTAACGCTCAAATGAACGATATCGAGATATACGACTTTTATGAGTTTAGGATTTTGAATCCTGTAATAAAGAGTTGTGGCCTTCGGTGGTGCAATAATGAGTTTGCGCGGCTCTTGTGCATGAGAAGCTGGGGTTCAATCGCTGCTCTGACCGCCTTACATTTCCTTCGACGACGGCCACGTCGCTTAGTGATGGCGACACTATCGAGTACTTAGCCGAGAAAAAGTTTCTTAAAATAATTACAAGTTCCTAAATTGCTGAGATATCCATACGATAAAAACTCGAAAATGTATATAGTTCTAATAAGGTGTAATGTATGTTTGGATTCATAAATATTTTGAATTGAATTAAATACAGTTTTTACACCGATACTCGATAGTGTCGCCGTTACTATGAGAGGTGACCGCCGTCGAAAGCAATTAAGGTGGTCAGAGAAGGGACCGAAGCCAGGATCTCATGTATACGATGCGCGCACACTAAACATTGCACCACCGACAGCCACAACTGTTAAGGTTAATTTACAATTTTCCCACATCATACTCAACGGACCGACTCCATCATAATGCAAATGTTGATATTGAGGTTTTTAAAATATACACAGGTTGTCTCAGTGAGAATGCACTTTTTTATTTTAATATAAAAATCGAATTTTTTCAGATATTCCTTTTTTTGATTGGATTATAAACACTAAATTTTCCGAATAAGTATAGAATAAAATATCCGTCAAATGGACCGCACAGATCTGAAGACAGTTCCTTACTCTCTTCATGAAATTTTCCATGACATTTTCACCGAGATGTGGCTGTATCTCACCGATGACGCGTTGGATCTTGGATTTAAGCTCAGGCATTGTTTCTGGTTTAGTCGCATAAACCCGAGATTTCACAAAATCCCAAAGAAAGAAATCCCACAGCGTTAAATCACATGATCTTAGTGGCCACACGTTGAAACATCTGTATTTCTTTCTTGTTTGGATGCAAATACAAGGTGTGTTTGGGGCTTGTCACAAATATGGTGAACTTGTGTCCAAACACATTGTGTTTGCTATTCAATATTACATGTTTGAGACATAATGATTAATATATAATAACATATGTATTTCTCATCCAAATATGACTTTGTTTGTGATACAAACACAGCTGTGTTTGGTGCAAAGTTTACTCCTTTTTCTAGCTATGCTCTGTCGAGAGAGAAAACTACTGAAAGGCTATTTTTGGATATTCCTTAATTTTGCATACATATTCTTGAATGAGTTTTTAAATGAATTGAGTATTTATGTTGACTGATCTGTGGAGTTTTAGTTTCATGCCTTAAGTCGCCCATCGTTTGTTTGGGAGGAAAGACGCGTAAAAGTATGCATCTTTACAAGTTAACATGTTAATGTTTGGATTTAAATATACGCGAGTCTTACAGCCAAAGTCACGATATCGAACGTTAACGTTCGCTTTCTTTCTATGCGACAAACAGCTGATTTGGGAGCCACAAACAAGTGAACGAAAACATATACATATAAAAGCAAGTCACTATCTTTCGACTTGTCGCTCGTATGGTTTTACGTGTGTGTGTGTGGTTGTTGTTCAAAGCAATAACATAAAGTTGACGTTTGCCATTTAATTTCGGGGCGAGAGAGAAGAGTACGAAGAACCAGTGTCTGCAAATGCCGCAAAGTTGGCGTTTTTGTGCTGAAATGGAAATATATTTTAATAACAAATTTTTTAGAATGACATTATTTTCTGGCCATTGTGTTTCTTCCATTGAATTCTATATAAATTGTTTTTGTTTCAAGCTTTTATTTGATTTCCAGCTATGCGACAACCAAAAGACAAGTGACTGGTTTTGACATTTTCGTTCGCGTAGCCGACAGCGAAAATAGTTAGTGGCTTCCGATTTTGCAAACACACAATCACACAATTACATTTAAAACCTGGGATAAGAACGAAAGTGAGTGACTGGCTTTCGTTCGCTTAGGTTTTCTTTCGAGATCGTGACTTTGGCTGTAAGACTTGAAAACATATGAATTGTTGCAATGTGTTCCAAAGATATACATTTTTCATGCAGAATTAGTTTCGGAGAGTATGTTAATTTCTTGAGATAATTTGTTCTGGAATTCGTTGCTGCATTAAATCGATTGTTTCATTCGCAGTGTGGGACGTGGTGCCGTCTTGCTGAAACCACATGTCGTCCATATCCAGGCCGTCCAGTCGAGGCCACAATACCTCCATTATCATATTCCTGTAACGAATGTCACAGTTCACGCAAACAACGCCACCTGACTAATAATCCGCCCGAGACAGTTGCGCGTTGTGGGTGCATTAGTTTCTCATGGATTGTAAGAGTATTTTCTGAGCCCCAAATTCGACAATTCTATCTAGTCACGAAGCCATTCAGATGGAAATGCGCTTCATCGGAGAAAATCACTTTTTTTTGGAAAATTGGCATTGACTCCACTTTGCTCCGTTGCCCACTGTACGAATTACCGGCGCTTACCATGGTCTGCTGGTTTGAGATCCTGAGTAAGTTGCATTTTGTACGCATGAATGTGGAGGTCTTTTGTGAAAATTCGCTGCGTAGTGCTTCGTGAAATTTGAATTTGTTGACAACGATGCCGAGTTGATGTTTACGGGTTTTCGGCGACACTCTCGTGTACAGCAGTAATATTTTCAAGAGACCGACCGGTACGTTGACGCAAGGAGTCTTACTGTCCAAAAATTGTTCTTCAAATTTTTTTTGACCACTCTTCGAATGGTTGTCACATTAGAGATTTTTCTCGACTGAAAATTCATTGAAGATTGCGAGCGGTCTCAGCATAACTTTCCAAATTTTTGTAATAAGTTTTCACAATTATAACGCGTCGTTCTTTCGTAAAGCGCTACATTTTTAATAATCGGAATAAACATAAGTGACAGCTGCCAAATTTCAAAGTTGCCACTTGCACAAAAAATGTTTAATTTTATGAATAAAATAAACTGAATTGAATTGAGGTCAATACATCTCAAATCGCCGACCTTGAAACTTTTCAGAATTAATGACATCTGCTGCTCATATGGGCATTATCTTCAAAATTAGACATTTAAGTGCTAAATCCATAATTACAATATTTTTACTTATATCCCCTAATAAACACAAACAAGCGGCAGCAGCAATTTATTTTTATATATCGCACCCTAAATATAAAAGGGGCACAACTCAAAATTTTCAAATTTTAATTTTTTGCTTAAAAACAATAACCAAGGACCATTTCTATTCACTGTAAAAATCTGACGTCGTTTACTCTTCTCTTTCGTAAAAAAAATCCTTTATGAATATGTCTATTAGTGAGTATTTTCATACATATTTCTAATTAACCAAATCAGTTTTTTGCCTCTACTGAATAATTGAGAATTTTGAGTTGTGCCCCTTTTGTATTTAGGGTGCCATTGTATCTGTTATCTTTTATTTTGCGTTGCGTAATGGGGGCTAAATGAAAAAAAATTGAAGAACTTTTGTTTGAACACTATTATGCTACAACCCCACTATTATCAACTATATTGTTTACCTTTGATTTGGTTTGTGTCTAGACTAACGGCTTGCATCATAAAGAAAGAAATTAATTAGATGCCTCACAAATGTTGCTAAATTTCTTGTTTAATGGGAAATTTTCTATGTGAAGCCTGTATATATTGTAGTAAAGTAAATTTAGAAAAGCCAAAGTGCAAGACTGGCAAAAAAAAGTTATATTTTTTGTACAATATAAAGTAATAAAAAGTTTATTTTCATAAAAATTATTGAATTTTATTACCATTACTTTTATTACCTTTTATTTGAAAAAATTCCTTTTCTTAAAAAACTACTTGTATTTAAAAAAAAGAACATTTTCTTAAATATGTATCTTTTCTTAAAAAAGGTAAATTTTCTCAAAAAAAAAATACCTATTCATCTTCTTAAACAAAGTACCTTTTAAAAAAAATCAATAAGTGTTCGTACTCACGGATGATGTGTTAACACCTTTTTGCTACACGGTACCTGTTCGATTTCTATGAACACATTAGTAAATGTTACACTGGAAAATAAAAAATAATAGTTTTTTATGCTGAACATCAAATGACTCGCTTTGTTTGGCCATAGCAACAACAACGAAACAACCAAACACACAACATCACACATACTTTGTCCAAAGTAGCTGACGTATACGTGTGTCACATAACCACATGTTTGCCATATCAAGAGCAACGAAACAGCGAAACACACAACATCACACATACTTTGTACAAAGTCGCTGACGTATTAGTGTGTCACCATTACGTCGACTGCGCAAATGAAATTTTGCGTGGCTATGCTTTATATCTCCGTTCAACAACAGCAACAGACACATGTCCATACATACATTATTATGTTAATACATACGCTATAGACACAATTTCGTTTGCCTCACCCCTGCCACACCACTCTTCATTGCTCTCTTGCTCGCTCATTTTTGTTTAACACGTATTTATTCTCTTTCGCAGTCGCAGAAAATCTGGTTTTAGCAGCAGCATAAAATCTGGTTTTAGCAGCAGCATAAAATCTGACTTTGATAGATTTAGTCCCTATACGCCGCTATAGATGTAAACACATCAAAAAAATACTTTGTCTTAAAGAAGTACCTTTGCTTAAAAAAGTAAATTTTCTTACAAAAAGTACCTTTGTAGCGGACCATATATTTACATACTATCTTCTTACATAAAACCCTTTAATTATTGTCAACATAACTCTTTTTTGTGTTATTGTTTAATTTTCATTCAATTATTTAAATTAACTTTTCAATAATTTACGATATTTTTATTCGAGTGTATTCAATTACTAATATTGATTTGCCATAAAAAAAATGGTTTCCCGTTACATCCTACGAGGGGATTAGGGAGAGCTTCTCGATTTGCCATAAGATCTCATGTAAATAAGTTGAGTAAATATTGTTTTGTGATATACATTAGAGGTAACGGTCCTCTCGTGTTCTCCCAGTGAGAATTATATCTTATCTTCTTATTGAGTTTTCTCTAATGAATGTAACACTCACTTAAATGTAGTGCTGTGCTAGTTGCACTAGTGTAACTGATCATTGTATTTCCATTATCTCTCAATCCAATGTTCGAACACTTTATCTTTTGTACTCAATATTTGCATAATTTGTACTCAATATGTGTATTATTAAATGTTGCTACATAAGAGGATGCACTGAATATGATTTGTCACTCTGGATGTTGAATTCGAAAATAAATGTTCAAAACTAAACTAAACGGAAGCTTGTTTTATTCACTAAACCAACCCAATAATTTATTAGTTAGTGTGGACGAGATTAGACTCTACAGTCAGTTTCGACCCTCTATTATAAAATAAAGGAAACTAAATACGTTCTTGGATGCTGTCGTCTGGTTCGTTATATTTTCACATACATAAATAAAACATCGAAACCTTAAATGATGTGAAGTGGTCTGTCTACCCACGAATCCTACACCTTGTCTTAAAAAAAGTATTTTTTTTTAACAAGTACCTCTTCTTAAAAAAAGTAAATTTTCTTACATCAAATTGCCTTTTCTTAAAAAATTAACTTTTCTTTAAAGAGTATATTTCTTATGAACCAAATTACTTTTCTCGAGATACGAACCTACTCTTAAAAATGTACCTATTATTAAAAAAAATCATTTCTTAAAAAAACCTTTTCTTCAAAAAATACCTTCTCTTAAAAAAATACCTTTTCTTACAAAAATTCCTTTTCTTAAAAGTACTATTTCTTAAAAATAAAATAATACCATTTCTTTTCTTTTCTTCAGATAAGTAGCTTTTCGGAAAATAAGTACATTTTCTTAAAAAAATAACCTTTTCTTATAAAGAGTGCCACTTCTTTAAAAAAAAAATACCTGTTCTTAAAAAAAGAATTTCTTTGTAAAAAAAATCATACTCTTATGGCTTTTCCTTACAGATAGTACTTCTTCTTAAAATTAGTACCCTTTCTTAAAAAAAACATTAGCTTTTAATAAAAGAACTATCTCTCTTACAAAAAGTACCTTTTCGGGAAAATATAATCCATATTCTTACAAAAACGGCCAAAAAATATACATTTTATAAAAGAACGATTTCAAAAAGTTTCTTTACTTAAAGATCCATTTAAATTATCATATTTTTCAACAGGCGCCTTAGGCGTGTTGGAACTAAATATTACATAATACACTCCGGTTCACTTACTGAAAGGCACTACAAATTCCATATTCAGCAGCCTGTATCTTTTGCAATTTGTAACCGATTGGTGAATTTTAAAGTGGAAATGGAAGCTAAACATCTTGAGATATAAAAAAATCATGACAATAGCGGTTTCTTAACTAAAGAACTTTTTTGAGCCATTTATAAAAAAAGTCCAAAAATGTGCTATTTTTTTTTTTGTTCACTTGAATAAAGAAACTTTATTACTTTTTATTATTTTTAAAGTAAGCGATGATATTTCGTCATTTTACTCGTCAAAATGGCAAAACAAAAAATGTTAAATCTATCGGCAAAAACTAAAATCAATGTTTACCGCTGTGACGGATATTCTAACCGCGCAATGGCTAAAAATATTGAACGGAGCGAAACATTTGTCGGCAATTACATCAAGGACCCCGAAGGGTATGGAAAAAATTTTAAAGGAAGGGTTTCATTGTCTTTATCTACGTATGAGAAAAGAAAAATCATCAGAATTGCTTCTAATTCTGCATTATCCTTGTCCAAAATAAGAGCTCAAGCTGGAGTGGAAGCGAGCAAGTCATCAGTACGCAGAGTAATTTTTTATTGTATTTGTATTTGTATTTATTGATCCATATTAATTTTACAAAATCTTTAAGTATTTAATTAAATGTACATATAATATATATTTTTTCCATCTAGCGTCCAAGGACTTTTCTAGATTTACTAGTTTTGTTCTATATAAGTTAAATAGGCCCTAAGGCCAGACCATTTTATCAGTCACAAATTTATCATATTCAATTAATTATTTGGGGAAAGGATTAAAAAACCCAGAAACTCTTGCCCTACGCAGAGTAATTAAGAGCTATGGGTATCTTAACTACCTGAAATTACAAAAACAAAGGCGCCACCTAATGCTCCTCGTAAAGAAAGGCAGCTTTTCAATTCGCAAGAGACTACATGGTATGGGATGTGCAGCAAAGAGGTCATGTAAATGACTGGAGATCCGTTGTATTTACGGATGAGAAGAAGTTTAATTTGGATGGGCCTGATGGCTACAACTATTATTTCCATGATGTTCGCAAAGAAAATCGTTTTTTGAACCGACATCACAGCCGAGAGGGCGGCTTTATGGTGTGGGGTGCTATTACGTAACTATGGCACCATCGATCTTGAATTTCAAAGTGCAAAAATTACTGGTGCAAGCTATATAACGTTATTGGAATCGGCTTTTCCGAAGTTCAGCGAACTATTAGGTCCCATATCTTGGATATTGCAACAGGATAATGCCCCTATACACAACGCCAGAGTAGTAAAGGAGTTCATTGGAAGCCAAAATTTTAATATTCTTGACTGTCCACCCTATATGCGCCAGATCTAAACATTATCGAAAATGTCTGGGGTTGGTTATCGCGTAAGGTCTATGAAGGAGATAGACAATTTGATGACGACAAGCAGTCACTAATTCAGGCCATTAAGAATGCTTGGAATCAAATTTCGTTGGATTAAATAAATTCTCTTTAACTCTCAATGAAAACCCGTATATTTGAAGTTGTTAAAAACAAAGGGGGTTGTACCCATTACTAATAGTTCTTAAATAAAGTAAAATAAATTTAAAAAAAAAACAAGAAAAACTGTTTTTCATTAAAATTAGTTAAAGTGCCTTTATTCAAGTGAACCAAAAAAATAGCACATTTTTTGACTTCTTTTATAAATTGCTCAAAAAAAGTTTTTTAGTTAAGAAACCACTATAGTCATGATTTTTTTATATTTCAAGATATCTAGCTTCTACTTCCATTGTAAAATTCTGCAATCGGTTACAAATTGCAAAAGATACAGGCTGCTGAATATGGAATTTTTAGAACCTTTAAATAAGCGAATCTTCGTTCCAACCGGGTGTCCCCTGTCACCTCATGTGAGTTTTTTAATATAATTACTATTTTCAGGATTTAAAAGTCAGTTGTCGCCGAATCAATAAATGTCTTCGGTTAGTGACTTGTGTAAATACACACAGCAGTGGCTTAACGGGCTAGACGCTGCTGAAGATGATGCTTCACAAACATCGAAACGATCGTCCAGCGAATGTGAGTTCGAATCCCACCTGCGGCATTTAAATTTTTTGCACTAACCGGAGAAAACATGATCTCTTACAGCCTTAAAGGAAATTACAACTTTAAACATAACGAGGATCTAAAACAACTAAATTTGAAAACGTTGTCACCGAATTAAAAATGAATTCCGTTCTACCACCAGAATTCATGGGAATTCATATGTCTGAACCTCTTTAATTCCAAATTCGGTTATTACAACCGAAATTATAGGAACTGTTGTTGATAGAGAGAACAAAATTTTGAACTCAGGTTGCTTCAACTAAATTTCAGTTGTGGGGACAAAATTCAATAATGCCAACCACAATTCGGTTGTGGCAACCGTAATTCGATGGCAACAGTCGAATTTGCGGTTACTATTTTTGTATAATTTGTATATGTGTGTTAAGCAGGATATCATCCACCACTCTCTTAGTCCTTCAGATATCCCAAATGAGATTAATTCAAACGAATTTCAATTGGTGAGGCTAAATTCGAGTGCTGCAACCGCAATACATTACAAAACGCGTTTACGACGCAGATTCACATATCAAACAACAAATTTCTGTTAGTGTAATCAGAAGCGTAGACAACAGCCACCCACAATATTAAGTCTTTAAAAATCTGTTACAAAAATCTTTTCGTTCACAAATACACATACATGCATATGTATGAAAAGCCAACGTTTGAATTCATTTTCACTTGTGTTGGTAATCCCTGTCACAGGTATCCCTTAAGTATACAAATGTTCAATTAGTCTAACTTAGAAATGTGAAATGTTTGTTTTATTTGCGAGACAACATAATCATTGAAGTTTAGCTCGATTAAAATAATCCAAATAAAATGAACAGATGCAGTTCCCACAAACGCCCAGATAGTCACCACCCATATACTAACACACACACAAAAGCGTACACACTTATAACCATACGTCGGCCTTACCATACACATACATACACATCCACTCTCACTCATATACCATAATTTAATGCTACGGCAGCAACAAAGGCAGTTATAATAAGAGCCAGCACTACAAGTGCAGGCACAACTGGCGGCAATAACCACAACCCAAAAAGAACACAATAATAACAGCCAACGACACCAACAGCAACGGCAACAGCAACAGCAACACCAACAACAATAGCAATGGCAGCAACAACCGCGGCCTAAGAAACAGCAATAATAATAGAAAAGACGACAGCGCCGACAACAACACCAGGAGCGACAGCAAAAACAAAACTACAACAACAAGAACAGTAATTAAAAGCAAAAGTAACAGATGGCAAACAACGTTGATGTTCATTTTCTCTCACCGAACAAACCGTTGATTTAGTTCGTTTCTCCATTTGTGGGTGTAGGAGGGAACATGTGAGTGTGTGTAAGATTTTCTACCGCATGAATGTGTGCGTGTGATTGCTGTGGAGGAGTGAGTGGCAAATAGAAGCGATAGTCCCATATAATCATGTGAGTGTTTATAAGAACAATTTGCAGTCGTATGTACACATGTACATATGGATGTGAGTGTGTGTGTGTATTTTTTTATTATTTATTTTAATAAAGAGTTTTTCACGCATACGAAACTAAAAACTTATTTAGGCGAAAGTTGCCATCCTGAGAGATAAATCAATTTGGTTAGGTAAGAAATATGAAATTTTAAGGGATTTTTAAACATTCTGAGTGACAAAAAGGCTTATAAAGTTGGGCTATATAGATATTTGGAATTTAAACAATCCGTAATTTCGCAACAGATGGTCAATTTGGCAGCTATGAAGTGACAAATTATTAGTTCAAAGTTTGAAAGTTTCGAAATGGGTTGATTTATGCTTGAAGAAACTTGGGAAATATTAAAATCTTTCTTCCAAAGTTCCGAGTCTACAACTCAAATTGTAAGAAATTTACAAGTAGAGTGCCATCAATACAGTTTTTGGATCAATTTGTGAACCGAGTCTATCAATACAGGTTCATATTGGGCAAAAATGCGCTAAATGGAAAATATTGCCGCTGTAGGTGAGAGTGTGCTCGATCAGCCATCAACATCAACTCACCACCGCTCGAAGCAATTGAACGTTTCCCGCAATTCTTTGGGCAGAACTTTGCATAAAGACCTCGGTATGAAGGCTTATTAAGTCAAATTAGTCCATGAACTGAACTATCGTAAATATACTGTTTAAACCGGCACAACCGAAAAACAAATTTTTTTTTGCAACTAACCGTTTGCCAGTTTTTTTTTCAAACCTATTTTTCAAAAAAGCGAAAACGTGATATATGAAGTCAGTTAACCGCTTTTTACTCAATCTGTGTTAAATGTAATAAAAATGCAGTTCAATTCATTTCAATTCAACTCAATTCAATTCAAGTCAACTCAATTCAATTCAGTTAAATTCATTTCATTTAATTTTAATTCAATTCAATTCAATTCAATTCAACTCCATCCAATTCAAATCACTTCAATTCATTTCAATTCAGTTCAATTAAATTCAGCACAATTCAATTCAATCGAAACCAAACCAATCAAATTCAAATAAATTCAATTCAATTCAGTTCAATTCAATTCAATGCAACTCAGTTGAACTCAATTCATTTCAATTCACTTCAACTCAATCCATTTGAATGCACTTGAGTTCAATTCATTTCAATTCAATTCCATTCCATTCAATTTAATGCAATTCAATCCAATCCAATTCAGTTCAATTCAACTCAATTGGGTTCCATTCAATTTCATTCAATTCAATTCAATTCAATTCAACTCAATTCAATTCAATTCAATTCAATTCAATTCAATTCCATTCCATTCCATTCCATTCAATTTAATTTTTTTCAATTCATTTTAATTCAGTTCAATTCAATTCACTTCAATTGAATTTATTTCAATTCAAGTGATTTCAATTCAATTCAGATCAATTTCATTCAATTTATTTCAATTCGATTCAATTCTATTTAATTCAATTAAATTCAATACAATTTCATTAAATTCAATTCAACTCACTCCAATTCAATTCAACTCAACTTAATCCAATCCAATCGAAACCAAACCAATCAAATTCAATTAAATTCCAATAAATTCAATTCAATTCAGTTCAGCTTAATTCAATTCAATTCAGTTGAACTCAATTCACTTCAATCCACTTCAACTCATTCCATTTTAATTCACTTCAGTTCAATTCAATTCAATTCAATACAATTCAATTCAATGCAATTCAATCCATTCAGTTCAATTCAACTCAATTCAGTTCAATTCAATTTCATTCCATTCAATTCAATTCCATTCCATTCCATTCCATTCCATTCCATTCCATTCCATTCCATTCAATTCCATGCAATTGAATTCAATTAAATTCATTTCAATTCAATTTAATTCAGTTCAATTCAATTCACTTTAATTGAATTCATTTCAATTCAATTCATTTCAATTCAGATCAATTGCATTTAGTTCATTTCAATTCTATTCAATTCAATTCAATTTAATTCTATTAAATTCCATTCAATTCAATTCAATTCAATTCCATTCAATTCAATTCACTTCAACTCCATTCAATTTAGATCTGTTCAGTTCATTTCTTTTCACTTCACTTCATCTCATTTCATTTCAATTCAATTCATTTCAATTCAATTCAATTCAATTCAATTCAATTCAATTCAATTCAATTCAATTCAATTCAATTCAATTCAATTCAATTCAATTGAATCCAGTTCAACTCAATTCAATTCAATTCAAATCAATTTATTTCAATTTAGTGCACTCCAATTCAACTCAATTCAATATAATTCATTTCTATTCAGTTCAATTAATTCAAGTCAACTCAATTGAAGTCAATTCGATTCAACTCAGTTCAGTTCAATTCAATTCAATTCAATTCAGTTCAATTCAATTAATTCCCTTTCGATTCAGTTGAATTCAATTCAAGTCAAATAAATTCAACTGAATTCAATTCAACTCAACTCAATTCAATTCTATTCAATTCAATTCAGTTCAAGTCAATCCAATTCCATTCAATTCAATTAAATTCAATTAATTTATTCCAATTCAATTAAAATCAATTTATTTCAATTTAGTGCACTCCAATTCAACTCAATTCAATATAATTCATTTCTATTCAGTTCAATTAATTCAAGTCAACTCAATTGAACTCAATTCAATTCAACTCAGTTCAGTTCAATTCAATTCAATTCAGTTCAATTCAATTAATTCCATTTCGTTTCAGTTGAATTCAATTCAAGTCAAATAAATTAAACTCAATTCAATTCAATTCAACTCAATTCAATTCAATTCAATTCAATTGAATTCATTTCATTTCATTTAATTTCAATTCAATTCAATTCAATTAATTCCATTTCGTTTCAGTTGAATTCAATTCAAGTCAAATAAATTCAACTCAATTCAATTCAATTCAACTCAATTCAATTCTATTCAGTTTAAGTCAATCCAATTCCAATCAATTCAGTTAAATTCAATTAGTTTATTCCAACTCAATTCAATTCAGTTCAATTCAGTTCGATTCAGTTCAGTTCAATTAAATTTAATCCAATCTAATCCAACATAATTTAAGCTAGTCTAATTCAGTTCAACTTTTGTATCTTCATAAGAAAAAGATTAACTGATGTGTCGTTTCTAATTAGACGAAATAATTAATTTAAAGACAACAATTACGAGGATTGAACCCAAGTTGTCTTGTACAATCCTCACACAAGCTACCATTGCACCACCGACAGTAACAGTTTGCTTCTGAACTATTATCCCAGTTGTCTTCAGAAATTATGCTGGAACGAAATTTCGTACATTGGGCGAGAAAAAAAATCGGTTTTTCACTATGACAAAGCACCGGCGGACAGGTGTGTAGTTTTCATAGCAAAAGTCTATAAATTGGGCTAAGAATTGATATATCGTTTCCCATATTCTCAGATTTAGCTCATACTGGCAACTTTATATATCCAATTGTAAAGAAATGTCTCGTCGGTAAGAGACGTGACTCAAATGAAGGGGTCATCACTGAAGCAAGCGCCTATTTTGAGGACCTTCATAACACCTAATAGATGGAAGGAATAAACAAATTGGAATAAGGATGGACTAAATGCTTCGATCTAAAAGGAAACTATTTTGAAAAATAAATGGTTTTTTTTTTGCCGAGAAAATATATTTTGTTATAGTCTGAAATTTGTATATACTTTTGTGAATATATTTTGTATTTCCGTATGTTAGATCACTTTTGATGAAAATATTTGTCAAGGCGACGAACAATTCTGATCACTACCTGGTAGTAGCAAAGATTCGCAAAGATTAAGTAGAGCGAAAATCGTAGGAAACCAGACGCAGAGGAAGCTAGACATCGGAAACCCGCAATTACCAGAGGTAGCAAGAGCCTACTCAAGGAAGCTCTCGCAACTTTTGGCACAGAACCCACCCACTCCCGATGACGATCCTGAAGCGCAATGGAAACCCATTTCCGACTCTATAAAAATTGCCGCAACAACAAGGGGTATGGTTTCGAAAAACCGCTTCGCAGCAAACCGTGCTATGATGAAGAGTGTCGCGTAGCAAATAATGAAAAGAACGCTGCACGTATGGCAATGCTTAGTTCAGTTGTACCGCGACTGCGACTGAGCTGTATAAGGAAAAATTAAAGGAGGTAAACCGTCTCTTAGGTGTAAGAAACTTCAGTGGAGAAAGAGCGAGAGTGAAAAAATAGAGACATAGAGAAGAAAGAATGAAGCCCGAAAATTCTACCAAACAGTCGAAATCGGAATTAATGGACATGGTTCAGGCTTAAAGACAATGATGTTCAGAGCATGATGGGAATACGGATAGATTATTTATCGGCGCTTCTAATACCTGAGATATCCAATGACGATGAGACAATCGATAACAGTTTGGACGACGACGTCGATTGCCCCAATCCTAAGCAAAAAGAGGTCAGAACTGCTCTTGCCCGTCTTAAGAACAAGAAATCCTTAGTTGCCGATGGATTAAGGACGGAGATATTTAAAGCTGACGGTGATGAACTAGTAAGGTGCAGTCGGCAGCTCATTAACAAAATTTGATTAGATAAATGCGTGCCCGGGGATGTTTTCGGATCTGCCGTAAACAAAAACAAAACTCAGTGTATAATGCCCCACATATAAAAACCGTGATAGGGATGTCTGTGCCAACTACCGTGGAATAAGCCTTTTATCATCTTTGGCCTAATTACACAATACCATTGTGGATTTGGTGGTGTCCCACCCATAACATTCCCTGAAGGGATTGAAGAGAGATTCTCATAATCAGTAAGATGTGCGCTTTCTAGTTTCTACACTCACTGATTGGGACCTACAGTTTTACAGCGCTTCCGAACGGTATTTTGAGATGCTTTTTCATGGCTAAGTACTCGATAGTGTCGATATCACTAAAGCGAGGTGACCGTCGTCGAAACCCACGTTCCCACGTTCTCATGTGCAAGAGCCGCACACACTAACCATTGCACCACCGACGCCAATTCCTGGACATGAACTCAAAGCAAGACAAAAAATAGGAAGACCAAGACTCCGCTACAGGGATCAGGTTGACAAATCCCTGCGTACACTTGATATTACCAACTGGAGAGATAAGGCGAAAGATCGAACTTGTTGACGGAATATGTTATCTTCGTTTTTTAAGGTCCCTGATCGCCCGGAGTTGTTCAAGACCGGATAGGTAAGTAAGTACGATGAAAAATTTAATACGTGCGCCTAGGTTAGAATAGGTTAGGTAGCACACACTTTGTCCAATGAGGACCGTTGCGATACCACGGGAAGTCATATTCTGTCCCCATCGTTGAAACTGTAAATTGACTTGGTATGATTATGGGCGTTCAAGCCATATGACACCTCACCCCGTTATTTCTGGATAGGCGTGAAGACTAGACTACGATTGGTCCCTAAATAAATAAATGGTTTCCCGTTACATCCCATGTGGGGATGAGGGAGAGCTTCTCACAACCAGTGAGCTACGCGCGTTCTAGTTTTACACTTATTGATAGGGACCTACTATCATTGCACTACCGACGGCCACTGGTGAACTAATTAGTACTCTGCTGTAAGGTCCTAAGATCATTGACTCCAGTGTGTCTGTTAGATCCAACATGAACTAAGATTCTACATATATCCTCCTACTTAAACAAATGGCGGGGCAATAGCATATGAGATGTTCGACGCTCTCTTCCTCCTTTGTATCCTCACTCATTTTGCGGTGATGATGAGCTGAGACTCCAAGTATAAACGCGAGTCTGTGAATTAAACAGTATGCAGTGATCACAGGCACTAGCATAGAAATTTCTTGTGTAGGACTGGATACCAGGTTTAGAGTACGATTTAAGTCATAACAGGGTCACACTTCCCAGGTAATCCTGCGACTCGTGTGGCTAAGTTTTTCACCCTTTGAGTATAGATTGATGTGGAATTGGAAATTGGAGAAGAAATGAGTGCTTAGTAAGTAGCTAAGGGTGTCCAAAATTGAGGTATCATTTTGATTTTGCTGTAATTTTTTTCGAACTTGAATTGTATTCTAAATTTTTATTTTCAGATTCTAAATACATTCCGGTTTATTAATATGGAACGTTACAAAAAGGAACAACGTGTTTTTTTTTATTAAAACATTTTTTGAAAATGGCAAAAGTTTTCAAGATGTAGTAAGGAAATTTATAAAAAAATAATCTTCAGCGACGAGGCCCATTTCCAGCCCAGTGGATACATCAACAAGCAGAATTGCCGCATTTGGAGTGAAGAGAATCCAAGAGCTATCCATTATATCCACAAAAAGTTACGGTTTGGTGTGGTTCGTGGTCAGGAGGAATCATCGGGTCATAATTTTTTTTGAAATCGAAAATGGCAAAGGAAATCGCTACAGGGAGATTATCCCAAGATTTTTGTGGCGGAAAATTGATGATTTAAATACGACATTATCCAGCAGTATCGACCATTCACAACAGTTTATTGGAAATCGTGATTGAGAATTTTGGTTAAAGATTGCAAGCATGCCGTGGCAGTAGGGGGGGTCACTTGACCATAATAAACTGAAAAAGTACATGAGGTGTCAGGGGACACCCGGTTGGAACGAAGTTCCCTTCGCTATATATTATGTACTAGTTAGTTCCAACACGCCTAAGGTGCCTGTTGAAAAATACTGTAATTTAAATGGATCTTTAAGAAAATATACTTTTTGTAAAATGATAAACTTTTTTTAAGAAATTTTTTATTTATTGAATGTTTTTTTTTTTAAAGTATATTTTTAGGTCCCTTTTGTAAGAATATGTATCTCAAAAGATATATGGTTGATTTGATTCAAATATTTCTTTTTATGGTTAGATGAATTGTACTTTAAAAAAAATGTTTTAAAGCGGATCGGTCAAATATTTTTTAAGATACATTGAATTATGTGGTCTAGTGCCTGATGTACGGATAATTGTTTGATATAGAATATGTAATAGCCAAATATTGACGTGTGTGGGCGGCAGCCCATGCCTTTTTGGCAAATAGCTTCCTAATTGCCTGTTCGTATCTGTAGGCCAACTGCAACATACTGTGAAATTTTCAGGACGATCAAACTATTATTATGACTACTATAACGGTTTCTTTTAAAAGGGGCGTGGCACATCCCACTTCCATCCTGGCTATAATTCATACTATATCAAAAACATATATACCAAATCTTATCTGCATACCTCTGATAGTTCATGATATATAGTAATTTTAAATTTCTAGTTATATGGGCGGATGCCGCCCCCTTTCTGTAATCACTACCAAGTATGGGTAATAACTATCAGCAGGTTATGAGTTCCACATTGTGAAATTTTCATAATAATCGGTATATTTGAACAGCCGTCAGAGAGATTTTTGAAATGGGGGCGTGGCACCACCCACTTCCACCCTGGCTGTAATTCATTCCGAACCAAAACTATATATGCCAAATCTCATTTTCTTACCTCTGATAGTTCATGAGATACAGCCGTTTTAAATTTCAAGCTGTATGGGCGGTGCCACACCCCTTTATCCAATTGCTTCCAAGTATAGCCAAGGACTAACAATCGGTCTATTAGAAAATCCGTCAGAGCGATTTATGAAATGTCCACCCTGGCTGTAATTCATACTGTACCAACAACATATGTATATACCAAATTTCATTTTGATACACCTGATAGTTCCTGAGATATAGCATTTTTAAATTGTATGGGTGCAACTCCCCTTTATCCAATCACTACCAAGCATAGCCAAGGTATATCAGGAGGCCATCAGTACCACATTGTGAAATTTTCATAACAATCGGTCTATTAGAAAAGCCGTCGGAGCGTAGGGGCGTAGCACCGCCGACTATAATTCGAACTGTACAAACAACTTATATACCAAATATCATATTCATACCTCTGATAGTTCATGAGATAGAGCTGTACAAAGTTTCAACTTGTATGCCATGCCAATTGATCCGATCCAACCCATTTTTTTGTTGGATCACGAATTTTATTACCCTGCATCTATCCATCCAAATTTTCAAGGCGATTGATGGAACAGTCCTCTAGATATTGCGTTTTCAAAAATAGGATCCAATGACCGGGCCACACCGACTTCATGTATCAAAAATTCAAGTACCATATTTTCACCACCAGTTTAATGGCTTTTCAAAACAAATATATGCAAAACTACCTAATAAAACCAATAAAAAAAATTTAAGAAAAATCGCGAAATTTATCGGACAAACGCGAAACTACACAGAAACACCACTCACGGTCCATTGAAGAGCTGTGTGCAAATGAGCCGAAAGAGAAGAAAAGAAAAAACTACACAGTACTCAAAGCTCTGCGTCTCTTATATGTGTTGTTGTAATTGTGAACGCTTCGTATAAGCAATTCCATATTATGCGTGTGTACGCTTAACTCACGCATGCGTGTTCCAATTTTAAGCAAACTGCGAAAATTTACAACGTGTGAAAATTTGGTTGAAATCGGTCCACGCGTTTTCGAGTTTAGCGAGCACATCACTTTTTGAGGCTTCATTTTTATATTAATAGATAGATAGATAGATAATGTTTTGTTTTAAGAAAAGAAGTGCTTTCTGTAAGAAAAAGTATTTTTTTTAAGAACAAGTACTTTTTAAAGAAGTGGTACTCGTTTTAGGAAAAGGTTATTTTTTTAAGAAAAGTTGCGTATTGTAAGAAAGGCTACTTATCTCAAGAAAGGAAAAGAAAAGGTATTATTTTATTTTTAAGAAAAGGAATTTTTGTAATAAAAGGTATTTTTTTAAGAGAAGGTATATATTTTTTGAACAAAAGCCTTTTTTTTACCAAAGAACATGTACTATTTTAAGAGATAAGTACTCAAGAAAAGTTATTTTCTTTTACAAAAAAGGTACTCTTTAAAGAAAATGTAGTTTTTTAATAAAAGGCAATATGTTGTAAGATAATGTACTTTTTTAAGAAATGGTACTTATTTAAAAAGATTAATTTTTTAAGAAAAGTTACTTTTGTAAGAAAATTTATTTTTTTGATTGCTTTTTTCTTTAAGATAGGGTATTTAAGAAAAGATAGATTGTTTAAGAATATCAATAGGTATTTTTTTTTGAGATGATTTACTTTTTTTAAGAAAGCACTTAAATACTTAACAAAATTTTATTTTTTTAAACTTCTTTCACTTTGGCTTTTCTAAATTTACTTTTTATTCGGTACAAAACTACAACATGTAATAAACAGGCTCCACCTAGACAGTTTCTCATTAAACAAGAAATATACCCCAATATGTTAGTCTAGACACAAACCAAACCAGAAGTACAAGCGTAAAGCTGGGATCACACGATTTGTACATTTGGCAAAAAATTTGTCATATTCATAGACAAATCGTGTGATCTCTAAATTGCATTTGTCATTTATCAGAAATACCAAATATTTGGCTTCTTGTGACAAATCAAAAACAACCATAAATGCCAAATCGTGTGAACGCAATGCTGCCACAGAAGCCAAATCAAATTTATGAAAATGGCCAAATTTCTGATTTGCCACTTGAAGACAAATGCAAGTGCCAAATAGACAAATATGGTTGACAAGTGTAAGTGTTGCCAATATGTTGTTTTTTCGTACTTCTTATGGTTTCAATTTCTTTGCCATTTTGATTAATAATTTGGCATAACTACACTTTAGTTGCTCCTCACCGATTCCATAGAATTTTTTAAACGATTAAAAATTACCGACAATTTTTTTTGGCGGTCGGTCCAACTTTTGATATGTAGCTTCAGTATATAATCGGCTATATCTCAGGTATGTATGATCCGATCTTGGTCAAGTGAGTATCATTAGAAAGCTCATACAAAATTCTATAAATTACATTATATAAATTTTTTCATTTTTATTAATCCATTGGCGGAAAATTAACAAAGAATTTTTTAACCTCACTTTTTTGATAGAAACCTATTTTTCTCAAAAAATGGACGTCGTAAAGTTACAACACTTCAAGCGTTTTTTAAGGTATAATACTCTGCAGTAACAACCCTTTAAACACCAGAGATCTGGGTCAAGGGATATCAAAGTTATAAAACTGTAGCATGTCACAGTGATCAGTAGCATAATAACATTGGACTTTCAAAATAGTGGATCCCCGACTTGAGACTCCCTTGTTATTAATTTATTTTGTAAACAACCCGAAAAACCCCTTCCGGTCCGAATTTTGCTATCAAACTTTCTCTCTGGGCATTTTAGGCTTTTTGAACGTGAATATCTACGGTCTTTGAAAGGTTAATAAGGAGTACTATACCTTAAAAAAAAGCTTGAAGTGGTGTCTGCTCATTAAATCGAGAAAATAAACTAACTTTACGACGTCCATTTTTTGAGAAAAATAGGTTTCTATCAAAAAAATGAGGTTAAAAAATTCTTTGTTAATTTTCCGCCAATGGGTTACTAAAAATGAAAAAATTTATATAATGTAATTTATAGAATTTTTTTTGAGCTTTCTAATGATACTCACTTGACCCAGATCGGACCATAAATACTTGGGATATAGCCGATTATATACTCAAGCTCTGAAGGCCTATATATCAAAAAGTTGGACCGACCGCCAAAAAAATCGTCAGTCATTTTTAATCGTTTAAAAAGTTCTATCGATAGTGGAACTTTGGTGTAAATCGGTGAGGAGCAAAATTTCAATCAAAATGGCGAAGAAATTGAAACCATAACAAGTACGAAAAAAATCAACATATTGGCAACACTGTCCCCTCTCGCGACTCAGCAGGTGTTTTGACAAGTAAAAGCAAAACATTGAATCAGTTGATTTTACCATTTTACTTAATGTCTACGAGTAATTTTATTTTTGCACTTTATTCGCGTTTTAAATAATAGTAAATGTGTATATGTAACTGCAGCGAGTTTGTTTTGCCTTTGCGTTACCATTATTTTCGTTTATTTCACTTTAAATTTTACAATAAAGATGGAAAATTATGGTTGGCAGCTGATCAGCTGTTTTAGTGTTTATGACCAAATGGTTAAATCGTGTGAATGAACTGGTAAATATTTGTCACTTTACTGCTGCGTACAAATGAGTGACAAATCATTTTGATGTTTAATAGCCAAATCGTCTGATCGCAAAACAAATCATTTGCACATCGATACCCAAATGCACAAATGTGTACAAATCTAAATTTGTCATTTTTTTTTTACCTTAAGAGTGTAAGAGTAAGTGTGCTGCCAAATGTAATTACATGCTCAGGGTTGAATTTCTTGGATTCGCCAGTCTTGCATTTTGGCTTTTCTAAATTTACTTTTATTGGGTTCAAAACTACAATCTGTAATAAACAGGCTCCACCTAGAAAACTTCCCTTTAAACCAAACCAAACCAAAAGTACCCAATATAGTTGATAATAATGGGTTTGTAATAAAGTAGTTATAAAAAAGCTGTTTAAAATTTTATCATTTAGCCCTCATCCCGCAACGTGCGATAAGGAACTTCGTTCGAATATAAATATTTTTCATATCTCAAAAAGAATTTTTTTTTATTAAAATTAAAATGATACCACAAAAATTGGACACCCAAATAAAGTTTAATTGGCCAATATGCGTAGTTGTAGTTGCGTTTTGGCGATCAATCTCGCTGAAATAAACAGTGAATAGATTTACGGGGTCCAAACTTGTTTTACATAATGCACGGTAGTCAGTGCCGCACTGGTTCTAGGGTTTGACTTCAGTTATATTGCTTCGAAATACATATTTAAAACTTACTGATTGTTTAATACACGTTCATTCAGTTTTATTGAATGATAACTTCTTATTTAAATGCAAGGTTGTTTTCTAAAAGTGTAGAACTTTAAGTTGGGAACACTATTTTCCGTGACAACCGATTTGACAGTTCTCGACGATGACCAAAAAAATAATAATACATATAAATTCAATTACATTGCATAAAAAGGAGATTTCTCAACAACATTATGTATCAAAACACGACTTGAAATTTTGCTCTTAGTTGGCAACACTACTTAAGGCACACTTACTCTCACTCCCAAACACCCACACCCACATTCACACAACCTTTATACACCCATAAATAGACATCTTACTTTCAAATTCACATTAAACTACTGAACATCTTTTCTATGGTCGCTGTACATAAGGATACGGTAGAGTAATTGTATATATGTATGTTGTATGCATATTATATACACTCGCATATACATCACATACACATGCGTGCAGTACTACTACATAGGAGTACACGTAGAATAGGAAACTAAGAGGATAATGAAACATACCATTAAAATAAAGATAATGTTGTCGTTTCTCATGTTCATGTTTCTTTTAAATGTTGTTTTTATTTGTCGTCTTCGTTATAAAACAATACAAAGTAAAGTGTTTAAGGGAACAGCTTCTCTAACACACGCACCGACACCAAATGTCATCACATACACAATAGTGTAGTGTAACTTTGAACAACGAGGGAAGTATGACGTGTTAAAGGGTAATTAGTTGTTACTGTAATAGTCATGATGAGCTTTAATGGTTAAACACAAAATCCTACATGCAAAGACAAATTTCATTTGTGGGGAACTCCATTTGGAAAAACAAACAAAAACGTTAATGAGAAATGAAAAACATATAGAACAAACTAACAGTTTGCTTGTAGCAAGCGCATTACTCCATTTGCAAAAGTAGACGAAAACGTTTATGAGAAATGAAATATATTTGGGCAAACAAATATTATGAATTATTTGAAATCCAAATTAAGAAACAACGTTTACGAAAAACGACAAACGTTTCCCTTAACTATTTTTTAGTTTGCCGCAAACCACTTTACAACTTCCACACAATTATTTATAAGTAAGAAAGTAAAACGTGTTCATAATTTTTAGTATTAAGGTTGTATTAGTCATGATGAGCTATAATGATTCATTTGTGGGGAACGATTGTACCGCATTTGTAAAAACAACGCTTATTAGGAAACAAGAGCATTTAAAAATACCGTTTCCCATTACATCCCTTGAAGGGATTGGGGAGATCTTCTCACAACCATTGGGCTGAGCGCTTTCTAATTTTTCACTCACTGATTGGGACATATAGTTTTACACCCGTTATATAGAAGCAGAATATGCCTATAGGAGGAGGATATGTTTATAGGTGTAGGATATGCTTATAAGGCGCTAAGAGCATGTCAACACGTTTCAATTCCCGTGGATTCTGGAGGGTAGTCCCTAGTCTGGATAGCTCATCCGCTCTACACTTACCCGGAATGTCCTGCCTCATGTCACCTTCTGAATACTGTACTGCTTGTCCATCTCGTTAAGAGATTTTCGGCAGTCTTGAATTCAGGAATACTGATTACATGGGCTTGATGACCACCGGACTGTCAGAGAAGATATTAACTATTATCCCTCCGCCACTCAGTCACTTCTCTAATAGCCAACAATTCCGCCTGATACACGCTGTAATGGCCAGGTAGACTGCGAGAAAGGGACAACCATAGTTTCCTTGGGTTGACCTCGTAGCCTACCTGATCATTAATTTTTGACCCATCCGTGTTGTTCAAGTATTCGTCTATGCTAGACGTCTTGAATGGCCATTCAAGACATTTGCTTTTTTTCAAGCCATGTACTGTAGCGAAGTTGAGGCAACCAAATACCAAAATGACAATTTAGCGCACAAAAGGGCAATACTACTCCTTCTACTTCGCTTCATATCGTATTGTGTTTAAGAACATACACGAATGCTTCGTCGACAGTTCCCCGAAGAGGAACCATTCAAGACGTCTAGTATAGACGGATATGTGAAATACAACACGGATGAGTTGAAAATGAATGATCAGGTAGGCTACGGGGAGCCGTTAAAAATAGCTTAGCTCCTCATATAATGAGGTCGAAAAATTAGTTTATCAGGGATTAAAAAAACTGCGTTATGTCGCATTTTGACTGCTGTTTATTGCGGTCAGGTTGGCGATAACCTTATTCTCGAATCTTTTCCATTTACACAAATATTTAGTGGCGGCGGCGAGTTTGGAAATTTTCGACCGTCTTCCGTTGATTTTTTGAAAATGTTTTCATTATGGTTATCCCTGTTATCACGGTTTTCAAGTGTAAAATGAAAATGGCGATATTTTCAAAACACTCCACCCGCTCAGAATTAATTGCATGTTTTTCTACCGGTGCATAAAAATGTTTCCGAAGACTGGAGATGTCAAAGACCGCCACCGGTCGGGCCGTCAACACGTAGTTCGAACGCCGCATGTTATCAAAATCAACAAATCAGACATTTGCTCCTAATTATACATACAAAAGCCCGGGCAGTATCATATGTGATGTTTGGCACTCTCTTCCTCCTCTTCATTCCCACAGCTTCTGTAGTCATCATGAGCTGAGACTACACGTCTAGGCGCGGGTCTGCTCTATTAAATAGTGTTCAATGGGCACAGCTACTAATATAGATATATCTTGTCTGGGAATGCATACGAGGTTTGCGTAAGATTCTGATCATAACTTGGCTACACTTGCCTGGTTATCCTGCATTTTGTACCATCTATCATTCCCATGTCCGAAAGGGTCGGTTGTAAGCATGAGCTTGCATGCATAAAGGGGCATAACAACTTGCCCCATATCCAGTGGAACAAGTACGGTATATTATAGTCTTGCCAACTCTGCTCTATGACTCCCAGGAACATTCCTGTGACCCAGCAACCATCTAAGATGAATATAGGACAGCTTGTCTATCTCATTTAGAGATGCACGGCAATTGTGGGTAGTTATAGAAGTCAGAAATACTGATTGCATAGATTTTATTGCAACCTGAACGAAACCAGGCGGTGAAAACGTTTCGTTCCAGCCCAAGGGCAACCTCTTCAATTACCATGCCTTACGCCTGAAATACACAACAATGACCTGCTAAACTTTTTGCAAGGCTCGTCACTCCGCCGCTGCGAGTGAGCGCTACAAGAGGGTAAGAAGGGGAAAACCAACTATTTAGGCTGAAAAACATGGCAATGGGAGCAGAGAGAGAGTGAAAAACCCGAAATGTGCATGATGAATGGTGAATACCGAAAGTTTTCCAGAGGGTAAGAAGATTGAATAACGGGCCTAATAATGGGCTGCCCTCCTGCAAGGACGAGAATGGGAATCTGGTGACTGAGAAGCAGTCAAAATGTGGAGGGACCATTTTTCAGCACTACTGCACTCAGATTCTTCCACCGAAGATCAGGAGGTAATGATATGTTGCTGGCGTATGCTGACGACATTGACATCATTGGGCGAAATTTGCGAGAGGTTACTGCAGTATTTTCAAGAATCGAAAAGGAATCAGCGAAGGTGGGTCTTGCTGTTAATGAGGGCAAGCAAAATTGATGGTGTCAACGACTAGAGAAACCTCCTGACTTGGTTCGAACTTGAACGTTGACAACCGATTTAATTTTGCAGTGGTAGATGAACAAGGAAAACAATGTGAACCTGGAGATAGATAGGAGAATTGTGCTTGCAAATATGTGCTATTTTGGGCTCAGCAAGCAGTTTAGGAACAAAGGCCTCTCTCGACCGACAAAAGTCCAGCTATATCAGACTCTCATTTTACCTGTCTTGACATATGGATCCGAAACTTGGGTCATATCGCAAGCGGATCAAAAACACCTGGGAGTTTTCGATAGAAAAATTCTCCGTAGAATATATGGTCCTATTAGGGAAAATGGCGAGTACCGACGTTGCTGCAACGCAGAGCTATATAATTTCTATTCTGACGTGGACATAGCTAGGCGAATCAGATTAGGCCAATTGCGTTGGCTAGGCCATGTTATCAGAATGGATGAAGATGAGCCAGGGTGAAAGGTTTTCGATAACGTACCCGATGGAAGCAGGACAAGAGGACGACCAAAACTCCGCTGGAAAGGCCTGGCAGAAGGATCCCTCCGTATCCTTGGTGTTACCAACTGGCGAGAAAAGGCGAAGGATAGAGCCAGTTGAAAGAATATGTTGAAATTTGTTTAATTAATATGTGTAAGACGTCTGACCTCATGAGGTTGTAAAATAGTCGATAAAAGCAAAGTCAGAATAGACTCCAAACTTGCTTGCAACCTAGTTTGGAGCCGTTACTGTAGAAGAGTAACTACCTCCAATAAATTGGTATGCCACCTAGCCCTGTCTGTCCGGGATATGAGTTAAGAAGTTTCTCGCACAATTTGAAGTGGGTGTCAAATGGTCGGCTTTTGTTGTGTATTGATGCATATCGGTTCATGGCCATATGGGCTGCAGATCCATTGCGAGGAATACCTTGGGCGAATTGCTGAGATTCGGCCATTCACCCTCCGAGCAAATCCAGTGGTAACAGGTGGCGGATAATTCCCGGTATGGGTCGTGCAAATGCCACCCGTCATACACTCCATTGGCATTTTCTGGATTTTTGTCAACAGACTACGGCACGATCATCTACTGAAGCTTTTGAATTGATCCAGCTTCAGACATGGTTTAGTGGGGTGTCTCTTGGGTTTTCCTTCACTTGCATTTTAGAGAACAAGAGGTCGGAACATCGCCAATAACCCATTTTGCTGGAGTGAAGACACGTAAGCATTCCAAGCCGTGGTCTCTTCAGCAGGATTCTGCGCCGGCCCTTAAGGCCAAAACGGCTCACAACCAGTGAAATGTGAGCTGTCTAATTTTACACTCACATATTGGGACTCACTCACATTTACACCAGTTCCGAATGATATTTTGAGAAGCTTTTTCATGGCTTAGTACTCGATAGTGTTGCCATCACTAAGCAAAATGACCGTCGCCGAAAGAAATGTAAGGTGGTCAGAGGAAGGCTCGGAACCACGTTCTCATATCCAAGAGCCGCGAAAATTATATATTGCATCCTGATTTGAACCCATTGACTTTCAAATTGTAGACAGTGTTATTGAGAACATGGTTTGCAACAAAAGATACCCCGACATTGATTCTCATAAGTCTTTTTTTGATTTGTGCTGTGGCCACATTTCCAGAGGACAAGGTACGTATGGCTATCAAAGAGTGGCTAGTGCGACTTAAGGCGTGCGTGGAAGCCAAGGGCGGGTATTTCGAATGGGTAATTGCTTTTTGTATACAATATATATTAATAAAAACATAGAAAACCACTTGGTCTAAAAACAAACATTATACTTAATTTGATAGCACGAAATGAGTGCTCCGAAAAATGTATGGCCCTATAGTGCACAACGGCGAGTATAGGCGACGCATGAACCATGAGCTGTATGAGCTATATCCCGACATTGACATAGTTAAGCGGATCAAAATAACATGATTGCGCTGGCTAGGCCATGTCAGTAGAATGGATGAAGACGAACCATAAGGAAAGGTTTTCGCACCCGAACTCAAAGGAAGACCAAGACTCCGCTGGAGGGATCAGGTTGACGGATCCCTGCGTACACTTGGTATAGCCAACTGGACAAATAAACCAAAAGATCGATCTGGTGGGCGAAATATGTTATCTTCGTTTTGTAAGGTCTCTGACCCCCCGTGGTTGTCCGAGACAGGATAATAAAGTAATTAAGCACGAAAAGTGTGCAATCGCATTTGTGTCTATAATATATATTTTAAACAGCAACCCTCGCATCTGTTATAATTCTTCCCCCAAATTAAGCCAACCCAATTTCCCAAACCCCCCTCATATATTTTGCATAATAATGAACAGAAACTTAAACTTAATTTTTTCATACATATAAGCGAGTAAAAAGTAATTGGATAAACAAAAATTAAATTATCGTAGAACAAAAAACTAAATTTCCTTTTTATAAAAATAAAATATTAAATTTCCACTTAAAACCAGGAATAAAGTAGGAAAGCAAACAGCGTGAAAAAGTAAGCAATTGCTAGCATGATATTTACAAAGCGTATCCTATACCTTTTTTTTTTTAAAAAAACTTCATTTGAAATTAAAGCCGGTTAAATATTGTGCAAGCCTTTGCAAGCTTTGTCCCACCACCTTCCCCCAGTTTCAGGCATCTCGAGGCTTACAAAGAAATTCTGGTAAAAAAGCAAACTATTGCCACTCCGCCGGGAATGAAGGGAAATGTTAAATTTACAATTACTAGATTTCATTTAAAATATAACTAATACACCTGAATGAATACACCCACAGGCACACACACGCATACAATCACTCTCTGCCAGGCACAAAAACAGAATTAGATTCCTGCACATTTGAAAACACTCTCGAACCCTAAGCACTTCTACTCTCATACTCTCACCTTAACCCTCAAACAAATGGTTTCGTACTCGTACACTGAAAGGTACAACATCACCTGATGACTTGAGTTTTATGCTTTTATGTTTGCCAACCATCATCACCAACAGATGAAAAGCAAAGCATACTTTTAGGGTTTTGGGGGATATTTTAAAGCAATCACACTTGCTGCTTTTCCCTTTTGATAGGTATACGAATTTTTGGCATTGAAGGGCAACCAGCCGCCACAACATTCAATTAAAGTTAAAATGTTGA
The DNA here is from genome assembly GCA_963931995.1 of Phaonia tiefii. Taxonomy (NCBI): domain Eukaryota; kingdom Metazoa; phylum Arthropoda; class Insecta; order Diptera; family Muscidae; genus Phaonia; species Phaonia tiefii. The sequence continues at coordinate 74,588,615 of OZ008368.1, forward strand.
ATTGTTCAATCGGTTTCAAGGTTTTCCATTATGTTTCTCCTTTATGTTACTTTTTTTTCAGTTCGTCCTCTTTAGCTTCTGGCCAACAACACCACCAAATGAAAACAATCAGAAATATTTGACTAGGTTTCCTTTACATTTCATGAAGCTTTTGATTATTCTGGTAAACCTATTGGGTTTTCCTCCGTTTATTTTTTTCATTTTGCTGTTTTGTCAGAAAGCAAATACTGATTTGATTTACTAAAGTCCTTGTATTGTTATTGGCTTAGCAATCATAATTCCTAGCTGGAAAAGAAAATTGTGTAAACATAAATAACAGAAATGATTGGCTGCGTGCACAGTAGAAGACGAAATAGTTCATGGAGTGGGAGTTGTGATTAATTTAAGTGGTAAAGGTTAAAGTTCATGCTCCACCTGAAAGTCGAAAAGAAATTGATGGGTTCGCAGGTGATAGGTTTCAGCAAAGGTAACATATTTCATAAGATTCTATAGAAGCTATTTCTTAAGGTATCAGGATAAGAGTGAGAGGTCAGACATCATTATAACCGACATGTGTTTTCTGCGGGTGGGAACAATCAAGATTTACCAGTAGTGCGTGAACATTTTAAGGCGCTGACTTTAAGGATATTAAAGAGTATATTTGCGTACGACTTCATTCACCCTAGACAATATTTAAATGCATATATAAACCCAATTAAAGTTTTTTTTAAATAATTTTGTTAAAACTCTATGGACAATGTAATTTAAAAATTCTTTATACATTTCATAAATTTAATTATGATAAGGAACTCAAATATCACGGAATTTGAATGTTATGCCTTAACATTACTTAACTTTTATATTTATATTATTACGAAAAATGAGTTACATTATGTTGGGCTTGGGATTTAAATGTCAACAGACAGATAAATGTGTACATGACACTATAATGTTTCGAAATTCACCACTAAACAAAATGATAATTACGTTAATGTAAATGTAAATACTATAATGAGTAACACCGTTGCATACTTTTAGGCTGTTACAAATATGAGTAGAATAACCATTATAATACCATCTACAATACATCTAATAGCATCTTCAAAGAACTTTGGAAAAAATATAGTTGGATTATAATTGATTTTTTGTATTGTAATATTGTTTTTTAACGTAGAATACGTTATACGGTAAGGTAGGGGTGTTGATCTGGAGCACAAAATTTTGAGAAAATGTTTGTCACTTTCAGTATAAGTTTTTAATACTTTATGCATTCATTGAAGAAAATTCAAGTATGGTCGTAACATATTTAATATGTCTTCTTTTGATTTGTATTTAAATAATCATATTGCTACATATAATTTTTTTGATTCTATAAGTAAATCAAAATTTAACTCCTTCAAATTTTGTATTAATTTTCATATGCTTTGTATTTTATGTATTATAACATCATGTGTAAGAGCAGTACGATTATCTGTGTGTTCATCACAGAACCAGTGTGAGAAAGAGAAGAAGTATAATGACAATGCATGTTTTATGTGAACATTACAGAACCAGTGTTGCCACATGCAGTATTTACACTTGTTTTCAAAAGTGCATCGAATTGATATAAAGTGTACCCAAATTTTGTTAAAAACTATCCTAAATTTTTAACATAAAAATTAAAGATAAATTTGATAGATTTAAATCATTTATCAAAAATTATATTTAATTCATATATTTTAATTGCAAAATGACTAACGTATTCTACGTCTGACCTATGCGCCCGTGTTATCTAACACAGGCTTCATATTTTTTTTTTTTAATAAATAAATTACATATAACGGTTGGACAAGTATCTTTTTAAATCACATGTCATTTTGACACTGAAGATTTTTCTGTTCGACATATTGGCAGTCACTATCATACATCTGCGGACCAAAATGAGCTGCTTTACGCATAAACAACGTTGGGAAATATTGCAAACTTATTTCTAAAGTGAGTGTTGTGTTGCCCAAACTGTGCGATTGTTGAAAATAAAAAAATTTAAAAAAATGGTGTCCCATAACATTCTATGAAGGGATTGACGAGAGCTTCTCGCAATCAGTGAGATGTGCGCTTTCTAAATTGTACACTCACTGATTGGGGCCTACAGTACTCGATAGTGTGTAAGGCGGTCTGAGCAGGGATAGAACCCACGTTCTCATGTACATGAGCCGCGCACACTAACCATTGCACCACCACAGTTGAAAATAAGTTTTGGCCTAAAATGAAGAACCCGCCTAGCGTGCCGTACGTAAGTTTGTGCAAACAGTTCCCTAGTCGTATACTTCGGACCAACGAGATTGACAGTTTGGTGTAGATTTTAGAGTGGTAGCATCATGAGCCATTTTTTCGGAAATGTTGCTGGATACGCCATTTCAGTCGACGTCAAGAGCTACAGAGCCATGATTACGGACTTGTTGTGGTCGGAATATAAGTATATAAACTTGGACAATCTTCGGTTTCAGAAGAATCGCGTACCATGTCACACAGCTCATCAAATAATAGATATTTTACGTGCTAAGTTCGGTAATTGTTTTGGCCGCATCAGAGCTGCGATTTGTCCTCTTTATACGTTTTCTTGTGGGGTGCTGTTAAATACCGGTGCCATGCGATTAATCCACAAACGATCCACAGGCTAATGTTGGCCGATTCATTCCTGAGATAGAACAAGAAACCGAAAACATTTGGACAACCTTGTGAATGTAATTATCGTAAAGACTCAAGCATTGCTACATTTCAGCATCAAGGCCAGCACTTTCGACAACGGGATGAGGCTGGTAGATTTATTCACGGCAAAAAAAAAAACATTATTGCTATACAAGATTCCAATAAAAACTCATTTACTAGGCGACTTGGGAATGCACTATGGTCCAGCGGACCACTTTTCTTCGCCAAAACTATTAACAAAAACAAAAAACACACGCCCAGCCTACCGCTGTTGCTAGGAACTTTTAATTTGGCATGGAGGTCCATCCTCCAGCGTAGATGCTCGATAAAATGGGGTTTTCGGAAATTCCTACGGGGAGGGGCTAAAAGGGGAAAAATGTTCCGCTTGGCGGCCTGCCCAAACCCCTTTGGCTAGACAGCTGAAATTTTAAACATTTGTTAATTGGGATATAACCTAACTCCCTGGTATGGTACTTTTTGGAATTCTGCCCAGAAACGTGGTAAAAAATAGGCTAAAATGGAGAAAAGGTCTCCCCCTTGGCGGCCTGCCCAAACCCCTTTGTCTGGAAATATAGTAGGAAATAATTAATTTTCCATCGTAATATATCCTAATATATTTGAATATATAAAAGTACCGGTAACGAAGCTAGTGGGAAATAAAATACTTAGGGAAATTCTTTGTTTAAATTTCAAGCGATATATCGCTTATACCGATAGAAAAATTATAATTTTATTGTTTTTTAAATTCCATATTCTATTTGTTTTACATAGGTTTTCAAAATTTTTGTTTTAATTCAATGTGTAACACAGATGCTCAATTTTTATTTAAATTTCACTGCCGGTTATATTCACTTCGTTTTCTAAAACAACATTTTCAGCTTCATATCCTGTTTCTTGATTTTCGTCATAATCATCATCCGAAGTTTCACTATTTTCTACATTTTCTTCATCCTCCAAAGTTTCGGCAATGTCTTCACAGCATAATAATTCTGTAACTTCTGGTGGAAGAACTAAACCTTTGCGTTGGTGTGCACGGGTACTTAAACGTAATGATGAAACTAGTGGGTCAGAAGTATCAAGGGCTCTACTAAATACATCGCAAATATTATCAATGCGACTAGTTCGGCGTGCATGATGTAATCTGTTACTTTTATATATTTTGTTCCGCGCCTCAGCCGCATGTTCACCAAAATAGCCAACAGGAAGTGCTGTATTCTCCAATATTTGTTTGGAGTGGATAAGGACCTTATGTAATGTGGGTGTCATGGGTAACCGAGGGTATTTGCTAAGGTAATATTCTGCTGTTTCAAAACAATATTTTTCAAATTTTTGTAAGTCCAGGGCAAATTGACATGAAAGGGATATTAAAATTATTTTTAGACGGAATATTAATTCTCGGTCAACTTGTGTAATTGCCGAAATCCTCCCGCCTTCGGAATATCAACACGAAGACCAAGCTCTTTCCAAAACTCATTTTGAATTTTAGCCTTTTTTTCTAAAACTGCTTTATTATTTTCATCAGATCTTATTTGCGATTTTTTTAAAATGCAATTCAAATTCAAAAAAACGAATCCAGCAGTGCAATGGACTTATGCCATATTTAAGATTTTCTTCAATCGGATGAAACTTTTCAGAAGTAAAACCATTTATCGCGACAAAATCCCTCGGAGTTGCATGACATATAGGACACATCTGAGTTGATGTAGTTTGGGTTAATAGATACATTCAAAACTTTGCCGTCGATTACAGTTAAAAATAAACTAAATAATATTTGGATTTTCTTACCCTCACCAATTTCTATTTGTAAGTTTTCTATACTTTCAATTTCTTTCTTTAAGTCATTAGCTTCTCTTCTTATTACTTCTTTCATTTCATTTGTGAATTCCAGTTTTAGTGGCCGACAAAATCTTGTTGACTGCAGTGGTTTTCCTGAGCTCGTCGTAAGTCGTAATGGAGTCACTGTTGTCGCTAAGAGACTTGCATCTCCATTGCGAGATGAGGTTGGATCCGAAAAGCGTTGCTTGTACTAATCTTGACCGGAGCTACTGTCGAATCCGTAACTCAAAAATTAATTTTGTTGACAAACTGTTGCTCTGAGTTGAAGTCATGACTGCTGGTAATACTTTATTTTGCATCACAAACAATTCTCGAAGCAGTATGAGTTAACAACGTCTTTAATAGTACTCTTGCACATTTTTCGCTGAGAATTATTCCACTTGGACTGCATTTACTTTTGACTTCTAAAATATGGTTGTAAGGAGGAAAGCGTTGCACGCATTCACTGCGAATACTGCAGTATTGCCGATTAGAAAAATTGTTTTCAAGTAAAAATGCTAATGCTTCCTCTTTTGTCATGGCCGTGGGTGTTTCTACCTCTTGTGTGCAAAGTTTTCTAATTTTTGAAGATCTTGATGGACTTTCGATTGTTTTTTTAAAACGACAGCTAAATCCACCTGACCTTGTTTCCGAGCCGAAATTGCTGCTGCCCGAACTAGCAGGTCTGTTTCGTTGCTCGGAGATGTTGACAAGTCTGCTGCGTGCCTTCTTTTGCTACGTTCAGATTTCTCACAATACGGCAGCTCTGGATGCCCAGTTTCATGTAAATTAGAGTCAATTGAACACTCTACTTCTGAAGTAGGCATTGTCGTATTCATTTTTTTTTTTTTGAAAATAAGTTCAAATTTCTATTACATTTTGTCCACTTTGCTGCCAAATGAATGCGAAAAACCCGACATTTTTCTGACAACTGATGGTATACATCTGCTTGGATATCCTCATCTCCACTTTTTTCTATGGCATATTTTAGTAGAGCGTCCTTTTCACCTCCTCTCTTCTCCTTTGTCAGCCAAATATTAAAAAGTTCAGAGTTTTTCAAACAGAAGTAGTCTGAAAGAAAATATTTGTTCTTAAAAAGTGCAAAAAAGTCCACATTGATACTTGCACGTAAATGTTCAAAACTGTATTCTCTAATTTTGGCTTTTATTTTTATGCTTGAAATGTAGACAATTTTTTAAAAGGTTTCATGAATTTCGAAAAGCTCCAAAAAAATATTTAAAATTTATACCAAAAAAAACAGTAAATTTTTTTCACCAACACGTTTTTCTTTTATTATTTTTCATTATAATTGAAATACTCACTGTCACCTTCGTTATCCCTATTTTTTTTTTAAAAGACACGTGCTTTTCGTTCGTAGACGCAACTTGAACTAAATACTAAAAAAGAGTCCGCTCAATTCTATTCACAAACACACTAAGAGAATCAACTTCGATGGTTTGCTACATAACGGTAAAGTGCCGCTCACTAAAACAAAATATGTTTTTTGTTGTCTCTGAGTGTTTGCTATAGGATTCTAGTAAAGAGAATTCATTTAAAGATCGTAAAAAAATTGAGTTTTGGCCAAGAAAATGTGTCCGCTGGGCCATAGTGGAATGTCCGGATCAGAAAAAATATCAATGAGTGTTCGATCTCTCGGGCGATGTGTTAACACATTTTTGTTACACGGTACCTGATCGATTTCTATGAATACATTAGTAAATGTTGCATTGGAAAATAAAAAAATAGAAAAGTTTTTGTGCTGAAGGCTCTTTTGCTATTACACTTTCTATTTGCTTGCACCTGCTTTAACATTAGATGTAATATTGTTTTTGTTTTGTCATAAATAGAGCGACACCAAAAAGTATTGAATAGTATAGAGTATTTATTTCACTCCTTTTGTAGAGAGTCTGAGTAGAAGAGCATAAACGAGTCTTATTCTGATTATAGAATATTTCAATATAAATGCACCATTTCAACAAAGTTATTACATTAAGGAATACAAAAACCATAAATGTTTCCAAAGGCATCAATGTTTCATATCGAAATCATGAATGGACCAAGTTATGATAAAAAGAGAGTAATACGTTTTAAATCATTCGCCAGATGTCGCCAGTGCTTTTGAGTCATAGAAATCGTACCATGAGTTCTCTATACTATTTAATACTCTGGGGCGACGACGACCTGCTTGTTTGTTCGCTGCCGTTACATCAATACTATCATACATATTTACAACAACATCCATTTTATTGTATTTAATACAACAACCACGTATGCGATGTTAACGCTGTGTGTTGTTTGCATGTGTTTACTTTGATAGATTGCCGTACCCGTGTCTGTAGATGTTAGCACAGCAAAAAAAACCAGACCGATTACTTGGTAATTTCTGCATGGCACTCTACCATATAATAGGCGTTCGTATGATATGAGACGCTAATATCGATTCGGATCATTACCTGCTTGCATATGAAACCAGACACGGAGAAAGCTTGTCATTGGATAACTGTATGTTACAGACTCAATTGCAAAAGCTGAACGTATGGCAACGTTGCAATCAGCTACAGCGCGATCTGCGACAGAAAGGTAAATTGACTAAATGGATAAGCCGCCTCTTTAAGCGAAGCCCTTGTAGTGCAAAATGTATAAAAACGACTAGCTCCCTCATTTGCTACCTTAAAATAGACTCCCTCCTGGAGGACTGTGGAAAGATACCTCTCAATCTATGGGACTACTGTAAAATCCTAAATAAATTATAGAAATGTTCATGGTGATTTTGTATAAGGTTGTTTTTATCTTACAATGATGGCATACTTTTAGGCGCAATTAATATTAGGCAATCAAGTTGCAATACACACCTCAAACTTTTTCAGCATGCGAATGCCATTTTGACACATGTTAGTTAGGCTAAACATGTAAAGATTTATCGCAACATTATCAATGAAGAAAATATCAAAATTTTATTTCATTTATTTAAAATTTCCTTTCCTTTCTTCCCCAGGAAGAACTAAAATATTTTGTTTTTTGTTCCCTTTCGCACTAAATTAAGATGTTTTTTTTTGTGCTCTGCATTTCACTTCCGTTCCAAGTGATATTGAAATCTATTCCTTACGGATGATCGAATTTTTATTGTTTGTCTTTCTGAATGTATATGTAGAGTGTACTTGAGCTCATTGGCGACACTAGGACAAAACATGGCAACTACCAGAAATCAGCCACAAAAAAGAGAATACAAAAACCATTTAAAACAGTTAACAAAAAGAAAAATACAAGAAAAAATTGAAACGAAAATAACAACAGCAATAGGACGAACAATTGAATGCCACCACAAGGATATGAAGCAATAAACAAACGAAACTTTAATCTAAAAACGAAATCTAGAAAATAGAAAGATTTTACGAAAAGAAAGACAATAATACTGCTATTGCACAAAAACTAATTTTAGAAATTTACAAAACAAAGAGAAATATTTAACAAACTGGGCAACAATGTTTCTTTTTTGTTTTCATTATTAATTAAAGGGATATAGTGGATGGACATTGTCGAGGAGATCCTAAATTAGCTGAAATATTCAAAATCTGCAAGGAAAGAAAGTAAACTAGTAAGATAAATGTAAAAAATCTAGGCCAATTCATTTTAAAAATTAAATGTTATAAATAATTGAGGTAGAAAAGGCTGGAAAAGAAACAGGAAGATTGTGTAAGCGTACAGTTGCAACAAATTTGTATCTGAAGAATATTCAGATTCTGCGAATGCATTACCTAAAGATGCACACATGCGTGCACATACCTTACTTTGTTCTAACTTACCATTCTGAACTTGATTTGGTCAGTGGCTTTACACAACATGTTGTTATATATTGTTGCGAATATACTCAATATCCTCTTTAGTCCTGTTGTATAGACATGGGACTAATCGTTGAGGTGGAAAGTTTTTGATAGCCACTCATTTGGGAGAGGCCAGAAATATTTCCTTCATAGGGCAGTCCAAGCAGCTCACAACTTCCTGGAAGTATGTTCCCGGTAATGGCTTTATAGGAACCCTCCGTTACCTAGCTAGAGTGAGGAAGGCGAATCGAATTAGCAGCCTGATTGGTTATGCGATCACTGATGTGCCTCATGTTACCGTTCAGTGAAGTCCTTCGAACTAGCGGACATATTCTTTTGTCCCTTGAAGGCGAATGAACCAACACTTCTGGCCAATGGCGGATCAAAAGTAAAGAAACAAATATCCATTTTCGACACACTGCATTCTAATCATCGTCTGATCTACAATAGGCGGTTGAAACATAATCATCCTGACAGTACGTAAAATACAAACCACAGTGGATTGGGCTTGCCTTCCGCACCCGTTATATTGACAAGGAAAATATAAAACCCCCTACTTGTTGACGACCCCCGCAAGCGATATAAGGACCACGATTTAGGGATAGGAACTTGAAATGTTAGAACACTATATAGATCAGGTGCAACTGACTACTGTCAGATGTCCTCGAGAGTTATAAGACTGACATTACTGCTGTCCAGAAGATGCAATGAATAGGTCGTAGCTGTGGAAGGAAGAAGAACTGTGTTGCTGGCAAAAGACTGCGGCATCTGGTCTCAAGGTTCGACCCCGTGAGTGAACGTATAGTGTCCAAACGAAAATACGAAAACGAATAGCCAGACGAAACGAAATACTTTAACATATCGCTAATTTATGGCATGAAGAAAAAGACAAGGACACGAAGGACATGTTCTATGAGCGCCTTGAAGGAACATACGACCCTTGCCCTGGTCATGACATTAAGATTGTTCTAGGGTATTTTAATGCTAAAATCTGCAAAGAATGTGTCTTTGAACTAACCATTGGTAAATGCAGTCTCCGTGCCATCACTTTCGACAACGGAATGGGACAGTTACATTTTGCCGCATCTAAATATTTGGTGTCAGTAGTACGGGATTCAAACATAAAGACATGCATAAGGCTACGTGGATATCCCCTGATTAACAGACGCAGAACCAGATTGATCGCCTGGTAATTGATGGAAGGCACCCTACTAGTGTACTGGACCTACATGTGATTCGAGGAGTTAATATCGATTCGGATTACTACCTGATTGCAGCAAAGTTTTGCACAAAGATAATCAGAGCGAAAGTCGCAGATATATATAAAGCTGGACATCGGAAAGCAGAGATAGCCACGGTCTCTGCAGAGAAACTCATTCAGGTACTGGCGCAGAACGCACCCCGCCTCATGATACTGAAGCAGAGGAAATGGAAGTTCATCTCCCACTCTACGAAAACTGCTGCAGAGACCGTACTTCTTTATAGAACACCGCTTATAGACAAACCATGGTACGATGAAGAGCGTCGCATGGCCAGAGACGAAAAGACCGCTGCACATATGGCAGTGCTTCAATCAGTTGCAGTGCGAGCCGCTACAGACTGACACAAGAAGAATAGGAAAGATAAATCCCGATAAAAAATAAAAAAAAAACAGTAGTGGAGAAAGCACGAGAGTGACAAAATTTAGTCACACATAAGGAAGAATGAAGCCCGTAAATTCTATCGAAAAGTACATACCCAAACCAACGGAAATGGAGATACCCCTTTTGTAGAGATGAAGATGGATATCTTGTCACAAATGTGCAGAATTTGGTGGGTATATAGAGATATCATTTGTCCGCTGTACTTGTCCCAAAAGGCTTCAATATAGATGAGGGTTTTAAGCACGTACTGGACGATAACATCCACTGCCCCCTCCTAGCTAAAACGAAGTTAGATTCACAATTTCCTTGCTTAAGAATAACAAAGCCGCTGGTGCTGATGGACTACCGGCTGAGCTGTATAAGGCTGATGGCTATGAGTTTGAAAAGTGCATGCGTAAGCTCATATGGAAAATCTGGCTAGACGAATGCATGCCCGACGTAGGAGTCCTAGCATACTGAATCCCGTCATCAAATAAGGCGACCCGAGTAATCTAGAAATTATCGTGGATTAAGGTCCCCTTGCGCACAATGTGTGAAAGACTAAAGGCCGTTTGCTATAGATAGACCCGATCGGACTGTGGCTTTAGACCTGAAAAGTCAACCATCGACCAGGTTTTCACATTACGAGAAAACCTGGAGAAACCGCATGAAAATCAAATCGCAACCTACCTTGCAGATTATAAGGTTGCCTTCGATAGCTCGATAACACTGTACCTATGATGGATGTCGGTATTCCTAATAACCTGGCACGTCTTTGTAGAATGGCTCTGACCCACACAAAACCTTCAGTGCAGATTATAAGGTTGCTTTCGATAGCTCGATAACACTGTACCTATTATGGATGTCGGTATTCCTAATAACCTGGCACGTCTTTGTAGAATGGCTCTGACCCACACAAAACCCTCAGTTAAGATTGGTAAATATCCCACCGAACCATTTAGTAGCAGGCGAGGCCTCAGGCAGGGTGGTCTCTCCAAAATATTAGTTGAAATCATCACGAGAAAAGCTGAAGTCAAGACGAATAAAACTATCAGCAGCAAAAGTCACATGCTGCTCGCGTACGGTCATGATTTAGACATCATTGGGCGAAATCAGCGAGAAGTTACTGCAGTATTTCCTAGAATTGAGAAGGAATTGGCATAAGTGGGTTTGGCAGTAAACGACGACACGACAAAGTTGATGGTTTCAAGAAGGACATCCACCCGATTCGATGGGAGAACGTTGTTGATTACAGTTATAGTGTCGAGGTAGTGGACAAATTTATTTACCTAGGATCTGCCGTGAACAGAAGCAATAATGTCAGCCTGGAAATCAAACGGAAAATTAGACAAACTGGTGTTATTTTGGGCTAAGAAAACACTTCAGAGATAAGACCCTCTCTCTCCAGAAACAAATACTCAACTGTTTCAGACTCTCATGCAACCTGTCTTGTTTGATGGTGCAGAATCGTGGGTCATATCGCATGCTGATAAAACATCACTGGGAGTCTTCGAGAGAAAAATTCTCCGAAAAATATAATGGGAAAAGGCGAGTATCTACGACGGATGAACCGCGAGCTATATAATCTGTGTCCCAAGATCAACGTAGTAATGCATATTCAAACAGCTCGCTTACGCTGGCTAGGGCATGGCAGTAGAATGGATTAGAATGAACAAGTGCGAAAGGTATTCGAAGGGCATCGAATAATAGGACAACCAAGACTTCGCTGGAAAGCCTAGGTGGAATTATGCCTGCGAAAGTTTGGTGTTACCAACTGGAGCAGAAAAGTTGAAGATCGAAGTTAACCTAATTTTGTAAGCCCCTTGACCCCTCTAGGCTTCTACCCTGATGGCTGCAGTAGTAGGGTTTGTAGTCTATACTAAGGCGTCTATTGATCCCTCTAGGCTTCTACTCTGCTAGCTCGAGATTAGATGTCAAAGTAGGGTTTGGAGTCTATTCTAAGGAATCTATTCTATTGGTGTTGCCAACTGGAGCAGAAATGTTGAAGATCTAGCCAGTTGGAGGAATATGTTATCCTAATTGCGTAACGCCCTTGACCCCTCTAGGCTTCTACCCTGATGGCTCCAGTCTAGATGACAAAGTAGGGTTTGGAGTCTATTCTAAGGAGTCTATTGACCCCTCTAGGCTTCTACTCTGATAGCTCCAGATTATATATCAAAGTCGGGTTTGGAGTCTATTCTAAGGAATATTATATTGGAGTAGAAATGTTGAAGATCTATCCAGTTGGATGAACATGTTATCCTAATTTTGTCAGGCCTTTGGATCCTCTAGGCTTCTACCATGATGGCTCCAGACTAGATGGCCAAGTAGGGTTGGAATCTATTCTAAAGAACTAGGTTTAATTCTTTTCCAAATTCTACCAGTCCATTGTCTTTTAGACAGAAGTTATGGTAAGATTGCCTCTGACTGAGACGAAACTTTATCAGCGCCTGGTGTATCAACGTCTACTATGACAGTCAAGCTGGTATGTATTAATACCCTCTACAACTAGATACAACTTCCACGCATCTCTAAATGAGATTACCAAGTAGTTTAATATCTACCTTATAAGGGTGATGGGGCACAGAAATATTTCAGGGAACGATAGGGTGAATAAGCTAGCCAAATTGTGGTCTAGCTTACTTGTTCCGCTTGATATGGGATATGTGGGTATGTCCATTTCATGAGACTCATGATTAAACCCAAATCCCTTAGATATGCGTATAATAGATTGTTTGGAGACACAATTGACAAGAGCCTCAGGCAGGTCAAGTTATGACCTGAGTCGTTCGAAATACTTGGTATCCAAATTTATACAGGACATCTGTTCGCTAGTAATTTTGATCACTGCGCACGCATGCATCTAAACTTTGAATCTCAGCTCATGATTACTGCAGAAGCTACGGGGATGAAGAGGTGGACGAGAACGTCGAACATCTGATATTCTCCTGCACCGACTTTTTTGTGTGAGTAGGAGATAATATTTAGGGCCTTACTTCCTTGTGATTCTAACGTACATTCATAGAGTCATGCTGATTGATCGTAAAATATTATTGCGAAGCACAAACTGCTTTATCGATAAAATAAAATTAAAGTCAGTTTTTTTAATTCGCCTATCGCTCATGCTCTTTCACATTCTGTCCTGTATCAAATTTTCAGCTAGGAGGTCGACCAACTGTGCTTTCGAAAGCCCATGATACGACCCATCTTGAAACACTGGGATGGGAATTCATACGGTTTGAAAACCTTTTGGCCTTAGCAATTCAATTTACAGATCCCGACATGGCGATGGAACATGTCGTCCGTGGCATCACAATGGTTCTCATTGAAATAGTCGTGTGATAAGTGTCAGCCACTTCTACCTTAAGTAACCTAGATTTTTTGGCAACTCCCTCAAAGACCTAAATAAAAAATGTAAACCAGATATGTGAAAACCGATATAGGAAGATATGGGAAGTTGCAATTTTAAAAAATTAAATTTTGATTTCTCCTTGCGGACCCACCTACAAACTGAGTCCGGAGATAGATTAAACACACACCGGCATTTGTTGGGTGGTGATATAAAAAGCTTATTCAGTAGATTTTCACAATTTTGTCTGCTAATGACGACCAGATACATAGAACGGGTGCAACCAGCAAGGACAATGCGTTGGCGTTTGTATTTGTAATAAGTTTAATGTCCTGCAAAGTTTTAAAAATTTTAGAATATCCTGAAAATATCAGTATACAAATCATGTACTATTCCCCTCTCTACCTCATATCTTTAACTGATTGTATTATTCCCTAGTGTATTTTGAATGTCAATATTTTTTGATATATTTACCTTAGTTTTTACTTGTAATCCGGACTATTGTTTATAGTACATCTGAAATGAAATAAAAATATAAAATTACATCCGATCAAATATTAAAAATTCTCAGAAACATACGAATAGGATGCTTTAATAAACGTAATAATTAAATAAATTGTATTAAAGAATTGTATAGTACTTGGCGATTATATCTGAAATTTCAACAGAAAAAGTTTTTGGAAGGAAATACTCCATAAATTATGCAACGCTTGAATTCCAGATAACATTTAGTTTCTGAGTTTAAGAAACACCGATATATCTTTACAGGGAGCCAAAGATTGGGGCCTTCTGTTGTCAATCATGTTCCCATGAATTTTTCCTGCACGTAGTGGTTCCCGGTCAACGGAAGAAAATATTTCCAACGAAGTTGTTTATCGCATGGTGAGGGAAATGGAAAAAAAATTAAACAACTCTTTTAACACTATTAAGCTACAACCCAGTATTATCAACTATATTGGGTAATTCTGCTTTGGTTTGTGTCTAGACTAACATATTGTTACGAATTTCCTTATTCGTCCTTTTTGCGATATTTTATTCCCAATAATAAAACAAGGTTCGTTTTCACTTACGATAATTACAACGGTATAACTCCCTTTTATTTTACTTATATTGTACAACAGTTTAGTTTATTTTCACCACTTTAATAAGTCTTATATTTTACTATCAAATCGCGTTGCTTACTTTAGGGGGTTTAATCACAAACTGAAATCTCCATTCCAAAGACCTCCGCTATTTATACCAACTCATCACACTCCAATGTAGTCATCTCTAGCGAATTCAAGAACCTTCTAGTCGTTGTTGTTGCTTATCTTTGTAGAATCATCTCGAATGGTGGAGAATTATCTTAACTGACGCGAATTCATGCTACTGGTTTAGCGAGCTGGTACGTTGTTACAATGCATACTTTCAGGTGCAGCTCTAACCGCCTGTTATTTACATAATATTAGTAGAGTCATTGAGAGCAATCAAAAGCTTTTACTTATACGTAACAATATGTTGGGAAATTTCTTGTTTAATGGGAAGTTTTCTAGGTGGAGCCTGTAACCAATATTTAGTATATATTGTAGTTTTCAACCCAATAAAAAGTAAATTTAGAAAAGCCTAAGTGAAAGAAGTTTAAAAAAAGAAAATTTTCTTAAATAAGTGCTTCCTTTTAAGAAAGTAAATTTTGTCAAATAAAATTTTTATTTTTAAACACATTTTAAAAAAATCCTTATCCTAAAGAAGTACCTTTGTTTAAAAAAAGTAAATTTTTCTTACAAATATTACCTTTTCTTAAAAAAATTATTTTTTTTTTAATAAGTATCTTTTCTTATAAAAGTACATTTTCCTACAACAAATTAGCTTTTCTTAAAAAACTACAATTTCTTTAAAGAGCAAATTTTTTGTGAAACAAAGTAACTTCTCTTGAGATAAGTACCTACTCTTAAAAATGTACATACTCTTGCAAAAATTACCAATTCTAAAAAAATCCCATTTCTTAAAAAAAAAATTTCTTCAAAAAAATACGTTCTCTTAAAATATTACTTTTTCTTGCAAAACTTCCTGTTCTTAAAGGTTCTTTTTTTAAAAATAAAATAATACATTTTCTTTTCTTTTCTTGAGATAAGTAGCTTTTCTGAAAATAAGTACATTTTCTTAAAAAAAATAACCTTTTCCTAAAAAGAGTACCACTTCCTTAAAAAGTATTTGTTCTTAAAAAAAGTACTTCGTTGTACAAAAATTCATACTCTTATGGCTGTTTCTTAAAAAAAACATTAGGTTTTAATAAAAGAAGTACCTCTCTTTACAAAAGGACCTTTTAGGGAAAAAAATAATACATATTCTCTTATTCCTATTCTTCTTTTTAAAAAATGCATTCTATAAAAAAAAATCTTAAAAAAAGTTTACCATTTTACAAAAAGTATATTTTCTTAAAGATCCAGTTAAATTATCGTATCTTTCAACAGGCGCCTTAGGCGTGTTGGAACAGCCAAAGGAACTTCGTTAAATCCGGGCGTCCCCTGACACGTCATGTAATTTTTGAAGTCGCGGCTTTCCGATGAGCAGCCTGATTGGCTATGCGGCCACTTATTCGTCGTAGCTTAAGTATGTGAATGCTGTCACTGAAGCTCATCAAGATATGGGGCATATTCTTTTGTTTTTAGGAGGATGAGCCAAATATCGGATAGAATCCAAAAGAAAAAAATGCAGGTTCGGCGTCTGATCCATAATGGGCGGCTGCAATCAAATATCCTGGCAGTAGATAAAATGCAAAAAATATGTGGACTGGGTCTGCCTCCCGGCACCAATCATACTGGCAGTGAATATACAAGAAAGAAAAATGAAACATAAACAACCCCTATTAAAAGGACAACGATGTACGGATATGCACTTGGAATGTAAGAACTCTATGTAGATCCGGTTGACGACAGTTGCCATGACAAAAAACATGAATTTGATTGCGGATTTGCAGTTGGCAAAAGACTGTGACATCTAGTTTCTAGGTTCAATCCTGTGAGTGAACGTATAGCCATAATCCGCCTACAGGTGAAATATTTTCATATTTCCCTAATTTGTGTGCATGCCCCGACAGAAGAGAAAGATGATGATGCCGAAGACATATTCTATGAGCTCCTAGAGGAAACGTATGACCGCTGCCCTGGCCATGACATTAAGATTGTACTAGGAGATTTTAATGCCAAAGTAGGAAGGGAGAATGTGTTTAATCCAACTATTGGCAATTTCAGTCTACAGCAACGGTATGAGACTGATTGACTTCAGTGGTACAAGATTCCAGCATAAAGACATCCACAAGGCTACTTGGGTATCCCCTGATCAAAGAACGAAGAACCAAATTGATCACGTGATAATTTATGGAAGGCACTCATCCAGTGTAATGAACGTACGAGTGACCAGAGGAACTAACATCGAGTCTGATCACTACCTGGTAGTAGCAAAGATTCGCATAAGATTGAGTAGAGCAAAAATCGTACGAAACCAGGAGCAGGAAAGGCTAGACATCCGAAAGCTCCAATTACCAGTGGTAGCCAGAGCCTACTCAAGGAAGCTCTCGCAACTTTTGGCACAGAACCCACCCCCTCCCGATAAAGACTGCCGCAATAAACGTACTTGGTTTTGTAAAACCGCTTCTCAACAAACCATTGTACGATGAAGAGTGTCGCATTGCAAATGATGAAAAGAACGCTGCACGTATGGCAATCCTTCAGTCAATTGCAACGCGATCTGTAACTGAGCGGTATAGGGAGAAAAAAAGGAGGTAAACCGTATCTTTACGCGTAAACAGTGGAGGCAGTGGAGAAAGCGCAAGAGTGAGCAAATTGAGACAAACAGAAGGAAGAACTAACCCCGAAAATTCTAAAAAAAAAGTTAAAAACAGGGCTAATTGGTTCGGGCCCCCCTTATGTAAAGATAAGGATGGAAATCTCATCGCAGATGAGCAGCGCATATGGATAGACCATTTCTCGGCTCCATTTCTTATCCATTGACGATGAGGCAATCGATCACAATTTCTATTCGATTGCCCCCTTCCTAACCAAAATGAGGTCAGCACAGCTATTGCCCGGCTTAAGAACAACAAAGCCGCAGGAGCCGATGGATTACCGGCGAAGCTGTTTAAGGCTGGCGGCGATGAGCCGATAAGGTGCATGCATCAGCTCATTAGCAAAATTTAGTTAGATGAATGCATGCCCGGCGATTGGAGTCGCAGTGTACTATGTCCCATATTAAAAAAAAGTGACCCGAGTCTGTGCCAACTACTGTGGAATAAGCCTATAAAGTTCTATCAAGTATAATGTGCGAAAGACTAAAACCGATTACCGCTGGTCTGATTGGTTCATACCAGTGAGGCTTTTGGCCTCAAAACCCGACAACTGACCAGATTTTCACACTAAAATCACTAAAATCATCTATTTACGATTATAAGGCGGCCTTCGATAGCCCGATACGGGAAAAACTCTATGAAGCTATATCTGAGCTTGGTATTCCTGCAAAACACATGCGCCTCTGCAGTATGACCCTGACGAAATCCAAATCCGCAGTGAAAGTTGGTAAGGAACTTATCGAACCTTTCGAAACTAAGCGAGGCCTCAGACAAGGTGACACCCTATCGTGCGATCGCTTTAACATCTTAATAGAGATTATTCTGAGAAAAGCTGATGTCAACATGAATAAAACCATCAGCAGCAAAAGTTACATGCTGTTCGCGTATGCTGATAATTTATTTATCATTGAACGCACAGAAGTTACTGCGTTGTTTTCGACAATAGAGAAGAAATCAGGTAAAATGGGTCTGACAGTAAACGAAGACAAGACAAAATTAATGGTTTCAACAAACAGAGCCTCCATGCGATTAGACCAAAGCGTGAACTTTGATAACCGCTATAACTTCGAGGTGGTGTACGAATTTGTGTGCCTCGGATGTGCGTAAACAAAAATAAAAATGTTAGCCTTGAGATCAAGCGGAGAATTGTGCTTGCAAATAGATGTCATTTTGGGCTAAGTCAGCACTTTAGAGATAAAGACCTCTCTCGAGTAACAAAAGTCCAGGTGTACCAGACTCTCATTCAACATGTCTTGCTTTACGGCGCAGAACCCTGGGTCCTATCATAAGCAGACGAAACATCTGTAGGAGGCTTCGAGAGAAAAATACTCTGAAAAATGTATGGCCCTATTATGCACAAGGGCTAGTATCGGCGACGCATGAACAATAAGCTGTATGAGCTACATTCCGACATTGACATAGTTAAGCGGATAAAAATATCGCGATTGCGCTGGCTAGGCGATGTCAGTAGAATGAATGAAGACGAACCAGTATGAAGGGGTTTCGGAACCGAACTGGTAGGAAGACGACAAATAGGAAGACCAAGACTGCCCTGGAAGGTTAGTGAATCCCTGCGTACACTTGGTATTACAACCTGGAGAGATAAGACAAAACATCGAAATGGTTGGCGAAATATATTATCTTCATTTTGTAAGGTCTCTGAGCCACGGGGTTGTTTGAACTCGGATAAGTAAGTAAAGCATCTTTACAGAGCGTATCCTGGCTCTATGTCATCAACTGGGTTAGATTTTTATTTAAAATTGATTGCAAAGAAATATGATCATTAAAAAAACTTTTATAGTTTCAAATTCAAAAAGGACATAAAGGAAATGAGAGTGACAAGAGTTCAAAAAGGACATGCTGAATGTTTCTGCAACAAAATCTACTAGCCAATTTCTCGTCCTACATTTGTATGGAAGGTCCCAAAATAAGAGTGACAAAATCGCAGATATTAATTACAGGATAACATTTGTCACAATGTTGTCCAGTACCGAAATGCATTCAGATTGGTAGCATTTTACGGAAGCTATCACCATACCTACCCCTATAGATATTGTTGTAAACGAAGCAAACTCAATT
Source organism: Phaonia tiefii (assembly GCA_963931995.1). Lineage (NCBI taxonomy): Eukaryota > Metazoa > Arthropoda > Insecta > Diptera > Muscidae > Phaonia > Phaonia tiefii. The sequence goes on from OZ008368.1 coordinate 74,607,791, forward strand.
AATATTACGTATACGTATTATGTTCTATATTAAACAAAACTCATACGCCACCCTATATCCAATATAGAAAAACTCAGAACCTATATATTTTCTATTATTTGTTTAACGTTTTATCAATACACAGAATACTTCTTCTTGGATAATACAAATATCAAGACTTTTCACTTCTTCCATTCTCTACAATTTTATAGCAATCATCGGTTCAAGCACGTATTTAATTATTTTTCTCGATTAAAAATAATTTAAACCCTCTGCTGTTTTATTTTATAGTGGTGCGTTCTTGGTCTTGTTATTTTTACTATTTTTATTATGAACTGAAATTCACTTCAAACACATTCATTCACAAAAATTCAGCTCAAAGTATCGAATACACCAGCTGCTCATTTCAACGGAATGAAACAGTTCGCATTTCACTCAATGAAGGAGTACATCTGAGCGTTAGTCACCTAAAAAATCACTCAGTTTGCAACAATTGTCAGTTGTGCAGACTCTGTTCATAGCTGAACATAGAACTGAATGTAACCTCTAGAAAGAGGGTGACGAAAGAGGCTAAATATCATTTATTATGGGTTCAAAATGTGAGTACCAGATTTCTCGTATTTCTCTTCTCATTTATTGCATATTGGTTGTTTCTATCTCAGGCTGTTTTCCATCACTCCCTGCCAAATAAACAACAGCATTCCAATAGATAAAATATTATCTGTGGGCATAAAGTGAACAGAAGTTAATGAAGTGCTACCACTCGTCACCAGAGACAACAACAATTTTATTGTATACACACACACTTGATAAGAAACAAGACTTGAAGTTTCATGCGTGCCTAACAATAAATAAAGATGAGGAAAATATAAAATATAATTAATAAAAATTTAATATAATAATTTTGCTATGGTTATTGGGCATTTTGAAAGTAAAAGGTGTTGGGTATGTTTTTTTCCTACAACCAACCAAAATTTAAGTCATTTAGTATTATGTATAACAAAAGTTTCAACCTGTCTGTTTGGTTTTTACTAAAGGTTCTTTCTATGTATCAAATTTAAATGTGTCCTGTAACCCCTTTCGCATCATATTTAGTTGAAAATTACTTATTTGATTTGATTTTGAAATAATATTACTTATACGCAATGAGTAACAATGTTCAGTATATAATTAAATATTAATCATACGACATGCAGTTACCTTTCACCTTTCTTTCTATGTATCAACTTTAAATGTGACCTTAAACCCTTTTTAGCATCATATTTAGTAGAAAATTACTTATTTGATTTGATTTTGATATAATATTACTTATACCCAATGTAGTATCAATGTTCAGTATATAATTAAATATTAATCATACGACATGTAGTCAGCTTTATAAAATATAATGACAGCAACTGTATCTTCGCTTGACTGTGTTATTTTAAATGAATAGGACAAATGTGTCTCATGAATATAATAATTAAAGCACAAATAGGTAATTCTATGTGAAATATAATTATGAAAATTTAACAGAAATGTTATCCAGGTTTACCGTTATGGTCCAAAATTGTAAAACCAATATCAAAACCACAAAAACTAGTTGTTTGAAGTAATTCTTGCTACTAAGCTGAAAACCTCTTAGGATTTCATAATTCGGTGAATCAAGTTTTTCTATCTTAAATTTATACAGAAATTTACAACTAGATTGTCTTTCTTTAGTAATCCCACAAGCCCTTTACAAATCCCTATAAATCACATGTTACATACTCAAAAAAACACCGTTTCTGTTATCCAATTTATCTCATAGTTGGTTTGCCTTTTTTGCTTCCCCTATTGGGCCAAAAACTATTGCAAACTTTTTTCATTAATTTTCATTTTGATAAACTCATCATTCATTCATTCGCTTAGTGTCATTGTTCATTCTATGTCTTTCTTTTTCCCAAAATATTAATGGACGGTTTCTGCGAATACGGAAAAATAAATGTATCTTTAAGATTTATACACTGAAGTTGTTAGGGTTTAGTATATCTTTCAATCTTTATCTTAGTTAACCGTTATTTTAATGATTCACAAATATTAGTATCAAGATGTATGAGTTCACAGAGAATGCGCTATAGGATGGGTTAGCAACAAGAAATGATTTTTTTTTCTGTTTATACCGATGTGTATGTTTACACAGTTGGCATAGTATGATAAACTATCATTAATAATCCTATAATTAGCACTATAGAAATACAACATTTGTCCTAAAAATAATATAATTTCCAACAAGAATTTCATGAACTTCATAAACACTGCCCTCGTCTCACTTCATTTACCCTTATATCTCCCACATATTAGTATTAATCATACGTTCAGTTATCTTAAACAATTATTTTCTACAGACGTTATAATTGCTTATACGACATATGTATATCCCCAATAGTCTGTCAATTTGAGTTTTATTTTTTATAATGTAGATAATCTACTAGTGGTCTGCAAAGATTAATGTTTAATCCTATTAACACTGGTATGCCCAAGCTACAAGTTATTGGCAAGTAGTCAAACCAATTTTCAAGGGTATTACACTCTTGCAGCTCACAACGCAAAAATATATTGGTTAATAGCACAAAAATTCCATGAAATTCCTTATATTTTCAGATCAAATATAAGAAATGTCTTCGTTGCCAACATGCCCTCCATTTTTATGAGATATGCCAAAATGGTAACGATATTGTCCACAATAGAAATCCACTTTCGCCATCCTCCTTCCAATACGTAAAAGTCTGAAAATAGCAAAGCCAATACACATCACGTATACGTATTGTCTTCAACACTAGAAAATGTTCATACGCTACCAAACAACAAAAATATAATAAAACTCAAAATTTAGTTGTTTAATTTATTTATTATATTCTAATGGCTATAAGTCCAAAAAGAATTATTTGATACAAAATCCTACGATTTCTCTTCGAAGCTTTACAATTAAATAGTACTCATGCTTCAATTAAGAACCCAACATGCCAATGGGTTAAGGGATATATAAATGACAAAGTCAATAAATATAAAGTATACGGCATGTACGTAACATAATACCTTATTCCCAAGAATTGTTATTAGATAGAAAATTCTACGGCTGTCTTTTGAAACACCTCATAAGCCTACGACTAATATGTACAATTAAATACTAATCTGCCTTCTATTACAAAGCCTACGTCATAAGTGCACTCGTAATTTCCCAAGGGTCATATCTAGGATAAGTTTCCTTACAACCCTTCAGACACTCTGGAAAAATACTTACATAATGGCTGCTTAAAAGAAAAGAGTAATGCCGCTTCAGTAGAACTCCTAGCACATGGTCCTAAAATTCGAATGAAGATACGAATTATGGTTTTCAGGAACTTTCAGGAACAGATCAACATCTGTGATTTCCAAGGGCCTTTTCAAGAGCTGAGGTAACAAGCTTCACAAACTATTTTAAAAATATAATTATCAGAAATTCTAAATTTTCTGGAAACGACATCCAATGTCCTTCGAGATTGGAAAAAAGTTTATAATTCTACAGGTAGTTTTTAGAAAGCACAATTATCTACTACAAGTCCTTGTGATAAGCATGTAACTACTTTCCAAATAAAAATCTACAACCGCATTGTTTCAAATGACATTTTTAAGAAGCTTTTCAAAAACAATCTGGTTCAAGGAGCTCCTGTGTTTTCCTGAATGTATTTATTCCAAGAAAATTTAATCGCAACCTACCATCTTTTGTATATTACATGGCTGCCTGCGACAGTCCGATAAGGGGAAAACTGTTCTTCAAAGCTATGTTGGATCTTAATATCCTTGCCACGCCGATACGTCTTTGTACAATGACACTGGCTGCTACGAATTCATCAAAACGAATAAAGCCATCAGCGTAGGCTGTTAAATTAGAAATCATTGGGCGAACTTATATAACTCGGATCTGTCACAAACAAAAGCAATAACATCAGTCTAGTAATCAAGCGGAGAATGGTGCTTGCAATCAAGTTTAATTTCGGGCTAAACACGCACTTCAAAGATAAGACCCTCTCTCGAGCAACAAATATCCAACTCTATCAGACTCTCATACCACCTATCTTGCTTTGTGGTGCAAAATCCTGGGTCAGATCGCATACTGATGAAACATCACTGGGAGTATTCGAGAGAGAAATGCTCCGAAAAATATATGGTCTTATAATAGAGACCGCCGAGTATCGATGAACCACGAGCTGTATAAACTGTATCCCGACATCTTCATAGTTCTGCGAATCAAACAGACGCGTTTACGCTGCCTAGACCAAGTCAGTAGGATAAATCAGAGTGAACCAGTGCGAAAGGTATTCGAAGACGAACTCGAAGGACATCAAAATATAGAACGGCCAAGACTTCGCTGGAAGACCTGATCGAAAAATCTCTGCGCGATCTTGTTTTACTAACTGGAAGGTAAAAATTACATGAGGTGTCGTGGGACACCCGGTTGGAACGAAGTTCCTTTCACTATGTATTATTTACTAGTTAGTTCCTTCACCCCTAAGGCACCCGTTAAAAATAATATCATTTAAATAGATCTTTAAGAAAAGATACTTTTTGTAAAATGATAAAGTTTTTTTAAGAACAATTTTTTTTATAGAATGTATTTCTTTAAAACAAGAAATATATTTTTAGGTCGTTTTTGTAAGATAATACATATATATTTTCCCTAAAGGGTTCTTTTTTAAAGAGAGGTATTTCCTTCATTAATAACTAATGTTTTTTTAAGAAAGGTACTTTTTTAAAGAATAAATATTTTCTGTGAGAAACAACCATAAGAGTATGAATTTTTTTACAAAGAAGTACTTTTTTTAAGAACACGTACTTTTTAAAAAAGTGGTACTTTTTTAAGGAAAAGGTTATTGTTTTAAGAAAATTCACTTATTTTCAGAAACGCTATTGATCTCAGGAAATGATAAGAAAAGATATTATTTTATTTTTAAGAACATGTATTTTTAAGTAAACAAATTCTTTTAAGAAAAGGTATTTTTTTTAAGAGAAGGTATTTTTTTAAGAAACAGTTTTTTACGAAATGGGAATTTTTTCAGAACTGGTCTTTTTTTCAAAAATAGGTACATTTTTAAGAGTAGGTACTGATCTCAAGAAAATTTATTTTGTTTCACAAAAAATGTACTCTTTAAAGAAAATTCAGTTTTTTAAAAAAAGGCAATTTGTTGTAAGAAAATTTACTTTTTTAAGAAAAGGTATTTATTTAAAAAAATCAATGAGTGTTCGAACTCACGAACTAACACCTTTTAGTTACACGGTACCTGTTCGATTTCTATGAACACATTAGTAAATGTTACGTTGAAACATAAAAAAAGAATAGTTTACTGAAGGCTCCTTTGCTATTGCACTTTCTTGTTTCTTACATTTGCTTTAATAGTAGATGTAATATTGTTAAAATAAATAAAGCAATATTTAGCTCACTGAAATAATTGTTTTTGTTTTGTCATAAACAAGACGACGACGATCTACTTGTTCGAGTGCTGACATACCACTGGATACAAATCAATATTTAGCACACTTAAATATTTGTTTTTGTTTTGTCATAAACAGAGTGACGACAAAAAGTATTGAATAGTATAGAGAACTTATTGCACTCTTTTTCCACTCTCATGTAGAGAGTCCGAGTAAAAGAGAATAAACGAGTCTTTTTCTCTTTATAGAATATTTCAATATAAATGCACTATTTCAACAATGTTATTACATGAAACAATACAAAAAGCATAAATGTTTCAAAAAGCATCAATATTTCACATCAAAATAATGAATGGACCGAGATATGCCTAAAAGAGAGTAATACATTTTGAATCATTCGCCAGATGTCGCCACTGCTTTTGAGTCGAACAATTCGTTCAATGAGTTCTCTATTCTATTCAATTTTCTTTGGCGACGACGGCCTGCTTGTTTGTTCGCTGCAGCTACATCAATACCATCATACTTATTTTCAGGCAGAGATTTTGTTGTACAACAGCCACGTTTGTAATGATCACGCCGTGTGTTGTTTGCATGTGTTCACTTCGATAGGTTGCCCTACCCGTGCCTATAGATGTTTTTAAGAAAAGGTACTTTCTGTATGAAAATTTACTTTTTGTAAGAAAATGTACTTCTTTAAGATAAGGTTTTTTTTAAGAAAATGTACTTTGTTTAAGAATGTGAATAGGTATTTTTTTTTTTTTTTGAGAAAATTTACTTTTTTCAAGGAAAGTCACTTATTTAAAAAAATCTTTTTATAAACTGACTCGTTATTGGTTGTAGGCTCCACCTAGAAAACTTCCCATTGAACAAGAAATTTCCCAACATATGTTAGTCTGGACACAAGCCAAAGCAAAAGTACCCATTATAGTGTTAATAATAGTGTTAAAGTTGTTTAATTTTTTTTATTTATTCCCCATCCCGCAACGTGCGATAAGGTACTTCGTTCCAAAACTAAATAACGACCTAATCGGAGAAACATGTTACCTTCATTTTTTAAGGCCCTAAATAAGAAAGTAAACATGAGACAGTTGGCATCTCAAGTTAAGCTGATAGTGGGAACAAATTCCTACAGCTGATTGGGAACATTTTTGTAAGTGGACAATGGGTTTAGCTTATACAATATCGTTCAAGCTAAATTCTCCATTTTTCCACATAATGAAGACTCCAGCACTGCCACTACATGTCCAGATATATCTGAGGTGGTGAACGAGATAGGATCATTTAAGAGCAAAAAATTTACAGGTTTAGATGGAATTTCACAAGAGCCCCTTAAGGCCGATCCATATATTAGTGCACGGGTAATCATGCCCTTCTTCTTAGAATTGTGCATGAATTTGGACTTACGCAACGAGCTGAGAGAAGGCGTAACTGTTAAAATATCAAAGAAAGGTGATGTAAAGGGCCGAAATAACTGGCGAGACATAACTTTGCTTAGAATGATTAACATATTATCACCAAGCGGATTTTGGAAGTTTTAGCATTGAGGAATGATCAAGCAGACTTTAGACCTTAAAAGTCCTGTATTTACCTCAGAATTGTAACGGAGCAATCGGTTGAAGGTGGTGCAATAGTTAGTATGCCCGTATCTTGTACACGAGATTCTGGGTTCGATCCCTGCTCTGACCACCTTAAATTTCTTTCGGTGGCGGTTAGTTCGCATAGTGATGGCAAACACTATCGATTATTTAGCCATGAAAAAGCTTCCAATATACCTTTGGTAACCGGTTCGGATTGCGAGAAGCTCTCGCCAATTCCTTCATGGGATGTAATGGGGAAACCATTTATTTCTTTTTATCGGTCAAATGCCACTGGTCACTTACCTCCGTTTCATCCATTTTGAAATGGCTTTTAACACATTAGATCATAATGTCATATGGAATGCGATAATATGCAAGGGTGTTCCAGTGAAACTCATCTCCTTCATTAAAAGCCTATAGTATCAAGCAAGCTGTCGAATCCTGCAAGAAGGTAAACTGAGTGGCCGGATAACAGTCGACATTGGTGTACGCCAAGGTTGTGTCTTATCGCCACTTCTCTTCAGCATTGTCTTCGATAATATTATGACCAAGACAATGCATGGATATAGTGGCTATTACGCGGACGACATATGCATAGTGACACATACGTATGAAGATATGACAACCAAGCTGCGAAACTAGCAGATATTACGGAAGAAACGGGTTTGAAGATAAATATCTAGAAAACAATAACCCAGCGAATTAATGAATCAACAAAGAGAAGCTCCGAATCAATATTCACGAATTGGAAGATGTGGACTCCATTTGCTACTGGGGCAGTATCGTGACGAAAACTGGTGGCTCCAAAAAAAGATATTGAAAACCATATCATCATCAAATCCTTCTGGTATTCGCAAACGTTGTCTAGGCGGTTAATACTGAAAATTGGTGATGCAAATGTGAAGTTCATTCTACTCTACGAATGCGAGACATGGAATGCAGCACCCCGAGATGTCCACAAAATGCAAGTGTTAACGAACCACTGCCTCGGCAGAATCATGCCAATCTTTTGGTCAAACGTAATAAACAATAACAGATTATGGACCGAAACCAAACAACTGGCAATTGCAATTAACGTAAGGAAACGCAGATGAAACTAGATCGACCATATCCTACGAATACCCCCAAACGATGTCACCGGAAACGCCAATGATTGGAATCCACAGGATAGTCGCAGAATCAGCAGCCCTGCAAATACGTGGAGGCGACAAATCGACACCGAAGCTACTGCGTTGAACAGAAGTTGGGGCGAAATAAAATTCTTTGCACAGGATAAATCACGTTGGAATGTATTTGTTGAGGCCCTATGCTCCTTATAGGGTCAACGGGAGCATACATATATATATATCAATTCTCCATTGAATTTCCGGATAGACACTATTGTTCATAGTTCTTGAAGGATCCAATGTTAACGATAATCTTTGTTACCTTAAAGATACAAGGGCTTAGAACGGTCACTTATTGTTCCAATCGATGAGAACCTCTGTTCATTACTTGTTGCGACCTCAACCCTCATCCTCAGATTTTAAATATTGATCCTTTAAGAACCCACAGTAACTTCTCGTAATTGTTGCCCAATAATTTTCCCTGCGACGCTTCATTCTTTTATCTTCAGCTTCTCTCATTATGAACTCCTTCAAGATGTTGAAGAGATCATACGGTAGGCTATCGTGTTGTTTGGGACCTTTTCTGGTATCAAATGACATTCTTCAAAGGCGTCTCAGCTTTACAGGAAATTAAAACAACCACAGGCATTACATCATTCGTTTTTCACTAATATCGGGATATGGAAGGCAGCTTTATAATCAAGGAATATGTGATAAGTACCGATTTGGGTTTAGCGATTTTCTCGAAAGGATTTTGCGTAGTGTAAATATGGGGCCGGTTCTGAACTACCGACGTTTAAGTCCACACTGAAAAGGTACAAGTCCATACTGCTAAGTTGAGATCAGAACTGCACCAATTTGTAACAATTATGGTCTGTTCCCCGATCTCGAACGAAAATCTAAGCGAATGCAAGTCAGCCACTCGCATTCGACTCAAATTTGATTACTCTACGTCCAAAACGGATATACGTTTGTTCCCAAATGACGGCACAATCGAAATAGAGTCACCAAAATTGGTACTAAAAAGGCTGTTTTCATTCGACTTGAAATGACAAGATTGTGGAACGCAAATCAACTTTCTTCCGACTGCAACACGAACGAAAGCTTTCGTTTGAGATCGAGGAATAGAATAGTACGCTAGAGAACATCAAATATGCCAACGATATACTGGTCATTTCCCGATAGGTGGAACATGCACTTGAATTTTTTTTTTTTTTTTGAAGCGAAACTTTTTTACGGGATCAAGCGGAAAATTGTGATTGCGAATAGATGTTATTTTGGGCCAAGCAAGCACTTTAGAGATAAAGCCCTCTCTCGAGTAACAAAAGTCCAATTACACCAGACTCTCATACAAACTGTCTTGCTTTATGGCGTAGAATCTTGGGTATTATCGCAAGCAGACGAAACATCTGTAGGAGTCTTCGAGAGAAAAATACTCCGAAAAATACTAAAGTGCACAATGGCGAGTATCGGTGACGAATGAACCATAAGCTGTATGAGCTATATCCCGACATTGACATAGTTAAGCGGATCAAAATAACACGATTGCTCTGGCTAGGACATGTCAGTAGAATGGATGAAGACGAACCAGCACGAAGGGTTTTCAAAACCGAACCGAAGACGAAAAATAGGAAGACCAAGACTCCGCTGGAAGGATCAGGTTGACGAATCCCTGCGTACACTTGGTATTGCCAACTGGAGAGATAAGACAAAAGATCGAACTGGTTGGCGAAATATGTTATCTTCGTTTTGTAAGGTCCCTGACCCCTCGGGGTTCTTCGTGACCGGATAGGTAAGTAAGTAAGTACACAAAACTACCAAAAATGTACGCAAGTACCAAAAGTGTACATATAAGTACAAAAACTGTACATTAATGTACAAAAAGTGTGCACACTAAGTACAGAGTGTACATAAAAAAATAAAAAAGGGTAAACAACAATTTCTGGAAATGTACGAATAAGTGTACAGAAAGTTCACTTTTTTGTAGAGAAAAAGTGTACATGAAAGTACTTCAAAATTTCTCAAGTATAGGAAAGTGTTCAAAGAGGCACAACAGGTCTAAATAGAAGTACAAAAAGTGTACAGAAATGTACAAATACAACACAAAATTCGTGGAACAAATATACTAATCCCATGAAAAATATTGTGACAAACAAACAAACACACTTCCATATGACCAGTCACACGCACACTAATACACTCCCACACAGTAACTGCATACACCCACACGCAATCATTCAGTGTACAAGATAAACGGCATCGATTTCATTACGTTGAAAAACAAAAAAATCTACGAAGAAGTCAAAACGAACATAAACACATGTTTCAAAATGCATATACACACGCGTCCATACAAACTACAGAGAAATACATATATAGAGGGAAATTTCTTTCATATGACGTTTCATTTAATACTCTTTTCATTTAATACTCAGGTGGAGTTACTAGAACGGTAGACTTAAAATTTTCATGACGCTTTGGTGGAGAAAACTAAATGTACTTTGAACTTTTTTCTTCCCTTTTATTGTTAGTACACATTTATGTTGCATTTAAGACAGCTACTTTAATACACAAGCACAAAATGCTGTTGCACGTTTTATTTTAAGCCTCTATCTGCTAATATTAAAACAATTCTATTCAATATCCTTCGTTCATATCACACCAGGCCTAATGTCATAAATTTTCTGAGGGAGATGTTTACTCTAGGTATGTATTACTCTATGATGAATACGAACAAATATTCACACTCATCGAAAAACCCTCGAAGTGACAAATTAATAAAAGCTACATTCATGAAGTTTCGATTCTGTTGTTTGTCTCCATGACACACTGATCTATTCTTCGTTTGATCGACTAGTCTTTCAATTAAATACGATCTTAGAGTATTTAGCAAATTCATATATAGATGAGGGCGCATACTTTATATGCAGGAGAAGTATCATCACGTATTCGCTGTTGTAAATAATAATATAAATCATACGTCTTGATAAGTTGTTTCCCATTTTGTGTTTAGTCGAAGTTAAAAGATAATTCAAGTCATAAAAATTTCAGAATCAATATCATAGAAATGGCTTAGTCTATGCGATGGAGCAGGAGTTGGAGTTAAGGATTCGGAGTTCGGGAAATTTGCTCGGAGCTGGAGTATGAGTTGGAATCGATTTGTTCAGCCCGACTCCGACTTTGTGTTTATAAAACTACAACGTTCGGCGAATGAAAGATGGGCGTTCCACCTGATTCCCGTTATAACTATGTGGGTGGAAAAAAGCAAAGGAGACGCAAACTACTATATGACCCAGTTTCTCACGGCCCATGGATGTTATAGCAAACACCTGCACAGATTTCGGTATGATAGCTGTCCGGTATGCATCAGCTGTGTGAATCAGGAGGACGACGCATACCGTGCTTTGTTCAACTACCCTTGTTTCGGCTGATACGGTACATGAGAGTGTGGGTTCCGGCAACTAGTTCGGTACATGTTGCAGTGCAGCGATAAATGGGATAAGTCGAATGAATTTATCATGACGTCGTTAACCGAATTACTGCTAATAGAACATCAACATAATAATAAGGAGGCGTTTAGTGTTATGTAGTCTCAGAACAAGGACCGAATGACACACATTCTCGATGAAATATCATAAACCCTAACAAGGCCGCGAAGTAATAACCATCGCAAGTTTCGAAGAGGAAAGTGGCAAATATGTGTATCGGTGTGGTGTAGCACCTAGGTGACAGCAGGTAAATCATTTACTTATCTGGCGCAGACCAGAAAGTTCTCTGAAAATTGCGTAACTCCGGTTCGCAACAACAACAAAATAGTGTACAAGGGTTGCGATGCAAACGAAGACACAACCAGTAAAATAAACTCTCATCTTCGTAGACTTAGACATACACGCTATCTAAATAATCGAACGAAGCCATCCAATAAGAAGCGAAATGAAAAATAATTACAACTGCACATACGAATTTTCGCTTATTTTCGCTTCTGTCGCATGGCTGCATGTTACATGTCATACAGAACATAGTACGCCGATGGTCCAGTCACCAGGCATGTATTTGTCTACATCTTGCCCAAGAGCTACTTATCTGACTTGGCCTTGGGAAAGTAAAGGATAATAGATAGTATCATCCTCAATTCGATACCATTTGACGTGTTCATTGCAATTTCCTGAGAGAAGTAAATTAAGGGAAGTGTTCTCCATATGGTCAACACACTGTACTCATATGTAACAACATTTTAAAAAGAGGTTCAGATTTTAGCATTTTGGTAGAAATCATCCTATTTCTATACATTTAAAATGTTACACAAACGCGTCTTATCTAGTATAGTTTTTTTTCGAAATGTTTATTTCTCTTCTGTGGCCTTCGGTGGTGCAATGGTAGTGTGCGAAGTTCTTGCACCTGAGGTCGTGTGTTCGACCTCACCACCTTAAATTTCTTTCGACGGCTGTCACCAGTGATGGCCACACTATCGAGTATATAGCCATGAAAAAGATTCTTAAAATGCCGATCCGAATCTGCGAAACTGTGGGTCCAAATAAGTGAGTATAAAAATAGAAACGGCACAGCTCGCGGGTTCTGCGAAGCTCTCTCCAATCCCTTTATGGGATGTAATGGGAAACCATTTTTATTTTATATCTCTCTTCTCCTTATATCTCCGTTGCAGTTGACTGCGGCATTACTGTCTTCGTAACGCTATATTTCCTCATCATTATGGAGCTTTTCTGGGCAAACAGCTAAGCTAAATGTTCTCTACAGATGCTCAGAATACTAGACTTATCTGTAACCCGACTGTCGTTCATATCCTTAAATGACTAGAGCCCTGTACCATAACTGTTGTTCAGGTTTAAACTCTATTGGCCAGTTTTTCATTCAGTGGTGATCTTCGTTTCTTTGTTAAATTGTGGTTAAACATGTAATTGTGTTTTTTAGTCGTTGTTTAACTATGATTTTACCATCCAATCTTGGTTAGTTAACTTATAGTCAGAACCATATTATTTTGACAATCAAATTACAGAGTGTCAAAGGGAGAAACGAAGATTGTATAAAATGCATGTTCCAGATTTGCGTATTTGTACACATACCTCGAGTCTAGATCGTTAAATTGTTGCGCCTATATAGTTTTTAACACATTTTTGTTAAAATGACTTCGATTTTATGCATCTATTTCTTATTTTACATAATTCCATTTTGTTTGTTCCCCTTTGTTGTTTCGGTATTTATCCCAAAACACACGTTTTTTCTAATAAGAACACAAGGGTTGCCATATTAGTTGACAATATGGCGACTTACATTAACTCACCACTGAACAACAAAATGCAAAGTTAACCTCTAATTAACTTAGAATTAAGATTAAGTCATCCGATAGTTAACTACCCACTTAAAAACTGGCCATAAGTTAGAAACCATGGAATCTGATCTACACACGCACACGCGCTCACTGCTCCATATAACTCTCTGTTGCAGCAGATTGCAACACTGTCATGCGTCCAGCGCTTTTTAATCAGTTGTCATGCGACACATTCATCGTAACATTGGCAATGTTCTTTCTTCTTTATTACAGTGTTTTATTTAACTTGCTTTGTTGTCTGTCAGTCTGTATTGTTCAAATCAGTCTGTATTGTTCAAATCTAGTAACTCATTTTTAACACAGTTGCAGTTGACCAATCGCAAGCGTTTTATTTGAGAGATCCCTAGAAAATTAATTAACTAATTCATTTTAATAACGCTCTTTATTGAAAGTATCTAGACTATTGTTGTTGAAGTACTAAGTAGGCGGACCATTGTACAACCCCATCATGGAGAAGAACATACTTATTGAGGCTAAGAGAAAAATTATTTTCTAGTTTTTAGTGCATTTATAAAAAAAACCACTGTAACTTAATTTTTTTTAAATTATTTTTTTTAATTAAATATTTTGGGTCTCACAATTTTTCTACAGCCGGGGTTTCCGCCTACAGATACCCTTTAGCTCGCTTTTCTCCTCCGCCCTCCTAACCTAATATCTTTTCGACGCAGCTCACGTTGCAACTGACGAAAGCATTACCATTCGTGCAGTGGTCTATTCATCACGTGCCATGCGAAACTCGCGGTTAATCTTCAGGCGGTTTTTCATAACCAAGTACAGTTATTGCAGCAGTATCCATTCACTTTAATTTGGTAGTTTATTAAAGAAAAAATTGATGTCCCGTAGACTGAATAAATAAATGCAATGAAATGAATTGAAATGAAATGAAAAAGAAATGAAATGAAATGGAATAAAATAAAATGAACTGGAGTGAAGTGCAATGGAATGAACTGGAGTGAAGTGAAATGGAATGAATTGGAATGAAATGGAATGAATTGGAATGAAATGGAATTAAATTATATGAAATGAAATAAAATGAAAGTAAATGGAATTAAATCAAAAGAAATGAAATGAAATGATATGATATGATATGATATGATATGATATGATATGATATGATATGATATGATATGATATGATATGATATGATATGATATGATATGATATGGTATGAAATGAAATGAAATGAAATGAAATGAAATGAAATGAAATGAAATGAAATGAAATGAAATGAAATGAAATGAAATGAAATGAAATGAAATGAAATGAAATGAAATGAAATGAAATGAAATGAAATGAAATGAAATGAAATGAACTGAAATGAAATGAAATGAAATGAAATGAAATGAAATGAAATGAAATGAAATGAAATGAAATGAAATGAAATGGAATGAAATGAAATGAAATGGAATGAAATGAAACGAAACGAAACGTAACGTAACGAAACGAAACGAAACGAAACGAAACGTAACGAAACGAAACGAAACGAAATCAAGTGAATTGAAATGAAATGAAATGAAATGAAATGAAATGAAATAAAATGAAATGAAATGAAATGAAATGAAATGGAATGAAATGAAATGAAATGAAATGAAATGAAATGAAATGAAATGAAATGAAATGAAATGAAATGAAATGAAATGAAATGAAATTAAATTAAATTAAATTAAATGAAATGAAATGAAATGAAATGAAATGAAATGAAATGAAATGAAATGAAATGAAATGAAATGAAATGAAATGAAATGAAATGAAATGAAATGAAATGAAATGAAATGAAATGAAATGAAATGGAATGAAATGAAATGAAATGAAATGAAATGGAATGAAATGAAATGAAATGAAGTGAAATGAAATGAAATGAAATGAAATGAAATGAAATTAAATGAAATTAAATGAAATGAAATGGAATAAAAGTAAATTAAATGAAAATGTATGGAATGATATGGAATGAAATGTTGTTGAATGATATGGAATAAATGGGAGTGATATGAAATTAAATTAGATGAAATTAAATTGAGTTAAATGAAGAAACGTTGGATCTATAGTTCCAGGATTATTGTGATCTCCGTTAGCAAATAATTAACTTTGTTTCAGCAGACTGTGGAGACCTTCGACAAATTTTGGTTTACGAAGTCCAACGATTCTGTGATTGATTTCGTATGAGTTTCAAAATGATTATTCTGATCATTCCTGCAACCAGATAATGATTCGCATCGATATTAGCGGGTCGAGTAACACGTACGCCTATTCCACCGGAGGAGTGGTTTCAATCACAAACCAAGTAATCAATGTGCTTCTTTGTATTTAACCAGGAGATACCCAAATAGCATTGTGGATATCGTATATTTGAATCTTCTACCATGGAAAATCAAGTGTTTACGCCACCTCATTCTGCTATCGAAAGTTCTGTCATGTAAACTGTATGCTTGAAAAAATCTGTCTCTGACTTTCTTGACTTTAAGATCACTTAAAGGAATCGTACAATCATGACCAGGTCAGTGGCTAGAATATACCTATCTTCTAGGAGCTCATAGAACATGTCTTTGACCTTATTGTCCTAATTTGCTGTTGGACAATGCACATAAATTATCAAAATGCTGCGGCATTTAGCTTCGCCGATGGTCGACGGTGGTGCAATGGTTAGTACGCCTGGTTCGTGAGGACATAAGTTTGATCCCTGCTCTGACTTGAATTCCTTTCGACAACCGGTCTGTAGGTCTCAAATCAGTGAGTATAAACCGAGAAAGCTTACCGCTCACTGATTGTGAGAAGCTCTCCCCTGTCCGTTTATCAGATGTATGGGTTAGTATTTGTTTATATTATTATGATCTTATGCGGATAGTGGCTCTATGATCGTTGACAGGATCGAACGTAGAGACTATCGGCCTTGTTCATAAAAATTTGTGAGAGATTTGAGAGACAATTCATGTACACGCTCAAAAAGTTGTCCTTTTCTGTTGTTTGTATTCTAATATAACATGTCTGTAGCTAGCCGCAAATATAGTATACTTGTGTCCAAATATATTTTTCGATCAATGAATTTGATAGATATTCTGAAAGACAAGGAGGTTTACCATTTTCTGAGGGTAACTTTTGCTTGCCCGAAATTGCACCTTCCGAAGAAATCGGCAATATAGTGAAATATTTCAAATTTTTAGTTTTAAAACGTGTATAGCGAATTTTTTTTCTCAAGACCTTTAAAATACTAAGGGTGCATGTAAAAATATGACAAAATTCTATTTCCCCTGATGGTATATTTTATATCACTAGAAGCTCATTTGCCAGTGTTATGGCCCAAAATCCCTCATAACACATCCTGTACTGAAAAATCGAATTACTGCGGGTAATTGCATACAGGCAATACTAAAATTCATGAAGGAGCAAACATTGTAATTACTGTAATTTTAATCAAATTCTCCTCAGTGACACCTGTGGACAAAATGTATGGTCATTGAGGTGAATTTAACTGATATTCAAGTAAAACTTGAATTAATTAAAATTAAAAAATAATTCAAAGAGCTTCTGGGGCAGTTGTCAGCTGATTACCTAAGACGCACCGGCGTTACTATACCATTCAGATTATCAGCCGAGGCGTCTTCTCACTCTAGCTACCATCAGTCGGGTGTCTAAACATTACTTTGTCAAGGGATACTTGACATACAGTTAGAAGTAGTACGCTGCTTGGGTTATCCTATAATAAAACCGCATCCTGTCATTCCCAAGTAAATAATAACCATAGAGCTTTGCACACAATGACAAAGGCCGCATTCATTACTATCTACTGAAAAGACGTTTGTCTTCCCGTATTGAAACGGTATCGTTTGACCTTCTAGTATGAGGGTCCTTTAGGTCGATTACACCCTCTCTTGTACCAATACAATGGCACATATGCATGTCTTGTCATACTATATTATGTGTATAAATTTTGTAATAGAATTTAGTTAAGTTTCATATAGGAAATTCTCTCAAAAGTTTTCTCTATTATATCCTTGTCATTCTTGTAAAATGTAGCCTTAAAAACTTATGGTTTTTGATTGTTCTCTTGCAGGAAAATGAACTCATGTGTATAGTCTTTATATCTTTTTAGTTCCTTTTTATTCTCGCACTCTCTGTTTTGCCTTCTACGTCATGGTCCTGTAATATATTCTATAAAAATACATGTTCTCCGCTACTTAAATAGGCATGATAATCCTGATATTTACATCCACCAAAAAAAACCAACTCATTTAAAATTTCACTGTGTGACAGGAAGAGAATTGTTAACTCGAAGGACAAAGTTGTTTTTGGTTAGACAAAAGAGTTAACAACACAAAGTTTGCAAGGTTGAAAACATTTTCTTTTGCTATTTAATATTCCATATAAACTTAAGGAAATAAACTCCAGAGACTAGTTTGCCTTAACTAGAAAGCTAAACATATTGTTGGGCGGCCAGCCCATTAAAATATGCTTTGAATTTTCAAAAGGGTTGTGTGTCTGTTAGAACACTCCTTAAGGAAGGTGCAAGATGAATATTTTCTCCAAAATTGTTTAACATTGTTATGTTACGTTTCAGAAGTCATTAGATTTTATTGTTATGGGTTTTATGACCTCTCAACTACGTAACGTATGCAATGATTTTAGTTTAATTACTGTTGTGTCTAGCCATGAGAAAAATTTGCTAAAGTTTGTACAAAGTTTTGTAGGTTGGCATTTTTTCTGGTATCATATATGAATTGAGGTAATGGATTGATATAATTTCGTATGTAAATGTATGTAATGTCATTAATTAAATAAATTTCAAAATAGAGTCGAAGTTATAAATTAGTTTCAAATGATATGGCAGCAATGATTTATACTTTTCTGTGATTATGTATACACAAAGTAATTATAAAGTTGGGTTAATCGATTTTCATGAATGGTTATGCTAAAAGTTATGCTTGTAATAGGACCCTAAGTAGTGATAAATTTATAAATGCACCTGCCTTGATTAAATATTTCATTTTATGATTACTGTATAACTTAGCAGAAAGAAAAGTATGCAATGAATTCAAAAACAATACTCATTTGTCTCAAATAGTGTGGAATGTAGTTATATCGCACCCTAAATACAAAAGTGTAAAAGTTAGAAGATACAAATTTTCTGTAGAGGCAAGTAACTGGTTTGGCGAAGGTAAAGGGTTTAGGAAAATTTTCGATAGTAGTAAAGGGTTTTTCAATAAGAGCGCTACAAAAGATTTTTTAAATAAAACAAAACCGGTTTTAGATACCAATGAAATTCTTTATTCCTGTGAAAGTACGTTCGATGCCATTATGTATGGAACTCGATTTCTTTTGCATGGCCACCACGGGCACGCTAGCAGAAGTCCAGACGCTGAACCCAATTTTCGACGGTTTTCAAGCATATATCGGCCGATACTGCTGCAATTTCACGTTCGATATTCGTACGAAGTTCATCAATCGTCGCTGGCTTGTTGGCATAGACCATAGACTTGACGTGGCCCCACAGGAAATAATCTAACGGCGTCAAATCGCACGACCGAGGCGGCCAATCGACTGGGTCATTTCGTGAGATAACACGTTCACCAAACTTGGATTCCAATAAATTGATTGTGGCATTCGCTGTGTACTTGTGGCGCCGTTCTGTTGAAACCACATGTCCTCCAAGTCCATATTATCCAATTGGGTCCAAAAATATTCGGTTATCATTGAACGGTAGCGATTCGCATTCACAGTAATGTGCCGGTCTTGATCATCACGGAAGAAGTACGGCCCAACGACGCCGCCGGCCCATAAATCGCTCCAAACCATTCAGCCAGAAATGAGCCTCATCGCTGAAGATGATTTTCCGATGAAAATCCGAATCATTTTCAAGTTGTTGCTCAGCCCAATTCACGAACATACGACGCTTATGGTGGTCAAGCGGCTTCAGTTCTTGCGTCAATTTGATCTTGTAAGGATCTAGGCCAAGTTCTTTTCGCAAAATTCGCCACAACGACGTCACAGAGATGCCCAACGCTTGAGAACGACGTGTGAGAGACACATTTGGGCTTTCTTGAACTGAGGCCTCAGCGGCACCAATATTCTCGACACTACGGGCACTTCTTTGTCTAACTGGCACGGGAACATTTTGTACTGTGCCTGTGGATTCAAATTTTTCCACTAGACGCTCAATTGTTGATCTGGTAGGACGATTATGACGACCATAAATTGGACGTAGCGCTCTTAAAGTTGAGGCCACTGACTCCAAATTTCGGTAGTAAATTTTAATAATTTCGACTCTTGTTGGCTCGTATATCTTTCCATGATGAAATGGCAAACCTTACTGAAGACAAATGTCAAAAGAGCGGGAAAAAATATGGCGTCGTTTGCTGTCCCTATCGATTTACTTTTGTAGATTCTCTGTTGAAAAACCCGTTATTTCATTGTAATGAAAGCGATGAGCAAATGCTACTATATTTTTACAGCGGATATTAATGGTCCATGATGAAACAATATCGTCAAATCTGATAATTTTAATTGGTTACAATTTTGTAATTAGGGTGCCATCTGATTTTCTTATGCAGAACATAGGTTATTGATGATTGTGTTTTGTTAGTCGATCTTTGTTTTACGAATAAATTGTACAAATTTTTCGAGCTTGAGGTTAAAAAAATTTGAGAACGTTGGTTCGATCGCTACTCTGACCACCTTACATTTCTTTCGATGGCGGTCACATCGCTTAGTGACGGTAATACTATCGAGTACTGATCCATGAAAAAGCTGATCAAACTACCGTACGGAACCGGTGAAGAATTATACATCCCACTCAATGTTTGTAAAACTATGACACAGCACACTGCTAACGAGAAGCTTCCCCTTCTGGGGATGTAATTGGGGAAACTATTTATTTGTTTTTAATACATAGGAACTGTTAATAAATCTGTCTTTACAAAAAGTACTACATTTGTCCTCCCCGCTCCTTAAATAGTACAGTGAGACTACATTTGTCATCCCTGGCAAATAGCATACGGTTATACACGGGATCACTGCAAATTGTGCGTCCCAGAGCAGAAAGTTTTATATGTCGACTTCACAATTCTCGTTTAGTTTATAGTAATTATTGTATAAGTAATTATAATTGTTTTAATAATTATTGTGTTGTACTTTATATATAATTGTATATTGTATTATAGTAAATAGTATTATTCAATTCTTGTTTAAAAGATTAATGAAGATTATCGCCAAGTCAAGGAAAGTATATCCGATCCCAATACTTGTCGAAGTCTTGGTTTTTTATACCTACAAAGTCTCGTTTTTTGTTGTTCCTACGAAGGCTTTGTCTTCGTCTCTAGAAAAGGGTCATTCCTTTGTTACTGTGAAGGCTTGTTTCCTTGTGTATGTATGTATTTTGTATGTTATGTATTTTTCCCTTGATCCTCCGAAGGTTTGTTCGTACGACAACATATTTCTTTCTTCAAACGGAGGCTCGATCTTTTGTTTCTGCCAAAGCTACGCTTCTGTATTCTCACGAAGACTTGCTTCTTTGTTCCTACGAAGGCTTGTTCATTTGTCCTTACGAAGACTTGTTTATTTGTTCCTACGTAGTCGCGATCCTTTATTCATGTGCTTCTTGTTTTATACAAAGACTTGTTTCATTGTTCTCACGAATGTTGGTTCCTATGAAGACTTTAATCCCTTGTACGTACCTACGACGAAATATTTAGGTTGTAAAAGTTGTCCGAAAGACTTGTTTCTTTGCTCCTAACCGTTCTTATTACTCTGTTCCTCCGAAGGTTTAGTCCATTGTTCCTACAAACACTTCATTCTTTGTTCCTTCCAATTGTCATTCTTTAGTTCCTACCCCGAAATATTTCTTTGTTCCTACGACGGGTTGTTTCTTTGTTATTACAAAGGCTTGTTAGTACGAAGACTTCTTTCTTTCTTCTTTCAATGGCTTGATCCTTTGTTCCTACGAAGGCTTTCATACCTTGTTACTACGAAGACTTGTTTATTTATTCCAACGCAGGCTCTATCTCATAGTCCAAAAAGGGTTTAATACTTTGTTCCTACGTGGACTTTCTTCTTTCCTCCTACAAATGCTCCTTACTTGGGTTCGTACGAAGACTTTAGTCCTGTGTTTCTACGGAGACTTGCATCTCTGTTCCTTACGAAACATCTTTCCTTTGTTCCTACAACGATTTGTTTCTTTGATCCTACGCACTTTTCATCCTTTGTTTGTACGAGGTCTTTAATTTTTTGTTCCTAAGAGGATTTGTTTATCTGTTCCTACGAAGGTTTTGCTCCCTTGTTCATACGAAGGCTTGTTTCTTTGTTCCGTCACTACCCCTGTAACCCAGACATGCATTTTTGCAATTAACAGCGAATATTAGCACTCGTATACAGGATGAGACCCAGCGTCTGTAAACCGAACCTGAATGCCGCAGATTAGCACCACATACCAGTACTCGTGTATGGGATGACTACCAGTTACAGCAATACCGCACCTGTAATCCGAAATTAAACACCAGCGATCAGCACCGAATATCGATATCTTCTAGAGGCAGACCCCGAAGACATCGTTAGCCTACCTACGTTACCCACCGTTATTCCCAACCACCTCTAACCACCCTTAAACATTGAATTAATTACTATCACTTTTGTTGGAGCCAAAAATTATGCTATTCTTTCAATCATATAATATTGTTAATTAGAAGCTTCTTCTGTGTCACCTGCTATGACGAAGGCTGGTATCAAGACTGAATTAAGCTCATTGGCGTTTAAAATAAGCGACCTATTGACCTATATACTTTAAAGAACCTATTGCTAAGGTGGGAAAACTTGGGTCTGGCCCTAAACTGCCCGCTCGTTGACACCTACGTGAATCAAAGGCAGTGAGCCACTTGCCATACGCCTAATAGGGAACAGTAATCATGATCTTCCATCTGCCAATTGGAAGGTGGGAAAGTTGTAGCACGATGACGGAGACAAGTCATGGTTGTCATCAACACCGAATCACTTCCATGTTTTAGCAGAACTAAAGCCATCACTTCGTAGGACTTCTGTCAGATTCAACTTGGGGGGATTAGATACAAACAAGATGCCAAACCTGATACCATTGACGATACTTCGTTGACGATACCGTAGATACAAAGAGGCCAAAAATAACTGCTAAAGAACTTTTTTACAGATTATTAACTGGTTCGGCAGGGAGTAATGTATGTATTTCATTCAGCTACATCCTGGAATATCGGGATAGAATATCATGAGCCTTGAAAGTCTCTTAGCAATAAAAGGCTCATTTGCTGGTTCAACGACGGAGACGTATCGTATCGTAGTGTCACCACATCTAGGTATTGACTAAACGTGTCAATAGTGGCAGCCACTTCTACCTAGGCTATCTAGTCTAATTTAAATGTAAGAGTAGCAGTAGTAATCATTGGATTCCTTTCTTTGAAAACTAGTGCAATGTTATACTGCTCCAAAAATACTTTCATTCCATTATATATTGTTTAAGTCTATCAAACTTGACATACCTCCTCAAAATATACAATAAATGCGTATTCTATCACTGCCTTAAAGTATGCCTTAGTTTTTCTAAAATCTATACTAAAATATATACCACAGAATTATGTATTACAATAATTTAATGTAGAAACCTTAACAATAAAAAGAAGATTTCGTTGTAATTAATTAGCTTTGTCAGGCGCTAAAAATCCTCACGCTTGCGAAACTAAGCTTCATTTCCAAACAGGACCTCCTTCTAAATAATTGTATTTTTTACAAATAATTAAAGGAAACTCCCACTACAACTATAATAAATCAAGATTAACTTATTACAAGCAGGCAAAAGTGTGTAACAGACATTTCACAGTAGTTTCCTTAAATCAGCGTAAAAAAGCCTTCAAGTATAACCTAAACATTTACTATAGCAATTTAATTTTGTTTATTCTTTAAGTTCTTAAGGTTTAAAATTGTCAAAGAATTAATAAAAAACAACAAATAAAAGCGGAAAGACCCAAAATATTTATACATGACGGTACGACATCTACTTATACATAAACACGCGACGAAAACTGTCAAACACCCACGGAGATTTATTGAAATTGTACTTAACACAAACACAGATACATTCACGTCTATGTATATGATTAGGGTAACAAAGTGCACAATACTACAGCAAGACCAAATGTAAATGACAGAACAACTGTTTGAGCATATTCTAAACAAATACAGATTAATGTTATATTTAATCTTATAATAGACTACATAGATTAGAGGATATTGCCAAAAAAAAAGCGAACAAAATTAAATTGTTTAGGAGCGGAAACTGTCGAAAGAGAAAATTCAAATCAGCGTAGTGAATTAAGTAGTAATGAAAGGGTGCAGTAAACAAATGTGATGAAATTTGGATAGACAGCTCTTGAGTTTGAATTAAAAATATTTTAGGAGGAGAAAAAAATATTTAAACTCAATGATTAGAACAACGGCAGATCAGTACTCCCAAGAAGCTTAAGAATGATGCAATGAGAATATGATGCAATAAGAAAACTAAAATATTTGGATTACATCTTACTTTTTATAGTTTATTTTTATTACTTATTTATTTTGGGGGTTTGTCAACATTTACAGTTGATGAAACAATTTCGTCATTGCAACGAAACTAATTTTTATGAAGATAAAGAGAGAAAAGCAGTCGAAAAAATGAGCGAGCGTAAAAAGAGGCTAGCTAGAAAAAATGGTGAGCGTGAGTGGTGGGTCAAGTACACATCTTAAATCAGTTCCTTTGCAACAGCCGAAAGTGGAAGACATATTTCTCCGCCGGATTAATTTAAATAAATTTCTCCTTTAAACTCCTTTCAGAGAACCAGGTAAAATAGATCATCTAGAAGCCTCTAATAAAAACCTTTCCGGTAAGGGTACTTGAGAAGACCTTCATGAGTGATTAACAAACTGTGACAAGTATTATTGTGAGAGTTTCAAGTTCTGCACTGGAATTCGAACCTAAAATTATCGGATTGTCACTCAGATATGCTAGCCTGCAGGTTCAAATTCAAAATGCCCTTATAGGCTCACGAGGCATCGTTAGAGGAAACCTCTTCCCAGCTGCCATCACACACCAGGCGAGTTAGCATGGTTTCCAAGAAAATATACCTTAACTTAATAGATAGCTCCTCAGGGAGTTGCATGCAGTAAATTCTATTTTCTACCCTCTGATCGGAAGCAATACTTTTACATCGATTCCGAATGGTTTCTGTTTTGGTAAAGGTAGTCAGCTGGACTGTTTCGCGTTTCTACAGTCGATTTCGCGCATTACGACTAGTAATCACGGGGCCCTTGCAATTTTATTTCATCTATTCGAAACGTTATGCGAAGGCCAATCAGAAGGCTTTCTAGAAGAAGCCAGCTGGGAATAAGTATGGAATTCATACAGCTTAAGGATAACGATTTCCGTCATATATTTTTGTCTAAACAAGATATGAATGTAACCAAAAATTAATACATATTTCCCCATTACACCCCATGGAGAGTTAGGAGAGAGGTATGCTATATATGCATTTAGTTTCAATTATCGGTACGAACAGTTTTAAATCGATTCCGAATAGTTTGTACTTTAGAAAGTCACCGTATCAATAGGGGGATGTTTATTTGATCTTTCTATTAGTTTGTGGAAAGTCCTGTAGACGGCCTTCTTGAAGAAGTCAGCCAGAAATGATTATGGTAAGCAGACCATTAAACTGACCATTAAAGACTTTCGCTATGTCTTCTAACCAAACTGAGATAGGAATGTAGTGGGAATTTTGTATCATACACAAATAACGCCTTCTAGACAGCATATTTTAGAAGGTGGGAAAAAAGAACTTGTAGAAAGTATTCTCTGTAAATGTTTGTGTTTGTATTTGTGCCGCGTTTGCAAATGTAACTAAATACCACTCGCATTGATACACATTCACCGCAATTCTACGTACTAGAGTTGCGTTCGCTATTCATTGCATCAATGTGGGACCCATGAACGTTTATTTGGAATTTCTAATAATTTATCCAAAGGCCCTCTAGAAGGCCTTCTTCAAATAGTTCACTAGGAATGAGTACGGCAATCATATAAATAAAATACTTTCGATATGTCTTCTAACCAAAACGAGATAAGATCTAGCCGAATACCTGCTTCATATAAAGGAAGACCTTCTAGAAAGCATTGTTTAGAAGGCCTGAAAAGAAGCATGTTAAAAGATGGACTTCTAGAATGTATTGTATTCAGAGACCTTGCAAATGCCTGTGGTTGTATTTGTGCCGTGTTTACCAATGTAAGGTATTCTCTGTAAATGTTTGTGTTTGTATTTGTGCCGCGTTTGCAAATGTAACTAAATACCACTTGCATTAATACACATTCACCGCAATTCTACGTACTAGAGTTCCGTTCGCTATTCATTGCATCAATGTGGGACCCATGAACGTTTATTTGGAATTTCTAATAATTTATGCGAAGGCCCTCTAGAAGGCCTTCTTGAAATAGTCCACTAGGAATGAGTACGGAAATCATACAGCTTAAGGATAAATACATTCGCTATGTCTTCTAACCAAAACGAGATAATATCTAGTCGAATTCCCGCTTTATATACCAGAAGACCTTTTCGAAAGCATATTTTAGAAGACCTGAAAAGAAGCATGTTAAAAGATGGACTTCTGGAATGTATTGTATTCACAGACCTTGCAAATGTTTGTCTACGTATTTGTGCCGCGTTTGCAAATGTATACAAATACCATTTAAATTAATACACACTGAGTCATTTAAGCGCTAAATATTTTTGAGGTTTGCTGATTAGGGCCAGAACTCTAACATCGATTGCGAAATGTTTCTGCTTCGGCAAAGGTGTTCAGCGAGGGAATTGTACCCGCAATTCCACACACTGGAGTTGTGCTCGATAATCATTGCATCAATATGGAACCCATGAACGTTTATTTAGGATGTCTATTAGAATATGAGCAAATTTTTCGAAGGCCTTCAAGAGGAAGTCACATTGGATTAAGTACGGGAATTCACACAGCTTAAGGAGGAGACATCCGTCTCGTCATCTAAACCAAGATAGGGTAGCATCTTGTTGTACATATATATAAAGAAAGGGTCTTCTAGCTTGCATATATATTAGAAAACATGAAAAGAAGAGTGTGCAAAGAAGGACTACAGAGGGTAGAACCTTGCAAAATGCTAGTGTTTGTATCTGTGCCGCTTTTGCGCGTGTAGTTAGTACCATTTAAATGTATACCTCTTCCAATATAATAGAGTCGTGCACGCTAATCATTGCATCAATATGGGATCCATTAACGAGGTTTTTTCTTTCTAATATGCTATGCGAAGGCCATCTAGAAGGCCTTCTAGAAGAAGCCAGGTGTGATTGAGTGTGTTATTCACACGGCTTAATGATAACAATTGCTGATATATCTTCTTCCCTATGCGAGATAACAATGAATACAGGATCTTAGTTCATATACAAAGAAGACATGCTAACATTCATATTTTAGAAGGCCTGAAAAGGGGAATGTGAAAGTGGAGGATTCTTGAAGATATTCTATGCAGATAACTTGCAAATATTTGTATTTGTGTTTGCGCCGCATTTGCGGCTGTAGTAAAATTGTATTTGATCCATGATGCCAACTCTAGATTATTTGTATTGTTGTCCAATATTTGAGGGAGATATCGGTACTAATTTAAGGGATGAATGTCAGCAGTGTTGTGTTTGGTCGACAATTTAAATATGGTTTTAATCTTGTGAGTAGGAATAGCCCATATCCAGAATACACACCAGATGGGCCATAAGACGTCCACTATTTTGGATAAAAAAAATATTTTTACATATTCGAATGAACTCGAAAATACTCATTTGAATCTCAAAATCTGGGAATTTTAGTGCGTTAAGGAACCAAGTTCAATGGGGCCTTGAAAAGCCCAGTATTTTATACTTAAAAGTACAAGTGAGTCGGTCATTGACCGCCACCAACAGTTGACTATTTCAAATGTTTTTTAATATTTTGCATGTAAAATTTCTGGTTTGGTTATATTTATACATGAAAGGAAATATAGTCACTCCAGGTATGAAAAATTATTTATTTTTAAATAAATTTTAAAAAAATTAAGAAATATTTGATTTTATTCCAGTTCATATTAAATTTGGTAATTCAAATTGAAATTAAATATGATATGGTTTTCAATCATAGAAAATAAATTCTTGTGTATGAATCAAAAATCTTCCGCGCTCCGATAAACCCTCCTCTTAAGCGGACAAAATTGGCGAACGTGTCCCAAGGAAAGTTTTGTACAGTATTAATTTCAATATAACAGTATTTTTGAAAATTATTTAAATCTTGATCCTTGGTCCTTTATCCTTGATCATATTTACAATGAAATATCGCTTTATAATAATGTTTTTTCTTTATATCTATCTACTTCCAACACAGCAAATTATACCATATCTCCTAAATATATGCTACGAATACATTAGCTATTAAACCCTTAAAGTATACTGTAGTTTTTCAAATATCAATTGTATATATACGATTGAGGTATCTTTTAGAGGTTTTATAAAATCTAATAATTTACATCAAATTTTCTTTCAGTTCACCTCACTTTTGTTGAGCAATACTCGGTATAGCGTCGCAAATCCCTGTCACTTAAAAGTTATTCCCTCTTTATACAAGCCTTGAGAACAGCGACACATTTATCAGACAGTCTATCAGTTTGACTACCAAATATAATATATTATGAAAATTTACTTAAGTGATTTGTTAGAATATTAACTAAACTAAGCTTTATCATACTATTACTACAAAATTTCCCGCTGCCTTTTTTACCCCGACACACAATATCTTATTATTTTCTTGTCAAGGATTATAGTTTTCAAATAGGGCAACAAAAGTTTACACACATGTGTATGTATGTATGTATATATTATGTGTGTCTATCATATCAAGAATGCTGTATCCGCTGTCCACAACTTTGTCCGCACGAATACATACAATCATACCCAAAAATACGCAACTTCTAACAAAGAGCTGAAAAAATGGACATGAAAAGAAGATAAACGGTAAAACCCAGAGAATATTACAGATTTGTTCATCATGTCTATGTCTATGTTGCAATTGCTGTTTTTGTTGTTGTTGTATATGTTGTTGATGTTTTAGGGTCCTCTTACTTATGTCTTGTTTTTTTTGGTTAGCTAGCCATTATTCAAATGACGTCTAGCGAAGGACCCATCTATGTCAACATTACTACTCCTATGTATGTCTGAAATTGAGGGAGTGACAGGACACACAAAATCAACTACGAAATTACTAAGAAAAGCAAAACACTGACTGTCATGATATCGTTTTACTCGTGTACCGAAAATGATGGTGGACGGTGGAAGGAGTGTAACACACAATCATTTTTGTTTTTGCCAAAACGTCAAAAATAGTAGCACAAAAACAAGTAAGAGGATATAAAGGGCAGTACAAACAAAAAACTAGCGAGAAAGTTGTTGTGTTAGTACCATAAAGCGTTTAAATAACAATTTGAACACAACAACAAAGTGACAAAGAATTTTTATGATTTATTTCAACTTGCGAGGAAGGAGTGACAACATATTGTGTGTTTTGTGTAGCATTCTTTCAGGGTGGGCCGAGTAATAACATATTCAAAGAGCATAGGGTAAGGGTAAAATCGCAAAAGTGCATTATGATATCAGTAAAAAATTTGATAAACGACTCAATCGGAGTTCTTTTACAAACAACTGAAAGGAAGATGACAATTTAAAAAAACAATGTTTCATGTCAAAATATAAATTTCGAGTGGTACATATTTTAAGATTCTTAATGTTCTTATTTCTTATCTGCCTTGTCTGTTTCTCCTCGTTAACATTATCCTTGTTTGTTTTCAAGACTTTAACTCAGACCTACGGCACATTTTTTTTACGATGATACTTTTGGCGTCCGAAGGAAATAACAAGATGTAGTTCTTTTCTATAAGGTAACTTCAAAAATATAACTAACTAATTCTTATAATTTTTACTGGCTTAGCACTTAGACGAGCGACAGAAATGAAACTTCATGTGATCCCTAAAAATTTTATTTGGGTTTAGCATTTGTTGTCGATGATTGTGAATCTTTGCGTAGTATTTATGCTGAAATATGTATCTAGTTCGGTTGGTTGTATGCATTGGTTGTATGCTTTCTTCATTGATATCGTAATGAAATAGTTGCCGTTCGTCTTGTACAGTGAGTGATTATGGGCGGGTGTAAGGAGTTGGGTTAGGTTAGATAGAAACTATGTGAAGCTAGTGGCGGTGACTATTGACACACCTATTCCAATGAGGCCCATTGTGGTATCGCGGGATGTCTTATTCCATGCCCTTCGTTGAATCTGTAAATTGACATGTTATACTTAAAGGGTGTTTAAGTCATATCATACCCCAGCCTAATATTTTAGAGTGTGACTGCAGAAGATGCGTACATTCCCAAGCGGAACAGTTAGTACCCTTCAAAATGATCCTAATATGATTCAGTATTACTCCCAAAATGTAGTTTAGGTCCTACACGTTGAAAACCCTGTAGTTTGTTGTTGTTTGGATGCAAATATAACGAGTGTTTGGAGCTTGTCGCTAATATAATATATTTGTGTCCAAACACATTGTGTTTGGTATTCAATATTACATGTTTGAGACACAATGATTAATATGTTCTAATATATGTGTTCGCGACCCAAATAAATCTGTGTTTGTGATACAAATACTGGTGTGTTTGTTGCACTGTTTATGTCTGTCTCGGGAGTTAGAGAATAAAAGAGGGACAACGAGAGAGTCTATCTTGTAAGTGAGTATCTGTATTTTTCTACCATTCTTACAGTCAGTGATTCATAAATACTCCCGAATGTGCGTGTAAATTGCAGATAAAGTCGGTGTTTCTTATTTTTGCTGATGTATTGCGTTTTAGTTTCATGTATTCAGTCGTCAATGGTTCATCGGGCAGAGGATATCAAAAACGCTTGATCAGTGAAAAACAAAAGCTCGGACGGTTCAATGGTTTGTGATGTTGCTTTGGTTTTGGTGTCTGTGTTTCGAATATGCGTATGTTTGATACCAAAGTAAGAAACGATTTTGTACTGAGAAAATCGGAACGGAGGACCATTTGTGAAATATAATAAAAAAACACAAGTACTTAATACACGCTTGGCTTGCATGAACTAAATTTGTATATAAGTATGTTATTTGTGTACCAACGCATAGTGATAACTAACGCATAGTGGAAACCTTCTGAAATCAAAAACGCGAGACAACAAAGAAACAAGAAGCAAAAGAGCATCAGATTCTCATTACATGAAAACAAAACAAATAATGCATTCAATGCTAGTAAATGTAAAATGGGCCGATGAAAATCTCTTAATTTTTTTGTATTAATTATTTATAAATGTGGATTAATATTGACAAAATTAATTAAAATATATAACACATATATTGTTATCAACGGCTAATTCGTTTCTAACTATTATTATGTTTGGGGGGAAATACACTTATGTTTCCACGTAAGTATATGGAGGGTTGGGGGAATGCGCGAATGCTTTCACGTAAGTATATGGACGGTTGGGATGAATAACGCATATGTGTCCACGTAAGAGTATACATATTTGCCTTAGACATGCTACTGTTTGCAGTTAAATACTAGTGAGTTTGGGCTTGCCAACGTATGAATGTTTGAAGTGTGTTCCAAACATATACATAGTTCCTGCAAATATGTTTGGGAGGATATGTTACAGAGACCGTTATTTTCAGCGTGTAGATATTGTCTCCTACTCACACAAAATACTGAGCAATACCACAGTAGCTCCTCATCCCCACAGCTCCAGCAGTAATCGTGAGCTGAGATTCTCTATGCGGGTCTGCCAACTAATTTCCTTCCAGTGGTCATAGCTACAAGCATAGAGATATCAAGTTCATACCTGGGACATACTTGCTCACCGGTACTACATTTTGTGCCAACAGACCATTTGTCATTCCCATGTCTGAGAGCTTCGGTTTTAAATATAATCTAGTACGCATTTAGTATGTCCATACTCAAAATTTTCTTCTCTGGTGGAACAAATAAGGTAGTCCCTAATCTCGTCAGCTTATCTACTCTATGGTTCTCTGTAATCTTTCTGTGTCTCGGCGCCCATATAAGATGCATATCTAACTGATTGGATATTTCAATTGGAGATTCACGGCAGTTCTTAAGGTCAGAAGTACTTATTGCAGATGTTTTTTAGTAACCTGACTATCAAAGTAAATGCTGTTACCCCAGCCGTGATTATGTTTCGTCCCATCCAAGGGGTAACTTCAGGGATTGCCATGACTTCTACCTGAACGACTCTGCGATGGTCTGGTATCCTGTGTTTGCCAGGTCTAGACTTCTGATTCCATATTTTCTACTTTTGTGTAAACTTTATAACTTTGGTACTTTTCTGTACACTCTTTGGTACCTGTGTATACACATTTTGTGCTTCTAAGTACGCTATTTGTAAGTTTGTGTACCGCGACGTGCTATACCAACTCAATATCTGGTTGAAGCCACGTTTTACCCTTACTCTATTTCCGTCACAGAAAAGGTAGCCGAAGATTCACTTAAAAATATTAAACTGAAAACTATTTAATAAATGTACTTAAACTCATTCAATTAACTCTAATCCTAACTAACAAAATGTGTCCAACTTAAATGACATTTATACGTTTTCCATTGCTGTAGCATAACAAAAAACCGTTGCCCGCTTTTAGGTTCATTGTGCAAATTGTTGCATACTTTGTGGTGTCAACATTAGGGACTTTTTAACAGTTGTTGAACAAATGTTTGCATATTTTCAGTATTTAAATATTATTTTTTGCCTCTGTAAAAGAAATGCTACAGCCATAATATCAACGCAGACATAGACAATAATTTGTCCTTTTAGTGCAACAAATAATCATGATTATGATGATGATGAGTGTTATGGCTGTAGATTTATGTCAACTAGACTATGAAATTCAATTCGCATTATAAAGGTTATTTGAACTCTTTGAAGAAGAAAAAAGAAAAAAGTACAGAAAATAATGTAAAATAAATAACTAAAGTACAGAAAATAAAAATGTGAGAAAATTAAGAAAAACAATGTACTTTAGTTGAAAATAATGTAAACTTTACTTAATTATAAAGAAATTAAAAACTTTCTATTGTTTTCGAATGTACCAATTATTTGCTTAAGTTTGCCTACTTCCAGGGGTATAATTCTGTTAAAATAGATATAACTTCAAACATTTTATTCTTATATACAAATATTTACAAAATAAATTTTTAAACCGCCTCAAATTAAAATACAGTCAGCAATTGATAACTCAGAACCATTAAACTGCACCATCACAATTCTGTCAAGACATTGCAAAATCAATATATGGGTTCAAATGTCGTATGAAGTGTGATCTGGTTTTTTGCTAACTAATGCATCGATGATATGCCAATTGAATTCAATACACAACTTATAACCTTCTCCACTTTTACATTTAAACATATTTTTTACCTGATTCCCTCTGTTAACACTATGTGATATATTTCACTTCAATATCCCATAGCAATAGATCTACAATTATAAATATCATTATACTCCATAATTATGTTCTTTAAGTCCTTAAATTTGTTGCATACATTTCACATTTACCAACAATCAAAAAATCGTTGCCTACTTTAGGGAGGCCAAAACCATTCAAGCGTTTTTGTTCGCAATAATAAGCAGTTTCATGGAACATTTAAACAAATAATGTATTTAATAAAACAATTATTTACAATATTGCCTTCTGTCGAAACACTGTTTCCAAAAATTATAGCACCGTTGATAATTCTGTTCATAGCATCTTGTTTGATATTCGAGATTATAACCTCCACCTTGTTTCTAGATCCCAAGAGCTGTCATCTGTAGTTCCAATTTTGTGCAAGTTGTAACGTGAGCTCACAATCCATCCGTACATAATTTGAGTAAACGTATATTCTGTGCACTCACCGCCAGTCACACCGCCATACTTCTCTGGTGTACCAATCACCTAAGCATACACAACATCCATCACTCACACCAAACACCACTAATAATCACACTCACTAACAAACACATTGTGTACAGGACCAGCTTTAGTGGTCACACAATAATGAGTGCTTTGATGCAATTCCCATACTCGTCAATACAACTAGGCTCACCAGATAAGATCATTGCGTTTTATCAGGTGCTGCAGTTCTGCAAACAGCAAGACTGATTTTTGGGATCTGAATTTGTAAAGACGATGTAAATTCATTCTACACACAGGCTTCGGATTATTATTCCTACACAAATGTTTCGGCTTATTGTTCCCACAAATAGGTTTGGCTTACTAATCCTGTACGGAGGCTCCGGTTTACTGTTCGCGCACATAGGCTTCGGCTTACTGTTCTTACACAGATTCTTGGGCTTACTTCTCCTACACTGAACCGATGTTACTCTTCCTACACAGAGCCTCCGGCATACTGTTCCTACACAAAAGCATCGGCTTACTGTTCCTACATACAGGCTTCAGCCTACTTTCTACACAGAGGCTGTGTCTTCCTGTTTCTACACAGAGGCTTCTGTTTACTATTTCTACATAAAGGATTTGACTTACTCTTCCTACACAGAGTCTCCGGCTTACACAGAGGCTTCGGTTTACTATTTCTACATAAAGGATTTGACTTACTCTTCCTACACAGAGTCTCCGGCTTACTGTTGCTACACAGAGGCTTCGACTTACTGTTCCTACACAGACGCTACGGCTTACTGTTAGTACACAGAGGCACCGGCTTACTGTTCCTACACAGAGGCTTCGACTTACTGTCCCGACACAGGCGCTTCAGTTTACCGTTCCTACACAGGCTTCGGATTACTGTTACTACACCGAGGCTTCGCCTTACTATTCATACACAGAGGCTTCGGCTTACTGTCCCTACACAGATTCTTCGGCATACTATTCCTATGCAATCCTTTCAATGACGTTTGGGTTCACTCGTGCTCTCGAGCCGTATACATTAGTTTGATTTTACATCTCACGTTTAAGGTTTTCTACTCACGGTTATACGTGGAGAGCGAGCAAGCTGAACGCGTGCATTTGCAATAGCTGGTCACAAGCACAGATGGGTACGGGAGTACGGTTTGATTCACGCACACGAACGCTCATAAATGTATGACGGTCGCTCACGTATCATCACGGAAGAAGATTTGTTCTCTACTTACACTCATGCATGCTCACTTGAGTAAATTTTGATCTTACTCTAATTCACATGTGAATCACATGTGATTCCCGGCGATTACGAAAAAATTACTTAGAAAGGAGAACCCCTATTTGTTAGGGATTATATTGTTACGATTAACTAAAGGTTTTACTTACTCTTAATGACTAAATAAACATAATGTAAATAACGGCTATTAATGCTGCGCCTGAAAGTATACCAGTTGACGAGTTGGCTTCAAGTGCGTTATTTTTAAAATAGTTATACTGCAGGTGCTGGAATCGGATAGAACAATCTAGATGCTGAAAGAGCCGCTGGTGGCGAGAAACATAGCTCGTATAAATAGCTGAGGTATTTGGAGTTAGTTTGTAATTAAACGCCGAAAAGTAAACAACGCGAATTGATAGTAAAATATAGACTTGTTGTATATTGTTTATTTTAAAACTGTATAAGTAAAATGAAACTAAATAAAACAGTTATACTTATCGTAATTTAAAATCGAACCTTGTTTCATTAACGGGAATAAAACAGCGCTATAAAGGACGATTAAGGAAAATTGTAACAATATGATATATTTGCTTCATTTTGAAACCAATATTAAAAAAAGTAATCCGAAATATAATTGATTTATTTTCCTAGTACATATTCGATCTTTATATGTAACAGGTCGATCATGTAATCCTTTCGCATATCCCGACTTAAGCGCTCCAAACTTCTTCATGTGCGTTTATTTGAAGTCGAATATTTATGGGAACAAGCCACGTAGTCTTGAAGCCTTGACAGACAATATATATATATTTTAATTAAAAATTATCACAATCAAGTTGAAGGTCTGGTTTATTTTCATTTACTTTCTCTTTTTATTCGATATTTCGTCCGTCTTTGAGGAACATCTTCAGGAATTGTCAATAAGAAACAAGGCTTTGAACTAATAAAAAATAAAATAATTTAATAAAAACATAAGTCTTTAAAAAAATATCGACACGTTCCCGGCAGAATGTATTAAGCGACAAAATGGAAATTGTTCAGGAAACGAAAACAACTTCCTGTCAAGCAGCAGATTTGTATTATTTTTTCGGTTATTACCTTAATAACTCATGATGTGGTTATGCAAGGGACATTCTCTGTATATCGAAATGTGGAAATTTTGAGAATATGGAATAAAGTCATTGTCGCCAAATATGTCGCTTAATACATTCTGCCGGGAACGTGTCGATATGTTTTAAATTATGTCAAATAGAATCATGTACCTATTTTTTGTATTGCAGGCTACTTCACATGAGTAAAAAATTTAAATATAATTGAGTCTCTGTTCTAATCAATTTTGTAAATAAGCTAAGTAGTTCTGAGTGACAACAATTTTGTATCAACTTTATCTCCAAGAAATCTACTCCTTCCTTCTTCTAGTATTCTTCCAGACGTAGAAATACTTGCTCGCTTTGACCTAGCCTGCTTGGAATTCAAAAAATGTGAGTAGCGAAGATTTTTGAGAGGACAATTACATTAGAAGCCTCAAAAAATATTCTGTTTAAAAAATCGAAATTGAATGGAATCAACCATTCCACAATATGCGTAACTCACGCGAAAATTTCTTCGCCACACGATATTTTCTTCGCTACTCACTTTTACATACTCTCGCGTGAGCAAATTTTCCCCCTTACCATCAAGCTCGATTAACGGCTGCCTCTTCACTTGCGGCCATCTCTAGTCACAAAAGTGTGACATGAAGTTTGTTTTGAATGTTGCCTACTTTCAGGGTGTTATTATTGAAGTTACCCCAATTTAAACAAAATTTGTATATCTACTTAAAAGAGTTCAAAGCAGAAGTCACCGCTTCAGTAATAATTTTTTTAAGTGCCATCTTGACAATTTCAAGGAGTTAATTATTGTCAACTTTTGGGCTTTTATATTTGTGCTGTACATCATAATTTAGACATTTTTTAAGAAAAACACTCCATTAAACGTTATTCCATAGGTTTTGTAATTGTTTAAAGTTTGCTTAACCTGACAACATGTTAAGCAATCAACATTTTCCAACAACATTTCCACCCGAGAGAAACCACCCGACCAGGATGCGATATTACAAAAAAAAGACTTCACCCTACTCAAAAATATAGAAACATGTTACACACTCATTCCATTTTGTGAATTTATTTTTGTTGTTTTTCTACAGTTCGTTTTACACAACATTTTCAAACGCATAACATTTCACAGGGAGCCACAAATGTGATTACATGTATATGAAATTTCAACTGATATATAGTGTACACTCAAACATATACAAATAAATAAACACTTACACATGTATGCGCATATAAGCGCATAACCCATGTGCACATTTATGTGTACCTATGTGTACATTTGTATGTACATATGTGGGTATGTATAAAAAGTACACGCTGTTAAACATGTAACAAGAGAAATGACTAAAAACCCATTATTATTATTTGCTATTCGGTTTGATGGTGGCGATGTCGCTGATACTGTTGCTGTTGCTAGGAGTTCCTGATGCTGCTGTTGCTCGACATCTTGTTGACGATGATTTTATGTTGCTGTTTGCAACAAATGCGACAACATCGACATGAAAATCTCAACTGGCAACAAAAACAAAATACCCCCAACACTTGAATTGTATTTATTTTTAAGCAAATAAAAATAAAACAGGATAACTATTTTTGTGTACTTTTTTAATTACAGTGTATTTTTTCGTGGGTTTTTTTTTGATTTTTTTTGTTAATATGATATGTTACATAATTTATATATATATAACTCGGGTTACATGTGTACTCTTATGTACAACTGATATCATAAAGTAGAAATTGTTGCAATTTTACCCATAGTTGAAGAGGTGAACATTAAATTAAAATGTTGTTTAAAGAAATATAAGTGGAAAATTTATGTCAAATATGCAGTTAACCATTCTTTAGGCATATAAAATGCTGCCTACTTTTAGGCAGTTGTTTAAAATAAAACTGTATTCAAAAAAAAATATGGTTAACTAATATTTGGTTGGTCGCATCGTTTAAGCATAGTACAGAAAAGGTATCACGAGAACCTGTCTTTGAGGAAAAGATATCTTATAGAGGAAGCAAAAAGATTAGGTTGTGGGCGCGGATGCAAAAGCACACCATCTATTATGGAGTAGCACTGGCATAATGTGAGGGCTGAAACAAACATTGAGTACCTACTAGGTACCTATTTGCTATATGTACACGCTGAAAAATATGCCTCTGTAACATATTCTCCCAAACATACTCTGCAGGAACCAGGTATATGTTTGGAAGATACCTCAAACATTCATATGTTTGCAGGCCCTAACTCACTTGTATTTAACTGCAAATAGTTGCATGTTTACCTGCAAACACGTATGCCTTTACGTGCAAACTTATGCGATCTTCATATCAAACATCCATATATCTACGTGGAAACATTCGCGTGTTTCCCCCAAACCTCCATATACTTACTTGGAAACATATGCTCATTTTCTTCCAAACATAATAATATTTAGAAATGAGTTATTCATCGACTTTCATATATATGTATTATTTATTATAATGAATTTTATCAGTATACAACCACATTTATAAATAATTAACATAAGCAATTAAATGATTTTCATCAGTCCATTTTACATTTACTTGCATTGAATGCAATATTTGCTTCTTCTTCATGAAATGAGAATCTTTGCTGTCTCTCTCGCTTTTGTTTTCAGAAGATTTTAACTATGCGTTGGTTATCACTATTCGTTGGTACACAAACAATATACTTATATATAAATCTAGTTGATGCCAGCTTAAAGTGGATTATTTACTTGTGTTTTTTTTTTAATATATTTCACAGATGGTCCGCCGTTCCGATTTTCTCAGTAAAGACTCGAAGAGACAAGGGATACCCTTTCCAGTTTTGTTAGCACACATTCAGATACATATACGAAAAACATACACAAATAGCAAAGCAACATCACCAACCATTTTACCGACCGAGCCTTTATTTATTCTTTTTTCACTGATCAAGCGCTTTTGAAATCTTATGTCCGATGAATCATTGACGTCCGAATACATGAAACTAAAACGTAATACATCAACCAAAATAAGAAACACTGACTTCATCTGCAATTTGCACACACATTCCGGAATATTTATGAATAACTGACTGAGAGAATAATGCAAAACTACAGATACATTCTTACAAGACAGACTCTCTTGTTATCCCTTTTTTACTCTCTTGCTTTCTCGACAGCATAAACAGTGCAAAAAACACAGCTGTATTTCTATCACAAACCCATATATGATTGGGTCGCAAACACATATATTATAATATACTAATCATTGTGTCTCAAACACGTAATATTGAATAGCAAACAGAATGTGTTTGGGCACAAGTCTATTATATTTGCGACAAGCTCCAAACACACGTTATATTTGTATCCAAACAACAAAAAACGACAGAATTTTGAGCGTATAGCAGAGACAATAAGCCGTCTTTCGTCACCATATCCAGGCAAGAGGTAATACAGGTGGCGCAGAAGTTACCACCCGATGTTCTTTGTCTATACACGCTGAAAAATATCGGCCCCAGCAACATATTGCAAGCACTGATTTCATGAATTGAAGATCTGCTGCTTGTTTGTTTCTTTTTTGTCTATATCGTATTTATTTTTAGCAGTTTTCAACAAAAAATCCACAGTTTGGTCTTAAAAACGAATATTATAACCTATTAATCATTGTGTCTCAAACATGATATGTTGAATAGCAAACACAATGTGTTTGGGCACAAGTATAGTATATTGGCGACAAGCTCCAAACACACGTTATATTTCCATCCAAACAACAAAAAAGACAAATTTTTCAGCGTGTAGGTTACACGCGTAATTGCATGGTACGTCGTCTGGTCGAGACTCCGGAGTCCTCTGTGACATCTTCAACCACATCCGCGATGCTCTTCATACTCTTCACAGCGAGTATATAACAGACGTAGTGTTTGCTCAGTTGGTTTCAGACGATCCGGAAATCTGCGTAGAAATATATAACCGACGCAGTGAAACAATTATTCCACATTCTTTAAAAGTATAGCGATGCAGGTTATGTTGACGTGTATCAAAGCAAAATTGACATTTGCCACCTGTACAATTCCGTCAGGATTTAAAACTTCCAAAAGAATAGTGGACTGCATTTATTTTCTTGTCGGTCTCACGGAATTGTAAATCGAGAAGTTTAAACTCGCTTCATGTGCTCGAAAAATGTGGTATCTATATTGCGTTCACAAAACTGCAACATACATCTACTCTATACGCTGTTAGATAACAGCGGCAAGGCGACCCCTATCGTGCGGTCTTTCTATCATCTTAATGGAGATCAGTAAACATGAATTAAACCATCAGCAGCAAAAGTCACATGCTGCTCGCGTATGCCGATGATATTGATATCATTGGGCGCTCAATTGGAGAAGTTACTGCGGTGTTTGCGAGAATTGGGAAGGACTCAGCAAAAGAGGGTCTGACAGTAAATGAGGACAAGACAAAAATAATGGTTTTAATGAACAGGGCCTCCACGCGATTAGACCAAAGCGTGAACGTTGATAACCGTTATAATTTCGAGGTGGTAGACGAATTTACATACATCGGATCTGCCGTAAACAAAAACAACAACGTCAGTCTTGAAATCAAGCGGAGAATTGTGCTTGTGAATAGACGTTATTTTGGGCTAAGCAAGCAAAAATAAGTAACAAAAGTCCAGCTATACCAGACTCTCATTCAACCTGACTTGCTTTGTGGCGCAGAATCCTCGGTCCTATCGCAAACAGACGAAACATCTGTAGGAGTCTTCAATAGAAAAATAGAAAAAAATTATGGACCTATAGTTCACAACGACGACTATAGGTGAGGGTTGAACCATAAGCTGTATGAGCTACATCACGACATTTGCGTAGTTAAGCGGATCAAAATAATGCTCAATGGTTCGTGGCTGGTGGCGACATGAAGCTTACGGTTAAGGTAGCTCTACCTATTCTTGTAGGGATATGTAGAACTTCTGACTAGAGCAAAGAATCTCCTACGTAACCAGCTCGATATTCATCAGGCAAGGAGCCTCTGTTTGACAGCAATATATACGTACTACGGTCGAGACGCGTCAGGCAGGCAATCTCTGACTTGGACCGGAATAAAGGTCGATAACAAGGTTGGGACCCCTCATGGAGTGAATCTCTGACTTGAACTAGGGAAAATACTAGAGATAGTAGCAAAGAATAGAACAGAGATGGAGTAAGTATTTAGCTTGTTTCGGCGGAAAGGTACATAGGTAGCAAGTTCGAGACCCCTCAAGCAGTTCTTGTCTGCCTTGAACCAAGAGAGAGGCGAGTAAAAAGGTCGAGACCTCATTTGAACCAGGAAAACGTTGGAAACGTTCCTCTAGAAGGGAATCATTGCTTTCACCAGGTGTAAGAAAGATAGCAACGCCGAGACCCCTTAGGCAGAGAATCTTTGGTATGCTCCAGGAAACTGGCAGGTAATCGCTGGGTTGTACCTAGGGCAAGTTGTTTATGAAAGGGAAACTATTTATTTATTTATTAAAAATTAACTCACAATTTAAATTATAAGCTAATTATAAGAGAGGAGCAATAGCAACTAAGGCCTTCAGCTCTCGAAAGGGAAACTAGTTTCCGGTTACCACACTGTATATGATTTCAACCGTATACATGGGCAGGATATCTACCTCTCTACTTAAACTATGTTGCCTCGTCAACGTCTTTAGACCGAATCGCTACGAGTTCCAAATTGATCTGACTCCTACACTCTATACCCATGATAGAATTTTATTGCAGAAAATATCTAGCTTGTTCCGGAGAAATGTATGTAACAAGGCCGAGACCCCTCAAGCAGGGACTGTATGACTTCACCCCGGAAAAAGTTGAGTAAAAATGTCGACACCCCTTAGGCAGGGAATTTTTAATTTGACCCAGGAAACGCGTAGGTAACAATGTGCAGATCCTCCAGAAGTGAATCATGGCTTGCACCATGTGTAAGGTAGATAACACGGTCGAGACCCCTTAGGCAGCGAATCTCTGGCTTGCACCAGGAATCAGGTAGGAAATCGCTGGGTTGTAC
Organism: Phaonia tiefii; assembly: GCA_963931995.1. NCBI lineage: Eukaryota > Metazoa > Arthropoda > Insecta > Diptera > Muscidae > Phaonia > Phaonia tiefii. The sequence continues at coordinate 74,649,545 of OZ008368.1, forward strand.
TTAGTTAGTGGAAGGAAACCCAGCTGCGGGCTACACTGTATATGTTTTGAACTAGAGTTTTGGGCAGGGTGTCTACCTCTGTACTTAGGCTACGTAGACCGAATAGCCAATTTGATCTGTTTCTTACACTCTAAACTCTGGTTAGACTTTCAGTAAAATAGAACGAATCGCAGATGAATGAAACTAAACTTTCTTCAATTCTAGAAGATCTGTACATTTTTTTTCAAGTCGTCCTTCTTAAGTTTACACTACTCCAGCCGCTCTCATCGAATGAAAATGTTGACATATCCATCGATTTCTCTAATAGTTTAATACGGCCTTAAGCGTGGCAGCTGATGTTACCCGCCAAAGATAAAGATAAAGTAAACTAATAGATTAAGCACAAGTGTTGGGAAAATTTTAGTGTATTGAGTAATTTTCCTTGTGTCGTTGCAAGAAATCAATGGGAATTTTTTCTTCCCACCAAAAGTAAACAAATATGGCTTTAAAATTTTAATATTTCATATCAGTAGCAAAAGTCATTTTTAACGAACAGGAGTACAACATGTAACTTAAATTGGAGTATCTGATGGCCATCCTATTGTAAAGCCGTGACGCGTTTGAGTAATTTGTGACCACATTTGGTTCTCTTTTTCAAGGGTTGCCAGATTGCTCACATCTTCTGGTCGTCTACGTCTTGATCGTCTTTGCCTTTTCTATAATACCCTTTATATATGCAAAAAGAGTGTACAAGTAGAGAAGAAAAAACCACGACAATTTGGCAACCCTAGTAGAAGAGAACCAAAACAGTCGACGCGATTCACTCAAACGCATTTCTTTCACGCGTCATAACTTGAATATTTCATACTTTTTGCACACTTTATGTAATTTTAGTTAAATATGGTTCGTATTTCTTTAGTTAGATAGAATAACATCATCAGAAAACTGCTCGTGTATTGAAATATTCCACGAAGAGTGTAAGAGAGCGAGCAGAGAAACGACACGCTTCACTCGTTTCCTTTGTTGGCATTCCACTCCACGAGTAAATTTTCTTCTCTATACCATAGTTGCTTTATGATATATGATAGTAACTTCTTAGATCAGCTGGCGGTCAGTGTCGATGATGATTATGCATTGCTGTTTTTACTCTCCAGATGGCGTCGTTGTGAATCCAACACAGGCGTGCATCTGAATTCGACAGATGGTGTTCTTATTTAGAATCTATAGGCTTGCGGGAAACGATCGAGCGATATCGCGCTTTATAAACTCAAATGGCATCACTCTCCTAAATAGTTTTCTCTTCCTTCAGAGCAAAGATATTTCCTAAACACATGCATATACTACACAGACTCTTGAATTGGTTCTGTCATCAAGCAAATCCTAACGTTAAAGTTTTGTACGTCTTCGCTCAACATATGCAATGGTTCGGTGGATAGATGGGCGGGATTACAGTGATTGTGCCTGGGTTTAAATCCATTTCAAGGAAAGCGTAAATGCAAAAGTTTTTTGGCGTTTCACAAAGTGCTGTCAAATGTTTAGCCTACATTTAGGAGAAACATGTTAAGATAACTCATGAAACTCATAAACTATGCATAACTAATTTTGTTATTTTCCTGGACTAGTAAAAAAGAAAATCTACGATACTTTTACAACTACTGGTACGGAAATGTTCAAGAGCAAGGAGTAGTAATTATATATTCTACAAAGTAGACATTATAGACATTTTCAATGGAACAGTTATATGGAATACAAATGTAAAAGACGAGGCACGAAATCTTTCAGACTATCCGAGATTGTAAACCTGTCAAAAAATCTAAGTGATATACAAATTTTGTTATACATTTCTTAAAACAATTGTCATATATTTAATTACTTTAAGTAGTTATAATGAATATAAATTAAAAAACGTTTTGTGTTTGACGATAATGCATTTAATTTAAAATTAAAAGACTTCTGAGAGGCAATTATGCCTACAATCGCTTTATGTATACAGCACTTGGGGTAACCCTAGAAACCCCTTTCTCCTAGGGATCAAAGTGGAATTAGTCCTTTGGAAAATGTTTTAAATTACCACCAGAATCTCACCCCTTTCTGCTGCTACCAGCTCATAAAGAAAATATTTTCACAGTTACCCATATTACTCGTTCCACTCAAAACTATTACCATCCACACCATATACTTATATACATTTAATGTTTCGAAAATAGGCTTAAATGTCCATCATCAAAGAGTTTTATCCATAAACAAAGTGGCATACAATCATAGAAAATGTCCCAAGTTACAGTAACAAACAAAGAAAAGGATATCTACCCTTCAATTCTATAGAAACACATCCTTTGTGTGATCGAGTGGAAGGAGACAAGATAGAGGTTTACTTTGTAAAAGAATATGGAAAAAGACCCACTACCCCTGTATTTAGCGGGCTGTTGTTGACCCACTACCCCTGTATTTAGCGGGCTGTTGTTGAATCCCCCACACTCCTAAAAGTATGCTAGCAAAATTGTTTATACTTTCACTTACACATTGTACAGCAGATGCAAATAAAGTGTATACGTTTTGTGTTCTTCCGTATATGTGTGTTATGTGTCTTGTGTTGAAATATGATAAATATATACATATAATATATTAAATGTACAATATTTCCGCTTCTTATTCTTCTAAAAAGTGGGATGAGGTTTAGAAATTAAAGCGAATTTTCAAGCAATGATGAGGTTTCAGAAGAAAATTGTTAAAATATATACTTTGGCAATGGGTTTCTTCAAAACTTGCCTAAAATATCAGTCAACACTTAACATTCTATTCTTACCACTGACGTGTCAGGGAAGTATAAAAACGAAATATTGAAAACATGGCGTGGTTGAAAGGCGTTTCAAAAAATTTCCGAGTTACTCTAATGTTTTAGATAGGGGGTTCTGTGCCACAGCTGATCAACCTTCGAGTTGCAAAAACGTATAGAATACAGAAAGAGAAATAGCGATAGATGACTGGGAAGTATGTAGGGTTCCTCAATGCGTTTCTCACACATTTGCCTTTGTGCATTGAACCAAAAGACCAAAACACTCATCAACTGAGAGTGTTTTTGTTTTAAATAGACCGAGGAAAAAAGGGATAACAAGTGAAATAAAGCAAAATGTAATGAAGTGTTGGAGTAAAATTATTTATAGAGGTTGCAATTAAAACACAACTTTATTAAAATTATGATTTTCCTCATTATGCATGGGTTGCCAAGTTTATATTAATCGGTGCATAACTTTTCCTGCGACTCTTCTTGGTGTCCGGTTCAAGAAAAACAGCTGTTGCAACTCCTAGTATATAACTCTATGATTTTAGAGAATTGAAACTAAATGTAGCCGGCTTTTTAGGAATTAATAGTTGTAACCAATTGTTAGGCTAGACACAACAATTCAAAATCGGTGCATCGTAAATTACTTGCAAATGTGTAGCCTACATTTAGGGGAAGTTCATAAACTATGAAATCCACAAAGTAAATTGTGTGTCGAGTGAGAGCAGGGTTGGGAAAGCTCACAGTTATTGGTATATTTGCAGAATAGTGCCTCACCCCTAAGATTCCGCACTGGTTCTACACGAGAGTGATAAGGCCGATTTTGACACGCATCTATAGAATAGACACGTATCAATGGAGAAGAAGTGATTCAATGTGAAACTGCAAAAGGTTAAAGGCACGTTCCACAGAGACCAGACCAGTGGACCAGACCAGTGGAGTCAATTCTTTCATTAAACCCCATTGCGGTACTTATTAAGCACGAGACATACTTGGTGACGAAACGATTACAGGCAATAGGAACACTTCCCTACTCTACTGACGGATCTAGGACCAATGGAATAACGGATACAGGAATTTTCAACGAGGACCTAAATATTGCACGGTACTTCCACCTTCCTGATCACAATACTGTGTTTCTGGCGAAGGTTATGGCGGTCAGGGAATGTTGAACGATGAAGGTGGATATACAAATGTCAAAATATTCATAGATAGTCAAGAGCTGGCTAATGCGTATTCATCGAAAACAGTTACATCACTTAAGATACTCGAATGCAAGGAAGAGATAATCAAATTATTCCAAAGATTATCAAATTATAAAATTATCAATTATCCTGACATTTTGGGAAATGGAAGAAATGAAAAATGAAATGGCTCCAACAGGCGAACTACTTATGAATATGGAAAACACGAAACATTTCCAGGCCATAAAGACGGAACGAGAGTGAATAATAATAACACACACGTGATTATGGAACACATCAGAAGGGAGCAGAGCGACATAGTCCCACCCGGTTGGGAAAAACCCAGGGACTTGATGGAGTTGGACAAACTCTAACTGAACCGACGCATGGGTATCCTAATTGAATTCTCCAACCTGCGGACACATACAAATAAGTGGATCGATGAACACTAATGAGAAGCATGTGAGGAGATCCGCTATTTGCAGGACTAATCCCCCAATGCCTCTGGGGCGATACAATAACTAGTATGGAGAAATCATGGGGATCGGATTGAAGAACAATTGTACGCAGAACGAATATCCTGTAGGAAATGCTAGGTTTCTCTTGGGGACTCGAAAAGCCTAGCTACTGATTTAAGAGTATGCACAGAAATATGAACATAAATCGGGGCGCATGGGCTTCTAATCCTTTGTCTCAACCCAACATTAAATATATTTCTAAAATTAGCAGGAAAAACATCCTGGAATAAATAAAATAAATCGTTTCTCATTAAAAAATGTGCAGGGATTGGGGATAGCTTTTCATAAACAGTGAAATGTGCGCATTCTAATTTTACGTTCTCTGATTGGGGCCAATAGTTTTACACCGATTCCGATTTGGAGAATAAATAGTGGATAGTGTCGCCTACACTAAGCGATGTGGCCGCCGTCGAATGGAATCTAAAGAGGTGTGTGCAGGGATCTAACCCCCGTTCCCAAGTACAAGAGCCGCGCACAGTAACAATGCCCCACGTCCTTGACCCAACGATAAAACATCCGATATTAATATACCAACATTTGATTTGATTGAATATTGAACACATGGGGAAATCAAATTCGTACTTTATTTTGAATTACCTCTCCCAATGCAAATTCAAAAAAATGTAATAGCCATTGGCAATTGTATTTAATTTCAAAGCATTTCCTTCATATGGCATTTTGGTTTTAAAATATTTTATACAGTACAGGTTTATGAATTCGAAAGTACTACAAGGCAATACCTATCGAAGCCACAAACCTCTCCATTTACAGAAACAAAATTTCCAGCAATCAAACAAATTCAGAATAATTACCATATTTCATTACAATTGGAATCCGATTCCACAACCTGTATTTGCTTAGATACTGATGGCGATGCTGCTGCCAGATGCAACTTGCATTTTCCGTACAAGCATTTTTAAAAGAGGAATAAGAAAAACTCCATAACGCATATGTTCTAAAGGCAAATTTCGCAATTCAATAATCCAAACAAAGAGTCGTTAAAACAAGGCGGTGGTTCATTCAGATGCAACTTGCAGGAAGCATTTTTAAAAACTGAAGATTACAAACAATATTTGTAGTTGAATCAAATTATGTATAGAATAGCGAAAAGATATCACTCAAACTAAGTAAGAATAAGCAAACGACCAATCCTTTTAAGAAACCCCATTCCATACCGGAGATGAGTTAGACAGATGCAACTTACATTCATTAAAGTTAGCAAGTGAGATACAGAATGTAATTTATTTGGAAACCCACTTTTTCCCAAAATTTCACGATGAATTCTGTTACCATTGATTTACAAAAAATCATATTAATGGCAATGCTTAACCCAGTTGCAACTGATATAGAGCGGTATCAAAAGATGCGGAAAAAGAATTGCATAGTATTTATCAGAACATTCGAGTTTACGAGGGATGATTGCTTACATCGGAGGAGCTTAAACTTCCTACTGTACCCTGCCAGAACTCGGAATAATTTAGTAAAGATCTTCAAAATGTTGATGGTCATTCAATGAGTTAGTGTTCTCATTTGAGTACTCGAATCCAATGATCTGTTCTACATGATAAAAATGGATATCCTGTGCCATTCTTTAGTTCGTATAGCTGCGCTCAAAAAGATTTTGTTACGAATTTCCTTAATCGCCATTTTAGCACTGTTTTATTCCCAATAATAAAACAAGGTACGTTTTAAATTACGATAATTACAACAGTTTAACTTCCTTTTATTTTACTTATATAGTACAACAGTTTACTTTTTTTATTTAATCACAATCTGAAATCATAATGCCAAAAGCCTCAGCTATTTTTACCAGTTATAATTCTCGCCGTCAGTGGCTCTACCAGCTTCCAGATTGTTCTAGCCGATTCCAGAACCTGTAGTATAACAATTTTTAAAAATAACGTACTTAAAGACGACTCGTCTATTGGTTTGTGGTATGGGTATACTTTCAGGCGCAGTATTAATCGCCAAGTTATTTACATAATGTTAGTCTGGTCATTAAGAGTAAGTAGAAGCTTTTACTTAATCGTAAAAATATGTTAGTACAACAACAACAAATAACTTCTCTAAAACAGCAAATATTTGTTCGTTGTCTAGCAAATGAGCTTCAATTGTGCTGCATTAAATCTGCAATCAGTTGGTTTGTTCGTTGTTTAGCAAATTGTCTGAAATTGTGTTGCATCAAAACTGCAAACAGTTTGTAGTTAGAGCAGTGCATTTCCCGTAATAGCAGACGAAGTTACTTTTGATAAGTTGCAAACATGACAGCGTGGATCTTCTTTCGACGGTGGTCACCTCGCTTAGTGATGGCGACAGTATCGGGTACTTAGCCATGAAAAAGCTTCTCAAAATACCGTTTGGAACCAGAGTAAAAACTCTAGGTCGCAATCAGTAAAAGTTAACCTAGAAACCGCACAACTCACTTCGAGGGATGTAATGGGAAACAAGTTTTTCCATGATTATAAACTTTATTCTGTCGTCCTTCGAGCAAAGCTCATACGATTTAAATGTAACCACATCATTATTTTTTTGTTTGACCAACTTTCCATTATCGCTCCATGAAAATATAAAGTATAGATACCCGTATATTGTTCAAGCATGTCATGTCTAAGTTACCTTTTACCAACTCTTTCGAATCTTATTCCTGTGTCTGTAACGAATTTGGATGTATTTAAAGAAATTATCTGATAAGAGTAAATACTACTACACCTTCCGGAATTATATTTATTCCAGAAATACCCAACTGCTCTTCAAAAAATATAATATGTGATAAGATACTATGTATCACTTACAAGCCTTTTGCACTAGGGCGTCTTAAATTTTTTGGATTTTTGAATCTTTTATCGATAAAACCACATAATTTGTAAATGAAATTTATAAAGTTTAAGAGAAACTTCACTGCCCAATGAGCCCATAATTTAAAAAGCGCTCAGCTCACTGATTCTGTGCAGCTCTCCCCTATGACTTAATGGTATGTACAGGAAATCTAAAATCGAGAAACTTCCACTGTAGTGGGACATCCTAAATCGAGTTTAAACCGCAAGTAACTAAGATGAAAATTTTTTGCATTCACAGTTGTCCACAATGAAATTGGGAAATAAAAAATTTAAAATTACGTATCTTCTACAACAGTTGAACATATATGTGGGCCAATGTAGTCCTTGTAAAGTAAATGTTAACAACTTCATTGATGTTTTTCCCAAAAATATGCAATGATTTCTTAGAATTACCAATCAAAATGTTGCTTTCAAAAAGTAAGCTATCAAAAGAGAAAGCAGAATTCGTTTGCAAAGTTTCTCTATATTTCCAAGAACATACAGTATGTATGTATATTATGCTTTGCAATGTGCAACCCAATGACCCTGGAAGTATGCAATATGTTGATGACATTAATTTGTACGTTCATTAAATTTGACATAAGAGATAATTGTAATACTTATATTTCATGCTCTATTAAATATTAAGGTGAAATTTAATCAAAGTACTTTAAAATATTTTAACATTTTATTTTTAATATTTTATATTTAGTCTCAAGGTTATGAACAAATAAAGAAGTAAATAAATTAAACTGACATTGAAATGAATGCACCTCAATATATGCAATGATTTCTTGAAGACAACATTTGATGTTATAACATGCAAAAGCGTCAAATTATGTCACGACAAAATTAAGAACTACTAAATTCTTTGTGGGAAATAACTCGTTGTAATTTTTAGTGAAAGCAAGTAATTCTAAGAACTTTCTATAAAGGACTGTGTTTAAGAATACAAAATGCAAACAATTTCCTAAAATTAAATCACTACTATTACGTTTTCCTTCGTGTTTTCTCATGAAAGCAGTAAGCAATGTATATATTTAATATATATGTAGATATATTGAAAATTAAGACAAAACACAGAAAAATATTTCCAAGTTTGTATTTTGCAATTGATCTTCTAAAGACTCTCTCCAGCGTTGACCTTCTCGCCAATAACGGTTGAACCCTTAGAGGTATGCAACGTATTAAAACAATAGCTGCCGTTAAAAGTATGCAACATAACAAAAGATAGACAACAGAATCCAAAAGTGTTCACTGCATCTTTTAATGACGACACTTGTGTAAAGTTTTGTAGTTTGACAAGCAAAAAATACGCGTCATTTCATTCCAATCGCACTTCTGTAAAAGTACTTCAAATGCATTTACCACTAGTTTAACGAAACTTTGAAAAGTATGCAATAAACTTTAGCAATTGGTTAATACTTTCCATACTATTTACATGAACTTTATAAGTATGCAAAGCATTTTATCACTAAAGATTTTTGCAAAACCACGTATAAAATATATAGTATACTTTTCAGCGTTATCTCAAAGTAGTAGTAAATATGTTAGAAGTACTTTGATTTGAAATTTTAATAAATGTATTAACAAGTTAGTACTTTTGCACCAGGGATTCAAACCCGCCTGCTCCAATAACATTTCTGCAAAAGTTTAACGAAATTCCGAAAGTATATAGTACAGGGCGGCGCGCGAATCGTCCCACAAAAAACAAACGTAATAACCTTTTTCCTGTGCGAATAATAGGCTTAGTTTTTATTTTATTTTGTATGTTACTATTTAGATTTATCGAAATGAATGCTTGGGATACCGAAAAATGGATTAGCATAGTGTAGCATTACCATGCTTTGCAGTCCAAAGGGAATTTAGGCGGCAGTTTGGCGGCACTCCCCCAAATAGGTGGCCCATTATGAGGTAGGTAAATATGTTTGCCGAATCTGGAAGCATCAATCGAGATCCCTATGTTCGGGTTCAAAACACAATCCCGGCTGTAGCATCTTCAATTCAGGCAAATCCAAGCGTTTCGACTTGAAACTTTTGGAGTTAGCAGACGGTCATTACAACGGATAAAACATGATGACTTAAGCTTGTTTCCCTACAAAGTCCAAATTACACGCCAATTAAACCCTCTGGATTTGCATATTCGTCTGGAATTTTGCCAAAAAATTATTTAAATAGCGGAAGAAGATAACAACTTGATAAATCGCTTGCTTATGTCTGCTGAGGACCATTTTTATATAAACGGCAATGTAAACAAGCAAAATTCCCATATATGGAGTGGATCTAGTCCAGAAATACTCCATGAGATGGAACTACACCCAGAACGAACCACTGTGTGGTGCGAAGTTTCATCAAGATCATACTTCTGAGAAGAAAATGGTGTACCTGTAACTGTCCATGGGGACCGATATTTAAAGATCTTGAAGAACTTTTGTTAACCAGAACTGCTCCGAAGACGTATCGGTTTCAACAGCATTTGGTTGCAGCTAGATGGAGCAACTGCACACATAGCCAGACCAGTTATGGCGGACCTCCAACGGAAATTCCCAAACAAATCAATATCCAGAAACTCCACTTTACGCTGGTCCCCAAGGTCACTACCCTGGCTGCACCAGACTTGTTTTCATGGGGTTATGTCAAACAAGAGGTGTACAAAACGAAACCAAGGAATTTGACTGAATTGAAGCAGTCCATTAAAACAATAATAGAGGCGACCATTCAGGGAATAATTTTCTGATCATATGTGAGGATGAACATGGAGATCAATCACGGTCTGTCATCTTTAAAACCAATTAGTCATATAAAATAAAATTGCATTTTCTATACAATAATAAAACCTAAATACATTGATTAAAAACATGCTATTTCAATGTCTCATTGTAGCAGAATTGGTGCGCCACCCGGTACATTTACCAATTGACTTATTAATACTTTTACTTTCAACATATTTTCATGAACTTTTGAAAAAAATCTGAAAAGTACGCAATATATTTTGTCACTAATGATTTGTAGAAACATTTATGAAATATATAGTATACTTTTCAGGGTTTTATTAAAAGTATAATAAATATCTTAGATGTACTTTGATTCGAAGCATCATGAATTTATTAACAAGTTTCTTTGGCTCTATCGTAAAACGACTACTACCACTTTTAACCTACCAGGGACTTAAAACCTTCTACTCCACCCTAAAACAACATCACAACATCACTAACAGCCAAGTCGTGTTCTCGCGTACCTAGGTTAGCAGAAATCTGATGGCTGTCCCCAAAGAACTTTGCCAGCTCTTCAGCTTTACCACTGTTCGTATGAATTACCCTATTATTACGGTCTGAAAGTGTCGGAATATGTTGGTTATTCTTTTTTATAATTTTGCTTATATTTATCTAGCGTACTTAGCATATGATTCCATTGTTGGTTTCTAAAACGGAGAACTAGCTCACGGATATTTTTAGAAAAAATTACGTAGAGATATTTATCAGTATCCTGTCTGTAGCGTGACCATTGCCTTCTGTGAAAATTTCGTATTTTTATCAGATTAAGAATATTGTTGGGAAGTTTTAAGTAATTTTTCGCTCTGAAAACTTTTGACGTAGAATACGTCTTACCTTACGGTATGAGGAGTCATGTCAGGTTTTTATTGTTGTAATCTTTATTTCATTGAATTTGAGGAAACGGCTAGACGAATTTTTTTAAAATTTTTTTTGTGGGTAAATGAAGATGTTATCTTTCGTTTGATATACATTTCATATTGGTTGATATATTTTTAGTATTTTAATTTCTCAAATGAAAATTGTTTAAACACATACACTCAAACATATGTGTGGTGTTTGGTTGAGTGTTTTTGGTTAATCAACATTGCTTAGGAACATGTATCTAGTAAAAAGTGAAACGAACAGCAAGCTAATGTTGCTTGGCAACATGTATCTAGTAAAAAGTGAAACAAACAGTAAGCTAACGTAATAAAGCTTTTTTGCGAAAGCTTCAATAAAGCTGTTGTAACATTAATTTTGAATGGTAAAGCGTAAAGCTTTCACACAACGCTCTAATGCTAATGCGAAGACTCGATAAGGTAAACCTTTTTTAATATTAGGGCGGCTCTCTCAACATTCGCAGAACTTATTTCAATAAAAATATTAATTAAAATACATAAATTAAATTAAGTTTAAAAAAATTGAACATAATATTTTTTTTTTTAAACGGACTTGAATCAAATGCCGTTGGTAAATATAAAAATTACAGCAGACAGTTGTCCGAGGCCTTCGGCCACGGACTGTCCCTGCAGGCTGTGTCAGAGACACGGCCATTAAGTTTAACGTAGAATACGATATCCGATAAGACAGAAAACATATATAGCAATAAATGATAAATAATATAAGCAAATGAATTTATTGTTATATATGTTTTCTGTCTTATCGGACGGCGTATTCTACGTTAAACTTAATGGCCGTGTCTCTGACACAGCCTGCAGGGACAGTCCGTGGCCGAAGGCCTCGGACAACTGTCTGCTGTAACTTTTTTTTCGGTACAGCATACTCCAAAGCATTAAGCACCTGAGTATTAAAGAATTCAATATTACGGTCTACAGTATTGGTATTGTCGATTCCTGTTGTGTTAGCGGGCGAGTTTGTGATTGACTTTTTTTATGAGCATAGCTACTCCACCTCCAGTACTAGTTGTTCTGTCATTGCGTACGCAATAGTAATTACTATGTGTTAACTTATCGTCGTGTTAACTACCACCGTGGCCATCGGTGGTGCAATCGTTAGTGTGCGCGGCTCTTGTACATGAGATCTTGGGTTCGAACCCTGCTCTGACCACCTTCAAATTTCTTTCGGCGGCGGTCACCTCGCATAGTGACGGCGACACTATCGAGTATATAGCCATGAAAAAGCTTCTCAAAATACCGTTCGGAATCGGTGTAAAACTGTAGGTCCCAACCAGTGAGTGAAAACTGGAAAGCGCACAGCTCAGTGATTGTGAGAAGTTCTCCCCAGTCTCTTCATGGGATGTAATGGGAAACCGTTTATTTATTTATTTAACTTATCTCCACACTTGAGCCAAGTTTCTGAAAGAAGACAAATATCAATGTGGTTTTCTATTAAAAAATTAAAAAGTTCAATCGACTTGTTACGGATACTACGGCAGTTCCAGAATATGATGTTTAGGGCCATTACTTGGAATATAGGTATTTAATAGCTAGTTTAGTTATTAAATTAAATTGTTCAGATTTGGTGGTGCATGATTTAAGTTGGTCCACAACATCTAGTGTTAACTGCATGATTTCGCTTTCAGTAAATAAGTTGTTGTTGCTGCTACGCATATTACTATTAATTGTTGTCCTCTGCGCTGCCTGAGAATATGAGTACATATTTGGTCTGTTTTGAAGTGTTGACGTCGTTACAGGGAAATGGGCTTCGTTATAAGTAAAAGAAGCTCTCGCAGGTGGATCGTTTCTTGTATATTTACGTACATTAAGCGATTGGGACAGCTCGATTCTGTCGATTTGTGTGTGCCATTGCAATTTGCACAGCGTACTTTTGCTGTCGCAGTGCAGAGCTGCGTTTTATGCGAACCAGCGCAGTTTGCACATTTCGTTTTGATGTTACAACCCTTCTCTCCATGACCATACATCTGACAATTCCGCCATTGTACTAATTTGTTTTTGACTTTTCGTTGATGCTCCCAACGAATAATCGTCTGAAAAAGAGATCACACTTTGCGGCGAAGTTCGTCTAGCTTGACGGACCCACGTCCGAAGGAGATTATAAAAAGAGTGTCAACGAAATACTCATAAGTTTTTGTTATTGCTTTCACTTCAACACATTTGTAATTAAGACTATTGAGCTCTTCTTTAACCTCTTCTGCAGTCTTATTGTCTAAGCCGAGTAAAACAACTTTAAAATGTCTGTCCTCTACACGTTGATGAGTGTAGAATTTATAACTTTTCTCAGTTAAGATGACTTTCACAAGGTCGTAAGCCCCATTATTACTGTATATTATTTTCACACCAAAGGAAATTTTTTGAATTAAAAAGCCTGTGATCTTATGGGATGCCAATAGACTACGAATAGTGGCAATGTCATGATTTAAAGCTTTTATTGGAGGAATTATATCCTTTTTAGGTTTATCAGCAGAAGTCACTTAGGTATCGGATTCAAGTTCCTCATCACACAGTGCTTGGAGTGGTGTAAAATAATTTTTTCGTGAACTCATATTCTCATGGCTCACATTTAAATTAGACAAAAGTTTTTTGAATTTCATTATTTTAGTCTTTTTCTGTGAGTATAGATCATCTTCACACGAAGAAACCGCAACTCGTTTAGAAATCTTGATTATTATTTTATTTACACTTTTGTTTGACTTGTTTGTTTTGTTAAATTACGCACGTGGCTTATTACTGTTAATGAGAGAACGTCTTGATCGGCTCGCTGCACAAACAGAACTGATCAAACCCCTTTGTTACGCAGAAAATGTGCCGATATTTCTTAAACGAATGCATTCCAAATAAACTCGTGGAAAGGTCATAGAAACACAACAAGGCACAGCCAGGTGAACTGAATGTAACCTCGGATAAAACTAACATATTTTCACAATAATGTCGAAGATACCTTGGCTTCAGGCTGAGGTTTAAAAATATATACAGCAGCGCGAATTAATCCTGAATCAATTAATCCTGGATCAAAAACCACATAAGAACAAAGTTTAAAATGCTCTCATACGAGTATCCTGTCTAAGAACCTGCCTACATTTACACCAGTCGCACACGGAACCACTTTTCGATCGGAAATATTATAATCTTATGATGGAAAGGGATTCCTGAAACAAAGGAATTCGTACTAGAAAGGAATATGTGTACTTCGACATTAATGGGTCTACTCTAGGAAACAAGAGATGCCTCTTTCTCAGCGACTTCCTGATCATTATAATATATAACAGGCAAAAATTGCGGCGATTTGGCAATTGACCGAGTTCAATGTCTTCTCTGATCCTCAGAAGGTAATCACATCTTTCTTTTCATCATTTCTAAATTTTTCGGCTACACAAAAGGGGAATCGGAAATATCAGAATCTCATACCAGAAAGGTTTTCCTGGAACCAAGGACTCCCTAATATAGAGGGATATGTGAATTTTAATTCAGTTGGGTCGAATGTGAATGATCAGATAGGGTATGGGTTATAATAAAAATAAATGGTTTCCCATTACATCCCATGAAGGGACAGGGGAGAACTTCTCACAATCACTGAGCTGTGCGCTTTCCAGTTTTCACTCACTGATTGGGACCTACAGTTTTACACCGATTCCGAACGGTATTTTGAGAAGCTTTTTCATGGCTGTATACTCGATAGTGTCGCCGTCACTCTGCGAGGTGACCGCCGCCGAAAGAAATTTGAAGGTGGTCAGAGCAGGGTTCGAACCCAGGATCTCATGTACAAGAGCCGCGCACACTAACCATTGCACCACCGACGGCCATGGGTGGGTTATAATCTGGGAAATAAGGGATGTCTCTTTATCAGAGACTACCTGATCATTATAACGTGTGACATATAGAAATTGTGGCGATTAGAGAATTGACAGGCTGGCTGAGGGATAATAGTCCAACAGTCATTGGGGTCAATGCCTTCTCTCATGCCGAGGCGGTACGCAAACCCCTAGGCTCTAATAAAGGCATCTTGTCTAAAAATTTGTGGAGTACTCGTAAACTGAATCACTATTCCATCAGCAATTTCACACTCTCATACCGGAAAAGGATTCCTGGAACAAAGAAGTTCCTGGCATAGAGAGATATGTGAATTTCTACACGGATGGGTTTTGGAAATTAATAATGAATTAGGTTCTAGCTCTACTCTAGGGAACTAGGATGTCTCTTTCTCACAGACTACCTGAACATTTTAACGTGTGATAGAAACAAATTGTGGCGATTAGGGAATTGGCAGGCTGGCTGAGGGATAATAGTCCAGAAGTCATTGCGGTCAATGTATTCTCTGACATTCTATCGGGAATAAAATCCCTAGGGTATAAAAGGGGCATCCTACCTAGGCCAATCCTACGTTTGGCAACTACTCGAAAGCCGAACCATTATTCGATCGCAAATATCACACTCTCATACAGCAAATGGATTCCTGGAACAAAGGAGTTACTGGCATAGAGGGGAATGCGAGTTTCTACACGGATGGGTCGAAAATTGATAATCAGCTAAGGTATGGGCTCTTCACTCTGCAACTAAGGTTGTCTCTTTTCTCATAGACTACCTGACCGTTGTAGCGTTTATCAGGCGGAAATTTTGGTTATTAGAGAAGTGACTGAATGACTAAGGGATAATAGTCCAGCGGTTAATGTCTTCTCTGACAATCAGGCGCGCATCAAGTCGCTGGAATCAGTATTCCTGAATTTAATATCTAAACCTCTGACGATCGATATTTCAACTTTATTGAATAATCTAACTTAGCTCCCATAATTATGCAACGTTATTCCTGAAATTAATGCCTTTAAAAGTATACTTTACATTATGATGTTTTTACTAAATTTAATAATGTTTAACTTAACTATTGAACTTCGTTGCTATAATTCTCTAACTCACTTTACTTCTTCGGTAATTTAATTAAACTTAATTTCCAATTATCACTGTTCGATACTGTACGAACGAACAAGAACAGAAAGCGATTTTCAATCTCATTTTCTTCAGTTTTTTCATGTAATTCGAAGAAAACATATTTCCCCCTTTGAATGTTTCACATTAATGATGGGTGTTGATGGCGATGTTCATTTTTGCAAAGGTCGGTTGATATATCGTAAGAATACTGGTTCGATGAATTGTCCTGACAAAATAAGATTCTGCTGAAATGTGTTTTAATTATTTTCAATCAATTTCTTTCATACTCGTTACATTTTTCAGTATTTTTCGCTGCTCAGCATGCTGGATCTGGAACTATAATGACAGTGTAAGGAGAGTTTCGTGAGTTTCAATATCTCGACCCAAACAACCCTCTGTCATCACCACTAGTCGGCCATGATTTCTGTGGATGATGATGGACCATGAATGTGGCGCGGTAGTTTTGCTGGATTCAACTGGTTAAACTGGATTTTATGCACACGTGAATATATGACAAGTAAAAAGTCTTTGTGTTGGTGGGTAGTGGTAGTAACAGCAGGAGCGGGAAATTAAAATAAATCCCTTTTCTGTGTATTCATGGTACACGAGAGCAGTTTATATGTGTGCATGTAGTAGGTGTGTTAATTTTCTCCTACGCGTAAGTGTGTCAAGTATTTTAAACGGAAACTATTTTTTCATTATTTTCCAACACACACACAATTAACTGGACACTTTTGCCTTTTTATGCTTGCATGCATATCTACAAATTTCCCTACACGTTCAATGTTTGTTATGCGAAAAATATTCGCTTGCATGTTTATGAAACGTTGTGCTGCTGGACCACAACCTTCTCGAGATATATTTTATCTGCTGCTCTATCAGTCTGATTAAAAGTCACGCGCACCTTCGTATTATAATTAAATTAATGAATATTTTATATTTTAATGGGTTGCAAAATTGAACGATTTCCATAGCAATTGGAAACGATACAGTCTCTTTTGGGATTAAATAACTACTCTTTTAACAATGTCATAAAGTATGTGCTTAAGTTGGAAATTTCTGCACCACCACCTAAGTGTAGGCAATGGAATATGAAAATTGTGAAACGTAAAGAAGACAAACTATTTTAAAGTATCGAAACCGTTGCAGCGGCATACATAGGAGCATTTCACAAAGGATGTTGATAAGTGGAAGATATTAACAGCCTTAAATTATGCAACAGAAAATAAAATATCGATTTTATAAAAATAAATATTTAAAAATTGTTTTCTTTTTGATACAATGGATTTAAAATAATTCCAATTCGCGTGCTATTCATGCAGACCTTATTTCAAAAATTGTAAATATAAAGAAGGCCTGAGAGTAGGCAACATAACATGGAGTAATATATTTTCGAGAAGTTTGGAAATAAGTAATGCATAGCATCTTTCTGTCAAACGTGAGATTGTAACAGAAGTGGAACATAAAATTACTGATTTGTTAGACTTGACTATACGATATTACATTTTTATTAGTAGCTTTAAAACATGTGGAAACCCTAAGAGTATGCAATAAGAATACAATTTTTAATAAACTACTCACTGTTTGATGGGAAATTCCTTGAAATATTCTTGTAATGATATCGATAGTTAAGACATTCCCGTGGCTTCCACATCTGAACAAGTAAAGAAGACGCTTTCCTCACCTGTTTAACTCCTACAGTTGGAACTGTGGCCAAGAGTTCTTGAGTGTGGCTGTAAAAGACAACCGGGTTAAGGTCGCTATCAACAAGGGAGAGGAAGACGAAATCATTCCGAAGACTAAATGAGAATATATTGTGGACATATTGGCCTCAATATTCGTTTAGATTCAAGAGAAGATGCTGGGACCTCATCCTCGATCTCGCGCAGCTGGGTGGTTCCAAGGCCAAACCAAGTTAGAGGCGTTTAGAGATCTGCGTTCGGTGGATTACAACCATGCAGCTTTGAGAAAAGTATGTGCGGCAACTGTAAATGTTTTGTTTCGTAAGGAGAACATCCCATACGGGCCCAGCCGATCCGCCCTATGTGGAGACAATAGAGTACATTTTCAAGGACAGTAATCCCGAACGTCATCATACAATTAAAAAATCAAATGACTAGAAGAGGTTAATGGTGTCCGTAGACACTTGATGTTAATTTTCAATAACGAGTCACTGCCATTTCTAAAAATAACTCCGATTTCATGGCCTCGTTTGCTTTTGGGCAAATAACCCTGAATATTTATGAACGGGATCAGGAAAGCACAGCTGTTGATACCATGTCCACTGTAAAGAAGGAAATACAACAAAATAGAGATGACGACTCGCGCCTCGAGAAATAGGAGCAAGAGTCTGTGAATAACTAGTCGACGGGGAGTATGAATGTACAAATTCATATACACTTGTTGAAGCCTTTAGAAATTCCGGAATAGGGTTGTCTTTATCCGACACCAATCTGGGTAATCCTATAGATTTCCACCAACACACTGCTGATAGTAACACTGGTAGTGATGACAAACAACACTTACATTGGCGCATGCCCGCAGTCGGTTCATGGAACAGTGGTGGAAGGTACTCCCCATATTCCTGCATTCGTCAACTACTCGGAAACGAAGCCACTATTCGATCGGCAATACCACATTCTAATACCGGAAGTATATTCCTGGATCAAAGGAGAAATTTGTACATGAGTGGGCCAAAAATTAATGTTCAGGTAGGCCACGGGGTCTACTCCAGGGAACTAGGGTTGTCCCTTTGTTGTAGACTAACTGATCATTGTAATGTGTATCAGGCGCTAATTTTGACATTTATAACTGTACTATCTTACATGGTTCCACAGGATTGGAAATATGTTGGCATGTCCCTAGCGACTTGTAAGCATATTCTGCAGGATCACTCGATGACCATGCTGGATAGGTGGACGAGGGGCACAAGACAAAACTAGCTAATAGTGGATAGAAGCAGCCCCAAGAGCCTTTTCACAATTATTGAGCTGTGCGGCTTCTAATTTTACGATATTACATTTTTAGTAGCAGCCTTAAAAAATATTGGAATCCTAAGGGTATGCAATAAGAATTAGATTTTTAATTAACTACTCACTCACTGTTAGATGGGATAATCAAAACATTACAGTGGCTTCCAAATCGGAATAAGTGAAGAAGACGCCTTCCTCACTTGATCCACCTTTTCAGACCTGTTCCGAAAAAGTTTTTGAGAAGCTTTTTCATCCCTACTCACTTCATAGTGTCGCCATCACAAAGCGGGGTGATCGCCGTTGAAAGAAATGTAAGGTGGTCAGAACAAGGATCGAACTTACGCACTCTACAAAATTGGAGTCCACTAACTATGGCGCACACTAACCGACAACCACTGACTTGTCTATTATACAAATGTGAGCAAATTGTGCCAGAATCAGCTTGATTGCTTTCTAAAAAGTTGGGTCGAGAAATCCAGTAGCTTCGCTCAAAATTAACAAAAGAATTGAATTTAAAGGACATGTCGCTGTACTTCACTTCTAGGGCATGTAACCCTAGATGGCCGTCGGTGGTGCAATGGTCGTGTGCGAGGCTCTTGTGCATGAGAACGTGGGTTCGATCCCTGCTCTGACCACCTTAAGTTTCTTTCGACGGCGTTCACCTCGCTTAGTGATGGCGACACTATCAAGTATTTTGCCATGAAAAAGCTTCCAAACTACTGTTCGGAACCGGTGTAAAAGTGTAGGTCCCAATCAGTTAGTGTAAAACTAGAACGCGCACAGCTCACTGGTTTCTCAGAAGCTCTCCCTAATCCCATCATGGAAAGTAACCGGAAACCATTTATTTATTTATAACCCTAGATTAACTGTGCTAAATTTTATGTCATGACTGTAAAATAGCAATCAACATAACTTGTTTTTACACGTTGTTGTTATGGCAAATGTTGCTATATTTTTACATGTTAATGTATAAAAATTTCATACTACACAAACTAACTGGGTCAGACTAACAGTTTTCCAAGAAAAAATTGGTTATTTTTTGTTGGAATTATAAACAATTCAAGAGAGCAACCTCATGGGAAACAAGTGTGCCTGAATGGGTACCATCGCGATGGTAGATCATCTAAAAAAAATTTCTACTAAAATTTAAATATGCGAAGTGTATCGAACTTAGAGCCCTAAGTATCAACACTACAGGTAAATTATTCCAATATTATTCAATTGTTCTTTGTTTGCATTACAGTGCCTATGAAAATTGTTGCCTACTTTATGGTATTTTACAGTTAATTTTCACTGTTGAGAGTTGTTTATGTTGTATTTTAACGATTGGCAATAAATATATTCATATATTCAAAGCATACATATCGAGCACGGCTTTTCCCCGCACTTTGTTGCATATTTTTAGGAGCAAAAAAACTCAAATTGACTTAAAACTCATGAAATCTGAATTTTATTTTCTAAAATATGAAAAGCAATTGATTTTCAATTTTATCACGATACCACAATAAAACTTTATTACAGCAATGTTAACAAAATAGCTCTTGAAATGCTACACGTTGGTTGATGATTTTGAAACAAGTTTGATTTCGTTCCCACTGTTTTACGAGTAAATGTACCAAGTGTGTACGAGAATTTTCACAAAATATAGATATATGCTTTTATAGGAAAATAAAAACTCAAGACAACATCATACACAAGCAGACAGGCGGAATGGACGTATAAAGTAAGAGATAGAGTGACAGAAGGGATAACAAGATAGACAGAAGGACAGGAGAACGGACTTTGCACAGACATATGGATAGAAACCGAGACAGAAGGACGGCCCTGCATTCGGCAGAAGGACGAGAGTGTAAACAAACCGAAGGACAGACATCGATGTTGTTGAAATACCCGAAAATGTTCAAACTCGTTTAAGTGTGTACATTTGCAAGAGGTGGTTAAACTGAACGATGTACAACATTTCGAATAGTATATTCCCAGAAAACAACAACAACATTGTGCAGAAGTTTCGAGTCCTGGTTATGCTTTCTTTATCTCTGGCACACACACATACACTCACACGCCGATTGGTATACAATGTATTTCGTTACTGTACGTATCAGTCGTGTGTGTAAGATGAATGAGTGTATGCTTTTAGCAAATGGCTGTATGCCAGCTTGAGTGTGTGTCTGTATGTGTGGGTTAAATATTTTTCATTGAGTAGCTTAACTTTAGTTTCGCAAAGAAAACAAACTCCCATCATTTGAACCAGCGTCGAAATGGACGAAGGACCAAGAGAGTCCTACTGTCTGTATCTCTATATACGAGTATGCATGTATCTCCTCTTGCAAGTATGTGTAAAAGTTTCGACTTTATTTTGCCATGTCAGCAGTAAAAGAATAAAACAATAACAAAAAACCTCATTATTCGAAGCAACAGAGCACAGTCAGTGTCGCTCTCACTGCTAACAGTAACATTCATATACGACACAGAAGGGCAATAGAGAATAAATGTTGTATGTATATGCGTGTATGTAAATATGTAAGTGTGTGCGTATGTTATGAATAATTGAAAAAAAATCACAGTTATAATAAAATATTTACAATATATTTTCAAGTACTCGCATAGCCACTCACACGGTCACACACTCGACCACACACACAGGTATAATTACACACTTTTATTCACAACAACAAATTCGAATTAATTTTAAGCAACTTGGTTGCCAAACTGTAGACAATTCCCTCGGAGGGAATTTCCTTTGAGCTGAGAAGAAATACGAAAAGAGTTTGAGTGAGTGAGAAAGAAGAAAAACAAATTATTACCAACAATTTAAGCATACTTTTAGGAGTTAAAGATTTGCTTCTTCCTCGGCCCTCCACCGCTTCAGTTTATGTGTCTAATTATTTGTATATCATTATTGTACATGTTAATGGTCCCTTTATCCTTCATTTGAAAGTACTTTCTTTTAAAGGGTTGAAATTACACTTTTGAGATATAATTAAATTTCAGAGAAAATCATCAGAGAATGGTAAAAGTATTATGGAAAAAGTATGCAGCATTTCTCGGGCAGAAGTTAAGGTTGAAGTTCTATTTACACTTTGCAATTTCAAGTAAAGGTATTGTGGAAAAAATACGCAAAATTTCTCTGGCAGAAGTTAACCCTGATAGTATGCAGTGGTTAAAGGGTGACGATCTACTTTTGCTCTCATCACTTAGGGGTTTGTACTTTAATGCCCATCACAAACGCTTATTCACTTCAGAAAGTGAAATTTTATGAGTTATCTCTTGATGAAATAAATATGGCTGTAAACCCAGCCAAGACAAAATAGAAATAATATATTTAAACGGCTCTAATGATAATCTTACTTAGATTTTTTTTGGATCGACTGAACGAATTTCTTCATAAATGTTACGAAATGCTTCAAAAATATTGTAAAATCCATCACAAATTTTGAACAAAATATTATATTGTAACGCAGAAACTAAACCAACCAAGACAAAATGCTACAAGATGCTCGACGTGAAACATAACACTATGAACGGGGCTGCCACTAATTTTGCAGACTGTACTAAACAGCAGAGCGTTTATTTAATAGGTTTCCCATGACATCCCATGATGAAATTAGGGAGAGCTTCTCACAACCATTGAGCGGCGCACTTTATAGTTTTCTACTCACTGATTGATGGGTACCTACAGTTTTACACCAGATCCGAATGTTATATTGAGAAGCTTCTTCATGGCTAAATAGTCGATAGTATCGCTATTACTAAGCGAGGTAACCCATGGTGAAACAAATTTAAGGTGGTCAGATATCGCACACACGATTTCTTTTACAAGAGCCTTGCATACTACCATTGTACCACAGTCGTTTATTTACAGACAAAAAAAAATGCTCTTCGTTAAAATCAGCAAATCCTTTATAAATATTACGAACTTCTTCATTAAATTTCAGCCAAAGAAATACTTTATACGAACACAGAATCTAATTCGTAAATTCTATGAAAAGAAAATTAATTAAAGTTCCTCATGAAATCTATGAAATACTTTATAAAAAACAATGAAATTGTTTAACAAGTTTGTCTTCAAAAAAAGTTTCATCATAAGTACACAAACATACACAGTCATCACCGCAAAGTAAATATTCATTGCAGCAAAGAAGAAATCTAAGGATGTACGAAACTGTTTGTTTATATTGCTGCAATTAATGACGTACGATGGCGAATTGTTTTCAACGCACTAAATCAATGGAAAATATGTTATGAAACATTTTATGAATTCGTAACATTTCGATAACTTTTTTCATAATATCAATTAAATTGAGGAAAAAAATACATAAAACGTCAGGGGACACCCGGTTGGAACGAAATTCCTTTCGCTATATATTATGTACTAGATAGTTCCAACACGCCTATTGCCTATTGCCAACATCATTTGTTGCAAAGTAAGGTAAATTGTAATGACCTTCTATTCCATTACTAGTTCCGCGGAAAACAAAATTTGTTTATCAGTAACGACGAAACATCTATCGGAAAGACACTGATGGTCAGAAGAATTATAAACAATGTTCGGTGCAACGCAAATCCTTTCGTACTTAGCTGAATGTGTCTTGATTTAAGTACTGATAGTGGAAAATTTCCTAATCGAAGAAATAATAATATATATATAGTATACTTTGAGGCAACAAAACATCATTTGGTAAATGTTCTCTTAATTTGTTCTCTTAAATGTTCTCTTAGCCTGTGGAAATTTTTACTCCGATATTTTAAAATTTAAAAATAATACAAACAAATTGTATTTAAAAAACTTAAACAAAATTCAAAAAAAAATTGTTTCAACTCTGCTGAGAAGTGAACTCAGGATCGCAAATATCTGCCGTTTTGTAGTCGGTCATGCTACCATAGAGTTGATATATATTACAGTTATACGTAAACAAATCTTCTGGTTTTGGGATAATCGCGAACAAGGATAATCGGTAGAATGAGGTAGAAACAGGACTAGGCCATCATTGAGGGTAAAACTATAAAGCGCACAGCTCACTGATTGTGAGAACCTCTACCCAATCCCTTTTTAAGACCGAGTTGTTGGATAGTTCACTTGGCTCCGATTGTTTTGCTGGGATGAAATGCGAAGCAAAAGTAAATAAGTATATATTTTAAATAAATAAATAAGAATATTTCAGTCAATTTACCATATTGCTACGAAAAAGGTGTACAATTTTTGACTGAACGAACATTTGAATCTCAACAGACATATGTCGTTTTTCAAATCAACATTTAAATGTTAATGACCAACTGGTCTGAAAGCTGTCACACACGGGAAACCGAATGTTAATCACATACCGATCATGGCTGTAAATTGAAGACTACCGCCTACGATCATACCACTAACGGTTTATGAATTCGCTAACGAATTGTCCTGGAAGTATCGAGTAATAGATACTCATTCCGCAAACTAAAGAACGGCTGTGAAATCGGCTGTAAGGCGCATTAGGGAGTTTCGGAACTACTAGAAATATACGACTGACGACGTATTTCGAGTCAGTCTGATTTTAAACGCTCAAAAGCATGCAACGTCAAGACATAGTAAATATGTTGAATATCGACTAATTGTAAAGTGGTGCATTTTTGTGTCGTGACAATAAAACGTACTATTGCCATTATTGTAATGTACAACGAACTTCATTTTATGGACGATAAATATAATAGCGCTTAAAAGGATAAAAATCTAATTCGCAACAATATACATAAATTTAGGTGGCTCTGAGTTTATATATTGAAGAAATCGCCCAATAGATTGTAAAGTATCCTAAGGCCTTGTATTAATATCATAGTACTGAGTTAGCGGTTGCTTATTACTACCTTTATGTCCTCTAACTCCGTCTCGATCTGAGGTCAGCACATTCGAACCAGAGAAATTTGAAATTTTAAATGTACTTGAAATGAAAAGATTGTTGAACACAGATTAAATTCTTTTCGACTATAATATGAACGAAAGCTTTCGTTTGACATCGAGGAACAAGCCCATAGTGTCAGATGGCTTACTGCTAAACAGACTTGTCATCCTACAGAACAAGAATGGACTTAAGAATTGTACATGTTGGGTCTATTAGTTTTTATCATCTACAACAGAATATTTTAGTAACATGCATTTTTAGACCTGATCTTTTTCGCTCTTGGTTATAGTTACGGGAATTTAGCTTTGACAGGGTCCCTGCACTTAAACATTTTACTATTTGGCCGAATATTTTAGCTTCATTATTTCTCCTGTATATTTTATTCGAAAAACACTGAACAATCCCAGACCTACAAACAATTCTATCATATATTTCATCACAGAATTCAAAATCATATGAAATTGACAGGCAAATAATTGGAACCGATGTGCCAGCACCGAACATTTACAAAATATTAACCTTTTGTTAAATGCTTCTTAGAATGCAATTTGAATGCCAAAAACATTCCATACATTTCATTGTTGTGCAACGATTATGTCACAGCGTTTTTGTATTTGAATTGCTAAGCCATAGAGTATGCAACAATTAAATATGTTTGGATGTATTGTAGTCAGCCAAAATGTATGCATTGAATTTTGCATTTGTGTTCGTAAGCTAATTAGAAGCTGTCAGCTTATGACAAATGTATGTATGGATATCTGTATGAATGTATAAATACAATTGCGAAATGAGCATTCAAACATATATAACAATTAGCACAACAATTGCATTGCATGTGTAATGCCTTTATGCTCCCTAATGTCTTTATAATTCAATGAATTGTAAATTCATTCATTGTGTATATTCTTAAGGCGAAATGAGTTCAAAGGTTAAACATTTTCACATTTTAATGAATGTGCAATTAATTTACAATTACATATACTACTATACACAGGGCACCGCCTCTATATAAAAACTAATTTAAAAATTACAACTTTATAAGGTTCCTTTTATGGTGATTGCATATTTCAATTGTGAATGAATGTTCAACATAAATATTCGGCATATAAAAGAAATACATATTTTAAATATTTGATCGTGGTCGTGGAATTTTTCGTGCTTCAAGGGAAAGAATGGTCTTGTTTTCTGGTGCTATTATACTTAAAAGTATGCAACACATTGTAAATGATTTAAATAAAATGTTTCGACGCTGCCTTGTTTTCACGGTTGATTTCCTATTCATTTTCAAAGCAAGCATCTGATTCAGCGTTTTTTTTAAATTTCAGTGCATACTTTTAGGAGAATTTCACAAATTGTCTTAAAACTGAGTAAGTCCAAGTTTATTACATTTCCAAATATATTTACTTTCACCACATTCCACACTATTACTTTATTACAGCAAAATTAAGAAAATATCTCTTGAACCGGATGATGATTTAAAACCCAGTTTTATTTGATTCACTAAAATCAGAAAATGTCTACAAAATTCAGCGGGAAATGTCTAATCCTACCATCGCAACATTATGTCTGGTCAGCAGGTTTTTTACAAGACTCTGTTATAATCAAAATTCATATATCCCATGGATTTTGATCAAAATCCAATAATTCTATTCTTTTCCTGTCCCTTTTGCCGCTTTGCCGATTGCATTTAATATGCTGAACGAAAAGGAAGAGGGCGGAAAATTTGTTCATCAGTTGGATAACAATGCAATGAAGACAACGCAAGCATAAGAAGTTTAAAATATACAGAGGGAAACTAAAACTCAAAAGTCCCCCTTAAAAAAAAAAACAAAGCAAAATAAACACCAAAATATATATATACGTCTGGTCATATGTAAAGAAGTTATAACAAAACGCACATACACAGAACAACCTGAGGATAAAGGGCGGATGGTGTTAAAAGCTGCAAACCCCACAAAATTGTAATTGGTAAAGCAGAACCATTCAATATGAGCAACAGTTCAAACTTCAAAAAGCAATTGCCTACTTATAAGCGCTCCAATAAATAACAAATAAAAACTGCATTACATCTTATGAAAGGACTGAGGAAAGCTTCTCATAACCACTGAGCTGAGTGTTTTCTAGTTTTACACTTACTGCTTGTGACCTACAGTTTTACATCGACTCCGAACGATATTATGGAAAGCTTTTTCATAGCTAATTACTCGATAGTGTCGCTATCACTAAGCGGGCAGACTGTCGTCGAAAAAAATGTAAGGACGTCAAGCACGGGACCGAGTCCACTTTCTCATGTACTAGAGTCGCGCATACTAACAATTACATATCTATATAAATTGCAAATGCTTGATTATACTGGATTATTTTTTGTAACCTTCACATAGATGAAGAGATCACACGAATACACATCACCTTGGCTGACTCCTTCCAAAGTATCAAGCATTTGCACTCCTGGCAATGGCTTTGGGTTGGATACTAACTTGTACGTGTTCTCATCCGGTGAGTATAAAATTATTGCGGGCTCTGTCTTCTCTACTTCTCTCTTTCTAATTTTCATCAACTACCTACTTGGTGAGACTACCAAACCAATATGCCAGCAATATATGTACTTAGTATTATCTCCGTGGTCCAGAAAAAAGAGTAGTAATGAATGACCCATTCATCCCTGATACAGAATTAGTTACTAAGTGGGTCGAGCGAATCGAGTACAGGTTAATTCACGTAAGATCCAGTGCTCCACATTTTCGCACAAGGGCATAATTGGCTGGTTTTGTTATCAACTTCCATGGGTGTTGAAAAAATTTAAGAGTCGGAAGCTCTTGATGTTCAGGTTATGAAAATACAGTGTAATGTCCACAGAAACAAACACGTATTTAACATGATAAAAGAAACATTCAAGTGTTTGGGTATTTTAAAGATGTGAAGGAAATTCTTCACTCCATCTGACTCTCTCTATATTTGATGTTGATAGGTGATAGCAGTGCAGCCAAATCTGATATCTCCTTGGATTATCGTCATAATGTTAGGTTCTATTTTCTCGATATTCCCATTGCAAGTATTCTTCTAAGATACACAACATTATATACCGGAGGTAAGAGCATTCAGCCATACAACACGCTTGTCCATATATTCATATGCATTTGATGATGATAAATGATAGCAGTGCAGACTATTCTGTTATCTACTTGGAATACCGTCGACATGTAAGGTGAGTAAGTCTGTTTTTTTTGATATTTCCGTGGAAAGTGATTTTTCTGGGTTGCATGACCTCATCCGAAGGTAAAAAAAATGCAACCATATAACACGGTTGTCCAGAAATTGGGATATATATTTTTTCTGAGACTTGGCCAGTAGATCGAACTACGCATTGCATAGATAATTGTTCTTCGGCAGAACTGTTCGCATATGGAATAATATACAGACGAGTGTATTTCTTATTACTTGAGGAATCTACAAATTTAAATCGAATATCGGCGAACACTATTTCTCCCACTCCTTTCTCTCCCCCCTAAGTTCAAAACAATGCACTGCATTCATAGGGTGTTGATCCCGGAGTGTTGATCAAAATTTAAAAAAAAACGGAACCTAAAAGTACTCCTACCTGGCTGTCAATAATTTTCTTGAATCTCCTAAAATGTAAAGCCTGCTTTTAGGAGTTTACTGTTATTGTAATGTATGCTCCTCGGTATAACTTCACTTAGAATTATTTTAGGGTAAGACAGTTTATACTTAAAAAAAATACTCTATTATACAGGGTGATTCAGGAAGTTCCGGACCAATTTCTCCAGCGTATTCCTTGGCTCATTTCATGAAGAAAAGTCCACTAGGACCATGTCCGAAAATGCAAGGATGCGAAATGGCAGCGGATTCAAAATTTTCGGATTGGTGGTCGGAGGGTTTACCCTACTATCCTCCGACCACCAATCCGAAAGTTGCTAACTTCTGAGCCAGTGGCCGGATTTCCAAAGTTATGAGCATTCTTCTGCCGAAAATTTCAGTAAAATAAAATCTTAAACGTGTTAATTTACAAGAACAAATAAATGTGTGCTGTTATTTCGCATCCAAAAACAAATACAAACATTTTTGCATTTCAGTAAAATAGTAGTAACTTTGGAACTTTGGGCTTCGTTTAGGTCATTTTGGAAAGGTGTCTTTCAGCAGAAGAAAAACATAAGTTACCTGCCTTCTGGCTGAGCAAATTGAGGTTATTTTTTTCCGAAAGCTCTGTATCTCGGCGATTTGACTTTTTTTCTACTTTTTTTTTATTGATTCTGAAAGGCCTCTTAAAGACCGACCACTGGCTCAGAAGTTAGCAACTTTACTCTACTACCCTTCGACCGCCAATCCGAAAATTTGAACCCGCTGTCAATTCGCACCCTTGCATTTTCGGATATGGTCCTAGTGGACTTTTCTTCATGAAATGAGCCAAGGAATACGGTGGAGAAATTTGTCCGGAACTTCCTGAATCACCCTAGTTTAATTGTCAAGTTACTTCAAGGCAATTTCTTTTAAAAACTATACCTGTTTAGTATAAAAAATCATTATATTCCTCCATACTTTATAAATTTTATTTGAAAAGTTATGAAGTTCCCCCTTCAATACTACCTGAAGCTGAGCAATTTAGCCAGACATTAAACTTAACTAATTTGCCCCATAAAATCTTGCAGTTCATAAGAAATAATTGTACTATAAAAAAACATTGCCTATATTTAGGGGTCATAAAGCAAAAATCTAAATTCTCAACTAACCCATTTAAACGTCAACTATTTAAGCTCATTCACTTTAATGTTCACATAAGGCATGAGTACAGCTTTTAATGTTTCGGCAACACTCTTACAAATGCACTCAAATTCACATTTACATATAATTTCAGATTCACATTAGCGCAACAAATTGTGAAATGATGTCATTTCCATAGCATACACTTTTCTTCTCCCAGCAAAATTTTACTCTGTTTGCATTTCCTTATAATGCTTATGACTGTGTATTAATGCACTTTGATTGTAAAAGTAAAAGCACACTCTCTCACACATACACTTACAAACAGACTCAATTTACAAAACTGTTTGCCTATTTTCAGGCTGTTTTCTTTTGTGATTTCATATTACATTTTCTATATGGTTTTTGAAGTTGTGAATTTAATTAAAATAGCTAAGAAATTTGCACACGACTGCATAGAAGCTTTAAAAACATAATGCATACCTCAAGGAAAGAGTGTTTTATATAAATTTCCTATTTATGTTGCCTACTTTTGGGCTGTGTGTATGACAGGAAATGAAAGTATGTGTGTATATTTGAAGAAACTGAAAGTATATGTGCATATTTCAAGATGCTTTTCACTTCCTTGTAAAGAACTTAAATCTCCAGAATGCTTAAAAATTAAATGGCAGAAATTGCTGTCTGTGTGTTAATGGAGTAAGTCTTTAATTACTCCTTTGTAATTTCCGCTTTCTCGGAATGTGAGAATGTTTCGAGCGGCGTGGCATAAATTGAAAACAAATTTGAAATTAGGATTTAGTCAACTTAAGGAAAATGTCTTTCTCATTCAGACCTCAAATGTATTGCATACTTTTAGGTGATATATTTTATTTCTTAAATGTATAATTACATGAATTTAAATATGACTACAAATAAAAAATAAACATTTTTGACGCAACAATTTCAGAGGAAACTTGTAACATAAATGTAAAGTGAAAGTTTAGGCGAAGACAAAATATTTCTTTGTTTTTTGTACCAATTTCTCTGTGTCGGTTTCTGTGTCGGCTAAACATTTAGAAGACCTCATTTATTCCACGTTGTTGTTTGATTAAATATCTACTGATTCAAGGAAATAAGAAAGTTTAATATATATTTGTTGTTTCTTTGCTAGATGTTAGTAGTATGTAAACGTACTAACACATATAAATTACGTAGACCAAAAACAATGTTT
Organism: Phaonia tiefii; assembly: GCA_963931995.1. Taxonomy (NCBI): domain Eukaryota; kingdom Metazoa; phylum Arthropoda; class Insecta; order Diptera; family Muscidae; genus Phaonia; species Phaonia tiefii. Next base: position 74,680,191 of record OZ008368.1, read on the forward strand.
AACATCTCCTAAAAGCTGTCAGTTAGCCTACTTGTCTAAGTACATTCAAACTGTCTACAATTTCGCTAGAAGATATCCATAAAATGTTATATGAAACTGTTGAAAATATTAAAGGAGAATCTTAGTACAAGTAGTAGTTGTAAACTTATCTGTACAGAAATATACTTAATATTAAAAAAATTTCACTTTAATAACATTCTACCTATTTACGGTATGCAAAACGTTTGCATACCTCACAGGCGCAATTTAAATAGCACAGATTCAGGCATTCCTTTAGATGCTTTTCATTGCAGGTTTATTCTTATGAGTGCAACAATTTACATTTTTTCTGCTGGCGACAAGGAATTTTGGTTCGTATGCGTGATTTGCGTCAACTATTTAGAGCTACCTTGAAAATTCGCAGAAGGTGTCAAGAAAATTGTAGCACATCTAAAAGGACTTTGTGAATGGCACAATAATGGGCAAATATTTCGAAGAGTTTGCCAGTTTGGACATACATTACTTTAAAATTTTTGAAGTATATAAGTATTTCTTCCGCTAGAAGATGAAAAATAAATATTGTTAAAAAAATAGATGTCTATATTAAGGGGAATTATGAAATAATGTGTTAGCATTTTGCTCTGTAAACTGGAAAATTTTAGGAAATATTGCAATAATTAAAAATAGAATTAAGTTTTGTAATTTTTGATACTGATGCCACAATTTTCGATAGAGTTAAACAGAAACTATATCGAATATAATTTTTAAATTTAGTAAATGCATGCAAACTTGTTTATCGAGCGCAATTGTCGCGTTTCGTAATATTTTCGAAAAAATCAATATATCCAAGATTTAGTTTTATAAGTTTGAATTTCCACAGCTAGAAACGAAAATAATATAAAGAGTTTTCTACTGCTCATTATGAATGAAAATTTAGAGCCGTTTAATGAAATGAATGCATTTTAAACAGACCGCCACCAGTTTGCTAATAAAACGTTTATAGCATTGCCTAATTTACGGCGAAAACAAACTTCGGATTTCAGTGCATTATCTTCACTTTCCGTTTCCCTTTACTTCACTTTTAAAAGTAGAATAAAAATAACATAAATTATTTCCCCTGGAGGGATTGAAGAGAGAGCTTCTCACAAGCTGTGCGCTTTATAGTTTTATAATCTCAAGACTGGGATCTACAATTTTACACCGATTCCGAAGGTATTTTGAAAAGCTCCGTCGTCGAAAGAAATGTAATGTAAGGAAATGTAACCCACGTACTCATGTACAAGAGCCGCGCACACTATCGCGAATAAGGCAAGAATTTAAAATGTGTGAACTCTTTTATAAATTAACGAAAGTAGTGCATACTTTCCGGAAATGTAAATAATTCCTATTTACAAAACTTTAATAATAATAGTAGATTAGTCTCAGCTGATAATTATAGAATTTGCTAAAATATACTTAGGTTATGGTAAAAATTAATGTCCAAGTTTTTATTAGCATTATAGTCTCAGGCCGTCCCGAATATCATAAAATTGGTTGATGACTCCGCTGGTAAGTTGTTGGTTATAGAATTTGCTAAAACATACTAGCTTGGTTATATTGTGCAATTTTAGGCTGTCACGAACATTACGATAAGGTTTACGACTTCGATTGTAAATTCTTGGTTATGGGCTTTGCTAAAATAATCTAGGTTATTATTGTAGACCTTAATTCGATAAATTTATTTATTATATAAAGTGAACTAGCCGTGAGAAATCTTTTCAAACAACCGTTTGGAAACGGTGAACAACTGTAGGTCACAATCAGTGAATTTAAAACTAGAAAAGTGCACGGCTCACTGATTTTAAGAAGCTCTCATCTATATTTTCGTGGGGTGTAATAGGATAATATGTATTTATTTCTTTAATATTAGTAATTTAGTTTTAGACAGTATAACATCATTAATTTGGAGGTTAGGTAGAAGTGGTTGTCACTATTGAAACCATCACTCTCAAGAGGGCCGTTGTGATTCCATGGAACGTCATGTTCCATCGCCATGACTGAATCTAGAAATTGGTCAGGTACGGATCAGAGGCATTCAAGCTAGATGTTATCCTATGCCGGAGTTGGCTGAAAGAGAGAGGTAGATTAGTCGCTGGCGAATCAAAAATATTTTAACATTTTAAATTTTTCAGCGTTAATGTTTGAATGTTAGTTCGATCCAAAATAAGTAGGAGCATAGGAGATGGTTGACTCTCTCGTCCTCCTCTTCTTACCCAAAGCTGGTACAGTAATCACGAGCTGAGATTCCAAATATAGGCGCTTGCATACCTATTATATACAGGCAGATTGGTTCTACATCTAGCGTCAGTTTAAGGCAACTGTTACAATGGGACATAGTCATGGGTCATGAAAAGGTGTTCCCAACATTCCTGAATTTTGGTATTATTACAAAGCTGGACAACTATTCGCTCAGAAATACCATACTATCAACGGGGAAGCGTTTTCTGGAACAAAGTAGTTCCTGACATAGAACGACATGAATTTCAACACGGAGTGTAAGAGGTATGTTCTAGGCGACTATCTGTTCATTGAACCGTCTATCCCGCAGAAATTTTGGTGATTAGAGTCTGGCTGTGGTGAAGTAGTTCAGCAGTCAATGGGGTCAATGTGTTCTCCAACAGTCAGGCGGAAATCCACTTCCTGGATTAATTTTTTCTGAACTAAATATCTGTCCAAACTGCAGCAGATATTCACTTCATATGGGTGTCAGGGGACAAGGAAATTTTAGGGAACTGCAGAGCGAATGAGGTGGCGAGACTAGGGAGTATCTAACAGGTTCCACAGGAATTGGAATGAGTCGATGAGAACCTTTCGACGTGAAGGCATTTCTTACAAGAGCCTTCCTAAATGGTGAGCTACATATAAGAGGTGGGCTAGGGAAACAGACTGTGTACTCGCAAGAAACATCTGGTCGATAGTGAATAGGAGGAGATCCATAAACCGTCTGTGTCTAGCAAGGCCCTCTCTGAGATAGACACAGACATGATCCCGAGCTTTTTGAAGGAGACAAAACGTTATAACAGCTGGCCTAGCGCTTAATCTCGTTAGGTCGTGGTATTATAGTGCACCAATAATAAATTATTAAATTACATGGTATGTGGCCGTCGGTGGTGCAATGGTTAGTGTGCACGCCTCTTGTAAATGAGATCCTGGGTTCGATCCCTCCTCTGACCACTTTAAATTTCTTTCGGCGGCGGTCACCTCTCATAGTGACGGCGACACTATCGATTATTTAGCCATAAAAAAGCTCCTCAAAATACCGTTCGGAATCAGTGTAAACACTGTAGTTCCCAATCAGTGAGTATAAGACTAGAAAGCGCACAGCTCACTGGTGGTGAGAAGCTCTTCCCAATTCCATAATGGGATGTAATGGGAACAATTTATTTATTTTATTATATGGTATGCGTCCCTTCCAATTCTGCCTGTCTGGGATAAAAAAGGTGTCCCATAACATCCCATGAAGGGATTGAGGAGAATTTCTCACAATCAGTGAGATGTACGCTTTCTAGCTTTACACTCACTGATTGGGACCTACAGTTTTACACCGGTTTCGAACGGTATTTTGAGAACCTTTTTTATGGCTAAATACTCGACAGTAGTGCCATCACTAAGCGAGGTGACCGTCGTCGACATAAATGTAAGGTGGTGTAAGCAGGAATCGAACCCCTGTCTGAGATATGAGTAGTGAAGTTTCTCTCAAACGTAGACGTGAGTGTAAAATAATACGCTTTTAACGTGGCCATAGGAATACGCTCCATGGCCATAGGAACTGTTAAACCATCACGACTAAAATGTAAGGCTGATTACTGACATTTGCCTACAAATTTAGCGGTTACATGATTAAATTCAACAAAAGGGTTGAAAACTTCGCCAATAACTTTATGGTTCTGGAATTTGCTAGAAAATGAAAGGTTATTACAGATGGAGATTCGAGAAACTTAAGATTTTGCTACGAATATTCAACTGATACCGCTGTTGATTTCAGTATTAATTGTGAAGTGCCTAAGGGGAAAGATTTCAATTGTCATTATAAATCCTTTAGTTTTATTGAGTATATATCAATGTTGGGATTTTGTAATTTGCATTATAATTTTTGTTAGTTTATCTAATGCAAATGCAAACGAATTACCATTGTTCGCAATGGCAATTACAAAATTTTGAATTTCCGTTTGTTCAGGCAATGCAAATGAAGGTTATGGAATCGGATGCAAATTGTAATGATATTTGGGAATGCTTTTTATATTTTGAAGTTTTATAACTGCTACAAATTCTGTTTTTAAAGAATTTTATTTATGAGAGTTTGTGGCTTTGATTGGTTTTGCCCCGTACTATTTTCAAATTCAGAAACCTGTAGATATAAAATATTTGAAACCCAAAATTGTCAGATATGAACGAAATGCTTTGAAAATAACTGCAATTGAAAATGATATTTGAATATGTTAAATTTACATTTGTAGAGGTAATTCAACTGACACTATAAATTTTAATTGTCAAACAATTAATTTGCCACAAGTATGTTATCAACAAGCCAATGCTGAAAGGTGAATCGTATCAATATTTAATAAAATTATTATGATTTTTGTGGCTTAGCAGAATAAAGACAAAATTTAAGACTTTTGCAATTGTATTCAGCGCTTAAGGTTAATGAAAGGTTGTAGGCTGAAAGCTACAATTTACGATCTCACCACGAAGGGTTGCTGAATTCGCTAAGCAACATTATTGAAAACTCGATAAATAGATGGCGCTATTGCGGAATGGTTCAGGAAACTGCTCGACTATGCGTTTTGGAGAATTGTATTTCATATGGATAGACAACTAATGGCACATTTCAACTCAATCTGTTCCCAGTATTTGTACAAAGGTTATGATGGTTAACGCTTATTATTGAGGATACACTTATCGTGCAGTGTTAAGGATTGTGTGAACCATTGTCACCAAAAAAAATAATTCCCATAAAAATTCATGAAAGGAGGTGAGCCAGTGACCTATGCGCTTTCCAATTTTGATACCTACTGATTGGGACCTACAGTTTTACACCGGTTCCGAACTGTATTTTGAGAAGTAATTTAAAATGCATTAAAGATAAATATATCCACACCAAAATGGATAATTGTAAATAAATACCAACAATATTTTTATGAATTCTCTCTTTAGCTAAGCATGTGCTTTGCGATGGTTTAAATAATAAACCCCATGTTAAATCAAAGGTCTATTTTACAATGAACAATCCAACACAATTTACACCGCTCATCTTTACTCAGCTTCATTTATCATATATTTGTCATAAAAATTTTGTAACAATTAATTTCACATGAAATGAATTCGTATTTAGTGATTATGATTAATATCCTATTCTCAAACATTTTTGCCTGCACTCGAATACCACTTAAAATCGTAAATATAATATATATTTACACAGGTGCTGTGCCATAAACAAATATGACACAAATAATTTTTTTTGTTTGCCTGTTGCCTACTTATAGGCTGGAGGTTTACATGCTACCACTGTGTGGCATGTTGTCGGTACTGCTTTTAAAAAGGTCAGATTGTAAAGTCCCTTGTTAACATAAGGTCTAACGAAAACAAGTCCAAAGGTTAGAATTTTACATGTTGGAATATATACTTATATTTTTTAATAATGCATACATTTCGGGATATTTAAAACCAATTTATGTAAATTTCATTTGAAATGGATGTATAAGCTGAAATATATTTTACTCCACATATTAGGTTTGTACAATATTTATTGGTCAAATTGTTAGTTGTTCTTATTACTTGTTACGTTCAAGCTTTCCAATGACTTACGATTGTTGTGCACTAGAGGAAGAATTTGTACGGAAAAGTACAGTGTGTTTGTCATAGGAAAAGTACTTTTTTCTTGATATTTATCTTGATCCCGAAAACTATTAAATACCATAAGAACTTAAAGTTCGAAAAATTCAAATTTGATTGGAACTTTTGTCTGTATTATTAAGAGTTCCAGACTACCATATTGTTACGAATTTACGATTTATCCTGTTTGAAATGTTCTTTTTAAATCAGATTATTTTTCTGACAGTTTCCAACAGTCAGAACAATTTCACAATAACTAGAAGAAATATACATACCGCGGCTTCAAAACATACAGACTTGAAGTGCGACCTTGCTTGGGTAGTATGGCAGCCAATCGTCATCTTGACATGCTTGCACAACTGTCTACAATCATTCGTATTGGAATATTGAGGTATTCTCCTCAAAAATTCCGAAGTGTATTCATTACAGCCAAAAAGTATGCAAAGGTATTTCTAATTATTATCAGTACATATACTCGTATGTTAACATTATATTAATCTAACGTAAACAACTGTTAACATTAACATGTTAGATTAAACTAAGTGGAACGCATTTCTCATGACTCTAACGCCCACTTTCGCAACTTTGTCTCTTACAGCCTGTAATCCACACGAGACTAATCGTTCCAGAGGCACAAACCTTCATTTTAGGTCCTGGACTCTGACTAATCGGAACATCCGGATATCTCATAGAGAACTTCACAGTGAGTCTGCAGCTTTGGATGCAAACATATCCTTATCTATGGGTTAACAAGTATAACTAGCTGGCCTTTATGGAGGTTTGTAATGGAAAAAGTTTGTTAATGGAAAAAGTTTAAAACTATCTCGGGTGGGAATCGAACTCATAATCGCTAGACTATCTTTCCGATGTTTGTGAAACATCATCTTCATCAGCGTCAAGCCACGCGCTGCCAGTTCAAACTTACCACTCACCGATGATTTTGGTGTCGGAGTTTGCCGCTTCACTGTTTCTGGCTTTATTCTTATTGCTGACTATCTTAATTTTGTTGCGAAGGTCATAAAGATCCTTCTGATTCTGCCGAATGGTATCACTGTCCGCAATTTTAAATGTCCAAGTCTACATGCAGCTTTAGCTCGGTTCCGAAGATATTTTTAACAGGTATTCAATTGCTGGAGTCATCAGTGACCAACCTATATGTCAAAAGGAATTTTGGTACATGCTCGTCCCAGTTGTTTTCATCAGAACTGCAGACCTACGTCTAATATTCATCAGTAGCACAATTTAATCTCTCAATCTTCCAGTCGAACAGTAGCGTTGTATTTGTGTCACGAATCCCGTACGGCTTGCAGACTTTTTTTAAAGATAGTATATTACAATGTGGCCGTCGGTAGTGCAATGGTTAGTGTGCGCGCCTCCTGTACAGGAGATCCTGGGTTCAATTCCTGCTCCGACCACCTTAAAATTTCTTTCGACGGCGGTCACCTCGCTTAGTGACGGCGACACTATCGAGTACTTAGCCATGAAAAAGCTTCTCAAAACACCGTTCGGAACCGGTGTAAAACTGTAGGTCCCAATCAGTGACTATAAAGCGCACAGCTCACTGGTTGTGAGAAGCTCTCCCCAATTCCTTCATGGGATGTAATGGGAAACCATGTTTTTTTTTTATATTAAAATGTCTACCCTAATCCGAATGCAGTTTTGAAAGGAAATTTTCCAAACAATCGCAGATAAAGATCTGATCTAGATCTGAAATAGCTATACGGTTTGCCAGGAATTATCAGGATGCATATGACATAATTTCTTTTAAAAAAACTTTATCTCTATTATTATAGATATAGAATGGTCTACCAATAAACAGGCCGAATAATCAAAAATCATACCTTTTGACAGGACGCTAAAATTGCATATAAGTATTTCTACAGCATGCCAAATGTTTGTCACGTAACGCCGCACTATCGGGGCATTCCGGACGAGGAAACGACGAAACACCTTCTCTTGGATTGCCCTGCTCTGGCAGGACTGAGAAGTAGGATATTTGGTACACATTTAGTTAGCACCGTAGCCCTACAGGATATTCCTGTAGGTCTTATAGACAAATTTATTGAAAGGGCAAATTGGCTAGACGACTAGTCAATAGTTGCTATGGAGGAAACTGCAGGTATCACAATGGGCTTCATTAGCCTAAGTGTGCTAGACTGCGTGCTGTCTTGCAGCCTTCTCAACCAACCAACCAACGCCATACTCGTTATTTGTTTATATTTTAGAACCAGGAAATTCAATATTCTTCACGTCTTTTACTAAATATACTTATAGAGCAGCATACGCACTTGGTAACTTGTTTATCTATATTGCTTTACTGAATGTTTACGTTCAATTTTGTCCCCAACAATTTTCAATACACTGCCCATTTGTGGCCACATAAACCCAACGAAATTAGATGCACAATATTCTGTCTAATGTTCAATATTCTATTGTAAAGATTTAAAAACTGTCACTATAACTTTGATCTACCAATAAGTCTTACTCAAAACTGTTGCATACCTAGTAGGCGTAATTCAAACCATTCAATTTTCGGCATTATCCTAATAAATTACAGAATTTGAATTGACTCTATCAACGACAAGGGTTCAACGACAAGGGTCTAATCAAAAATTAGTTTTAAGTATCATGGAAATTATTGCAATCTCAAAAGGGAAATTTACATTTAAACGATATAGAATAATTTTTAACTGCTATAGGACCATACGTGATGCAAAATTTTAAGTTATCTCTCTATCAGTTTTTACTTTTTTCATTGTTTGCTTTAATATCCTTAGAAATTGCCTAAAAGCGATGTTATATTCAGACTTTATTTGTTCCAATTTCCCACATACAAAGACACATCTTCCCATTCCTATTTACTTTAATTGCCAATTGTTTCATTTCCCAAATAGATTCTTGTTTGCTTTTCTAAAAATAACATTGCTTTGATGTTCATTTCTAATTAGTACTTTTCATTTTTGTTTTGAACCAACAATTACTTTATTGCAAAAAATGCTTAACATTTGCTGCATACTTTTAGGATTTCAAGATTTAAATTCCAGTCATGAAATATGTTGGCTTTCACTCACATAAAAACGATTTAGACTAATCATCTATATTTAGGATACACCAGAAATCATTTTCAGTATTGGAGAAAAAAGTGTTGCATACTTTAGAGAAGTTGTGAAAATGTTCAACATGAAATGAGGTGCTCAGAGGCAAAATTATCTAACCCCGCAAAACAAAAAGTGTAGAAAACTGGAAAAGAAATTTACGTCTATGTGTATTCTCATATAAAAGTTCGGCGAGGTCTATAAATTCTTCATGATAACTCTATCAGCGTGTTGATACTAAATATGGAGATTTTAAATATAACAGTGACTGTCGGTGGTGCAATGATTAGTGTGCGAGGCGCTTGTAAATATGAACGTGGCTTCGATACCAGCTCAGGCCACCTTTCATTTCATTCGACGATGGTCACCTTGCTTAGTGATGGCGACACAATCGAATACTTAGCCATGAAAAACCTTCACAAAATGCCGTTCGGAACCGGATTAACACTTTAGGTCCCAATCAGTGAGTTGTAAAACCAGAAAGCGCACAGCTCTCTGATAGTGAGAAGGTCTCCCAATCCCTTCATGCATGTGTTTAAATATGACAGTTTTACATATTTTAGTTATAATATTCTTAAAATCTCACAACTGTTAAAATGTGTAGTTAGATCAATTGGCATCTGAGTAGCTCTAATAACCAGTGCCGTACGCAGAATTATATTTCGTGGGGAGGGGGGGGGCAGCTTGATATTTAGTTTCTAAAAACCAAGCATTTTGATATTATACTCGAGAGTTGAAAAAATGTTGCCTACCGTCAGGCTAATGTTTTTGTCATTTCAAAGAACTAGAAACACCGTATAATACGTAATTTTTACGTTACTCGATTTTGTGTCACTAACAACGTTGCATAATTTAAGGTTTTGTTCAAGAAATATAATTCTAAAATAAGTTTACATACATTTCTAAGAAAATATTTTATAATTTGTTTTCTATGAAATACATTATTATTATCATAAACATGTTCAATTCTGGGGTTTATTTTACTGAAGTTGTTGCCTAGTTTAAGGTTGGTTTAAATAATATATTAAGTTGTGAGACGTTTTCATTACTTTCCGTCAAATAACTTCACAATTTGTCTTCCAAAACTACCAATTGTTCTAGGTGCAAAAAGCTAGCTTGTTTTGAAGTTCACAATTACTATGGTCTATTTTTAGGCTTCTTTAAGCGGAGTCCTCATATTTCATATCACTGTTTTTGGCTTGAATGTTCTAGGAAATGTTAATTTTTGCCAGAGTTTATAACCATTATTTTAATAAATTTTGGCCAAATAAAAGTTATATTAATATATTTTTAGGGATAATTTTTTCTTTTATATATTTTCTTATTTTTTGTTACCCCAAGAGTAATTTGATTGTGGGGACCATATGTCACACTAGGATCTACCAACCGGGCCACACCCATTTTTGCCACAGTTTAGGACTATTATTTTGGTGGAATTTTGTTTCCTATTGGGTTCAAAACTACAATACAGTATATTGGTTACAGGCTCCACCTAGAAACTTCCCATTAAAAAAGAATTCCCCAACATATGTGAGACATCTAGTTAACTTCTTTCTCTATGATCCAAGTCGTTAGTCTAGACACAAACCAAAGCAAAAGTAAACAATATAGTTGGTAATACTGGGTTGTAGAATAATAGTGTTAAAACAAAAGTTGTTTAATTTTTTTCATTCAATCGTACGAGCTTGAATTTCAGAGATAATTTTTTTAACCAAACAACAAAAGATAGGGTGATATAATATCCGAAAAGATAGGGTGATGGAATGTTGTATAAACCATGTCTTCCAGCTTCCATGCCATGCTTCCTCCATATGCGGATTTTCGCCCAGCCTCAAAAATAAAAGTTTTCCTGAAACAATTTTTGAAATTCTAACTAACCCATTATCAATTCAAGGGTCAGGTAGTGTAATATACCTGTTCCTTTCAAATTTTGAGACACATATTTTATAATTTCTTATTGTTTTAGCTTTGATGTCATATATTGAGGATTTGGTGACGTTGAATTGTTCACCCACTTGTCTTTTAGATTATTCACATTCAATTGTGTCCCATATTTGGCATTTTCAGCCAAATGTTTTGTGTTGCCTCTTGTTTATTAGTGCCATAATGCAGGTTCTAATTGTGCGATATTTTGGATGCAATAATCGTTTTACTACACTCACTTATTCGAAAGTTTGTGCGGTTTATTTTAGGCCAAGGGTATAATAACGTTCAAAAACCGCAAAACAAATTGATGTCCGGACTACAGGGGTAACATTTTTAAACTGCCCGACACATTGAGCTGTCCCTACTACTGGGTAGTCTGGTCTAGCGAGTGTCTGGATGAGAGAGGAATACATACACTTATTTATATTTTAAAGACAGGCCGTAGGGATGAAACTAAATTATTCGTTTCGTCCGCATTCGCAAAAATAAAAAAATAATTATCACTTTCGCATTCGCAAAAAAAAAATATTTAAATTTTCGCTTTCGCAAAATAAAATTTTAATATTCGGTTTCGCATTCGCATTCGCTAAAGACACATTCATTACATCCCTAATTTTTAGGTACTTGGAACCATAATCTTCGATCTCAAATATGTTGATAACAAGAGCCAACCTAGAAAAACGATTAGCACGACAGGAGTCAGCGTACTCGAATTAGATTCACCTACTGGGTGCCACATTTGTTCAATAACAAATTTCTCGACTCGAGCACAGTGTTATTAGTCAAGATTGAGGTCTTAGATTCAATTTTATTTTATTTCTGGAATCAATTCCTCAAGCTTGACTAATAATTATTGAAGAAAATTTCGACCTAATTTTCGAATAAATATAGAATTTATTTAATTTCGAAAATTTTCACTAAAAATTTCATAAGGATATCTCACTGCATTTTCAGATATTAATGAACTCAGATTCGTTTAAAAGAATTATTTATTGCTTCTCGTGGATTGAAACTAAAACATTTTTGAAATTCTGTCTTTTGAATGGGTGGGTCTAGGAAAATCTCATCTGATTCCTTGTGACACAATGGACTGCAAGGTCTAAGTGGGCCTGATATGTAAGCTGTTACTCTAATCTATACCAATCAGCCACTGTTTTAAATATTCGCTAGCAATATTTTCCCTGCTCTAGATTTCTCATACGTAGGATATACTGAAAGCTCGTCCTTTTTAAAAGAATGTGCACTTTGAAGGACGCAGTTTTGTAACATACTATAATAAAATTACTCATGTTAAAATTCCAAGATGTGGAGTTCTTTGGCATCATAGAAACTGTTGCCTACTTTGAGGGAAATATTTTCTATTTTTGCAATGTGCATTTTTTTGGCATATTCATTAATCAGTCCCTTATTTTCAACAAAACTTTGTATAAGCACACCGCATCTACAGCCTTCAGCCTGAATTAAAAGTGTTGCCTACATTCTGGCGTATTAAATATAAGAGTACTTATTTTATTACTTTATTTCCCGTTTTTAATTCGACGCTTTTGAAAAATTAAGTCTTAAATTGTAAATTATTAGGCTCGAGGTAAATTTTGTTGGATATATTTTATTGTTCAATATTTGGACTTTCTTCGAAAAACATACTCAGGAATTGAAAAAAATTTGTGTACAAAAATCTTGTATGTAAAGTAGCGCAGTAGCAAACCGATGACGGACGATAGTGATCGCTGCACTACTTTACTTACATGTTGAGTTGTACTCCAACTGTTTCAAATCCTGATGATGTCTTTCGAAGAAAATCGAAATATTGAAAAATACAATATATACAACAAGGATCACCTCGCGCCTAATTATTTAAATATTAAGATATTTTTATGTTATTTTATTTATCAAAAAAAACCCTATTTTATTTTCTTTAAAAATAAATTGTTCATAATTTTCACACAAAAGATTAAAGCGTACTTCACACTTAACTAAACGAAACTATGTCCTTCCCTCAAATTATTATTAATTAAAAAGTGTTGCCTACTTTTCGGCATAATATAATATATTTCGATTTTTCCAAAGAAATTTCCATTTTCACACATTTTAAATATTACATTATTTTCAATAGGCGTTCCAAAAAAATAGAAGCATACTTTTAGGCGCAATACACATATTTAAACAAATGTTGAATTGTTCTTAATTTTCACTCAGGCGTTAACTGATTTTAAAACTGTTGCCCAATTCTCATCATATAGACTCTATAATTATATTTGTTAATAGTAATTTATTTTTCTTTAAAAACAAAACCCAACACTTATAATTTTTTATAATTTGCACACAGTGTTCGGAAATCACACCTAATTATTGATATTAAAAAAACAATGTTTTTCTTAATTTAAATATAATTTGATACGATATATTTTAAATATAATTATATATCTTTAAAGGTGACTCACTTTTCTTTAAAAAAAAATGCAACACTTGACTTTTATTTTTCATAATTTGGGCATAGGGTCCGAAAAAGAGATGAAGACCTTTCTTAATTTTTTTCTCCGACTTTAAACTGGATTAATAGCTTTGTACTACTCTTCGGAATTTATAAATAATTTAAATATAAACTTTATATATGTCGACTTGATCGAAATGATCTTATAATTTTATATCTTCAAATTCACTTTAATTTTCTTTGAACAAAAATACAACACTACGCTTAGAATTTGTTATTATTTGAAAACAACGTTCAAAAACGACAAGAAAAAACAGAAACCATTTATCAGCCACAATTAGCAAAACTAATTAAAGACGATTTAATTTTTAATAATTTAAAAAAAATACACTTCGGAAAATATTAAAGCACACTTCACTAAAAGGCAGCATTTTTCTCAAGGTGTAATCTTGGGCCTAATCATAGCTGCCGTGATCCGCTGTTTTTGGGCGAAATGTTGAATTTTTGAATAGCGACAATCGTTATCGAAAAAAAAATAATCGAACTGTCACTCGATAGCTCTGCAGTTGGCGACAAAACAATTTTATACAGATTTCCGCTGAAAAAACGAACACACAAATTGTAATTTGGTTAACTCTTGATAAATCAACCAGAGTTTAGAGTTTTAGTTAATAATTTTAGAGCTTAATATATAGTAAAGTCTTTAGGCGAGAATAAACTTCACAATTTTTGCCAAGGAAACAATTAGACATCTGCAGAGGATCACCTTGCAGACGCAGCAGGAATTATATGTATGTTGAGATCCTCTGTCAATCCATAAAATTAATTACTTGAATTCACATTTTAAATTTATTTTCTAAATATCTTGCATTTTTTTTGTCGCTTCTTTCAAAAATTATCAAAACGGTGTAGTTACTGCAAGAAAAACCATCAAAGGGTGTGTTCAGTTTAAAATTATATACAACATTTCGATCAGGAGCCATAATGCAAACATGTTGATTGCACGAAATTTGTTTTTACGATTGTGTTCTCGATCACGATTGCCGTGATTAGGCCCCTGAATAGCAAACCGTTGCCTACTTTTCGGCATTTTATAAATATAGGTTACAATAATATAATTTTATCAAAAGGGATTTACTTTCCTGAATTTGAATTATATGACCGATTTCGTTCGATTTTAGTTAATGTATGAGAAATTCATACTACAAGCTTACAAAGTCAGGAAACATTTTTTTAATTCGAAAAAAGAGTAAAGCAGTCTTCAAAAAGCATACATCACACTTAACTAAAAAAAATTAATTTTGCTTAAGTCTGTGAACAAAATAAGATTGCAGATATTGGCATGTGCATATTTTCGAATATATTTGAAAATTATTTTCGTGAAATTAAATTCATATTTAAAAACGGTCTTCTCCAAGCTGTTTAATCTGGGGATGGATTCTGGTTGTTTGAAAACTTTTCAGTGGTAATTCGTGCAAGAAAAACAACACAGATTCTTTTGTTGCATTTCACAGTTTCACAGACACATAATTGGCCTCCAGATGGTATATTTTCTTTTAAAGCAAAAATAGGTATTCGAAAATTAACATTAACATTCGTCCGTCTGTAGCCAAGGCCTTAAACGGAATTAACAACTGTTACCATTTTCCGGCATATTATAAATTAAAATTTCACATTTCTGTTTCTTCAATAGTGAATTACTTTCCTTTAAAGAACCACAACACTACACTTATAACTTTTCACAATTTGTGTACTTTTATGCACAATTATTACACTTAATTAAATCAAAATATCGCTTTCTCTTAGTTTGTTCTTAGATCTTAAACTGAATTAAAAACGGTTGCCTGCTTTTCGGCATATTATAAACGTTTCATATATAAACTTTGTGTTTGTATTTTGATTTTTTTTTAAAGAAATTTTCTTATCTTAAAAAACACAGCGTCCCTTAATTCTTTACAATTCTTCAAAACTGTGTTCAAAAAAATAGTAAAGCGTACTTTTAGGCGCATTTATCACACCTATTTAAAAAAAATTAATTGTTGATATCTATTTCACAGTCTTGAGTGAAGATTTGAATCTTTGGAATATTTTACTTATAAATAATTTAAGAAAAATAATAGCTAATAAATAACCTTTATATTTATTAAAATGGTCTTGAGCTTGAATAAATTTAAAACATTTTAGTAATGTTTTATATTTCGATTTTCAAAAAGCTATTTAATTTTCTATACAAAATATAGTAAAGAATACTTTTAGAGGTAATTTCTATCCTGACCGACCGTACCCCCTTTGGCGGGATTGCCTAGCTTTCTTCGGGATTTTCCTCCCATTGGTATTTCATCCCGACTTGAATCTAATATTACAAAATGATTATATACGAAATAAAGAGCTTTATATTATATGTGCAGTCTCTTTTATGTATTGCTATTTAATTTTTTTTTTTTAATTTATTTTATTTTTTAATTTTAATTTAAATGCAAAATAAAACGTCTTGGTCACAATCACTTAGTCACGTTGGGCATTTATTACACGTAACAAAAAATAAAAAATTTTCTCCGGCTTTAAAGGTATTTGAAAACTGTTGCCTACTTTACGGCATACTATGAATTTGGTTTTGTATTTCTTTTCTTATATTTCAGTAATTTACTTTTCTTTTAAAAAACCCATAACGCCACACTTAGAATTTTTCAAATTTGCACACAGTATTCGAAAGAAAGTGTATAGCATACTTCTGGGAGCCATTTATCACAATTAACTAAAAAATTTGATTCTTTTTTATGACGACCAAACCTCGATTGCATATATTGACATGTTCGTATTTTCGTGTATATCAGAAAATTAAATTTTGAATGTTCCACATAATACTAAAAACTGTATTCTTCAAGCTGCTCAATATTATGGTGACTATTATGGACAACTTAAAAAACAGTTATTTGAAAATGGTCATGACTTTTTTATCTCTTTAGACATTTAGAATTTCATGCGCTATTCGGAAGAAATTCTTATGATTCCATATAATTTGACTACTTCGCATATGCCTCGAGATCAGTTGTACACATGTTAAATTTGAGACAAGTTTTTTGATTAATACCTTATACATTAACCTTTTTTACACAAATCTTTTGTCTAACCGCCCAATGATGCCTATTCTTTTGATGTTTTGAAGCGTGCTCTTAAGTGTAGAAAAACTGTTGCCTACTTTAAGGCAATTTTTTAGAACTTCTTGATCTTTGTTACATTTCAATCAATTTGTTAGGGTTATCCTACTTGTTTATTGATACCTAGTACATTTAACTTTGTATCAAAAGAATAAAATAAGAATCCTTCCGTTTTTTATGCAACAAAACTCGGTTTTTACATTAGGGTTGCATATTATTTGCTTTATCATGTGATTACTCCAAGTGAGTGTTAAAACACAAAAATTCAGAGCACTATGTTCATTAATTTTTATTTGAGTTACATCTTGTCTTCAATTTTAAATTTTATAGGGCTTACTTTCGTAGTACATTGGAGTGATATGTTACCTAATTTAAGGATTTTTTATTAACTTTCAGAAACCCAATTATACTGTATTACAAAATATAGATCAGGTTAAACGAAGCGCTTACACTTGATTTATTAACCATTAATTTATTTCTCTTGTGAGCTCTTCCTGTTTCCGTAAAAACCCTCAACGACAATTAAAGCATACTTAAAGGCGTCTTCGATTAAATTCATCTGAGAATCCTTCCAGTACACAATGCAAGTTTTGACGTTGGGGTAGGTAATGTGTGTACACAACGTGAGTATGGTTAAACCACAAAAATTCAGACAGCTGTGTACCTAAATTTTTTTTTTTCACAAGGGCAATGTTGATTGTTCATCCATTTATTCTCCGAAATAAATTTAAAAATCAGGCATAACGATTTTATTGATCTACTTCTTCTGATCTCATATCTTCAATGAAATGATGTTACAAGCATTATTTTCGTACACGTTCGAATGAGCTGTTGCCTACTTTAAGGAGAGTTTTCTTAAAATTAGTTGCCCGATTTTACTCTTCAATAAATTTCAGAAATCCCATCATTCTAATATGTGTATTTATTTTTCGATATTTTTATTTTTAGAAAAGAATTAAAGTATTCTTTAAGGCATATAATTAAAGCACACTTCTAGGTGTATTAAATAAGATTATTCCGAGAATCATTTCATAATACTATACAACAGAGCAAAGGTTTTAGCATTGAGGATGGATGATTCGTTAACTTATGCATTTGCGAATGGTCTATTGCCTACTTTAAGGAGATTTTTCATAAAATTACTAATACTCTTCAATAAATTTCAGAAAACCCATCATTCTGATATGTGTATTTATTTTTCCATATTTTTAGTATTAGAAAAGAATTAAAGTATTCTTTAAGGCATATAATCAAAGCATACTTTTAGGTGTATTACATGAGATTATTTGAAGAATAATTTCATAGCACTATACAACAAAATAAAGGTTTTAGCATTGATGGTGGATGATTCCTTAAATTTTGACTTTTCGAATGATCTGTTGCCTACTTTAAGGAGATTTTTCTAAAAATTAGTTACCCGTTTTTACTCTTCAATAAATTTCAGAAATCCCATCATTCTGATATGTGTATTTATTTTTTGATATTTTCATTATTAGAAAAGAATTAAAGTATTCTTTAAGGCATATAATTAAAGCATACTTTTAGGTGCATTAAATAAGATTATTCAAGAAATCATTTCATAACACGATACAACAAAGTAAAGGTTTTAGGGTGGATGATTCCTTAACTTTTGAATGATTATACTATGTAGGTCACAAATGTGTAGCTACGCATTAGTATGGGCTGCCGAAGATTTGTTTTCCTGCCCCACAGTGTTCCATATAAATTAAAAATTTTAGTATGTATAACTATTTTATTATTATTGGATTAATTTCGTTGAATTTTCGCATGAGTTTTTCTAAATAAAATTTTTTTTCTGTCTCGTTTTTTCTAAGTCATATCAAATAAAATCACTAAAATTTACAGCTTGAGGGTTAAAGTGGTCTGCAAGTTTGATGCTCAGCGATTTTTACTAGCGGTTGTCAGAGACAAGAAATCCCTATCTACAACAAATAGATATCCTTCTAATCCTTTTTCATTCGCTGCAATGAATAAAACTGCACTAAGATTGATTGATAGTGAGTCGAAAGGTTTTTGGGTCAGAATGTTTTACAAATATATGTTAGAAGTGATTCACCTAAAGGTTGTCAAAAACGCCAATCTTCCATTTGACGATTTACACACTTTGTTTTACAAAATATACATTCACCCTCAAAATTATGTGCTCAGGAAAGAAACAATCAAAAATTGTTGCCTACTTTCGAGAGATTTATTTAATATATTTTTGTTGCATATTTTAAGGAGAATTTGTTTAAATTACTCCGGTTTCGAATGGTTTTTAAAATAGGTCTCGATGGAAATTCGGTTTATATAATAATTTATTTTTTAGTCAAGCTAATCTTTATACTTTTTGTGTCCAAACACTTTGTCTTTGAAAAGTTATAACTACAATATTACTAGCACCTTTTCTAAGTTAGATTAAAAATTAATGTTGCCTAATTTTAGGCTGACTTTGAGAACTTTATACAAATAAAATTGTTTTATTACTTTTCACGAACAGAAATTATCAATTATCTTATTTTTAATGTTTTCTTAAAACACTTATGTTCACTGCATACTTTAAGGGGATTGTTTAATATTGTCATAGTTTCTCGATTTTTTTCAGCACTACCAACTCATACTTAAATTTTAAATTTCAAACATTTATTTAAAAATAATTAGCTTTTCGCAAATGAATGTTAAAATGTTTTGCCAAAGTTTTCCGAATGTTAATGCTTGCAAATTCATATTTGAAAATTATCATTATTGTGATGAGAAAAAATTCTTAAACCCCGTTAGAAATCGGTGTAAAAGTGTAAGTTCCAATTAGTGAGTCTTAAAATAGGCACAGCTGACTGCTTTTGAGCAGCTCTCACAATTTGAACAAAGTATTGGGAAAATATTAAGCATACTTTTAGGTGTGTGTACCAAAGTGCATAATAATGCATAATTAGACTTTCTTACACTTTTTCTTACGCTCTCACTAATTAATACCGCTACCTACCTTTTGTGGATATAGATTTTATATTTCCCTTTCGTTAAAAGCAATTTCTTTTTCCCTAAAGACACATAACACTACACATAGAATTTTTCATAGTTTGCACACAGTATTTAAAAATTTAATGAAGCATACTTTTAGGTGCATTTATAAGCTTGTGTCAAAAACAATATTTACACTCGCCAATACCTGCTTGAAAATTTTCATTAGGTGTATGAGGAAAATTTCTCGAGCTCGTTCGGAATCGGTGTAATCGGACCCTAATCAGTAGGTCTACAAATAGAAAGCGCACTGGTTGCTGTTCTTGAGCAGCTCTCCCCTCTTTCTCTGTGATGTGATGTAGTCACAAAATAAATAATTTCAAAATCGTGAGTTTTCATGCAGTTAGACTTGAAGGATTCACCAAAATAATCATCCGTAAAAATTACCTGCTTATGAGGATTTTGAGAAGGTCTGAAACATATATGCAAACAGATTTCATAACTTCTGATATATTTTGGTTTTTCACAGATTTCGATTAGAGTCATTAGGGGGAATATAAATCTGTCCTTTCAATAAATAATCCAAATTTTTCGAGCTTGAGGTCAGTATTGCTATTTTTATTTTCGATATGCTGATGCTGCCCAATAATGTAGCGAAATATCGAAAATAAAAAAAAATCAATACTGACCTCAATCTCAAAAATGTTGATTATTTATTGGTAAAGCAAAGGTCGAATAACAAAATACAATCACTATATCCTTTCCTTCTCCACAACTGTTGTTCACTGTTTTAAATGTAATCTACAAGGATTTGTTATTTTTAAAAATATTTATTTACTTTCTTTGAGGCAGGACATTTTATAAACTGAATTTCGGAAGACTTATTCAAATCATATTCATAGTTTATATGTGTGCTTACTTATGTGGACAAAAGATGTTGACTACTTCGTAGTTGTTGATTTAATTTTCTAATGTTTCTATCAAATTAATCCTGCAATAAAAAAGAACTAAAACGTTGCCTACTTCGTGGCTGCTGTTTCTATTTTCTAATACTTGTAATAATTTAATCCAACATTAGGATCTTATAAATCATTGAACTATCTTTAAAAGTTACCAGCTCAAGGTTTCATGTTATTGTGTAGACGAAACATGGTGAGTAGGTGGGGTTAAACCACAATAAAAAAAAAATAAATAAAACGATTGCCTACTTCGTGGCAGTTGTTTATGTTTTCAAATATTTGTAATAACTTAATCCAACAATAGGATCTCGTAAATCATGGAACTATCTTTATAAGTCACCAGCTCAATATTTCATTCTTTGCGATTTTGTGGACGAAAACATGATGAGTATGTAGTTGGGGTTAAGTCACATACAATAAATAAAAACAACTCAAAATGTTGCCTACTTCGTGGCGATTGCTTTTATTTTCAAGTATCGATGACAATTTACCGTAACTACAGAATCATTCACGATTTTATTTATGTGGCCGAAAACAGGGGATTTAACCTCAATATTTACTTTTATAATTTTAAAATCACTTTTATTACACAAAAGTACCAATCAAACCCCTTGTTTCTTGTAAAAAGCATTATTACGAGTGTCAGCCATGTTTTAAACGTGCACTTTAAATTTCCAAATTATTTTGCCTACTTTAAGGCAAAATTAAATATTTCCCAGCCAATATGTATTAATATGTTATCTCATAAATCCACATTTTATACATATATATCACTTTCATTGTATGTTCTCTCTCTCTCTCTCTATCTCGCTCTTTATATCCTCTAACAGGTGCTTTATATATTAACCACAAAACTGTTGCCTACTCTGGGGATATATACTTTAAACTGGTACAAAGCATATTTGTAGGTGACTGTTCACAATTTCTCGCTTTTCTGGTGAATTCCTAAGGAAAACGCAAATTCATTCACAATTTTGGCATTATTAAATATTTTCCACTTATTTTTCCTAACGTTGTTTTCTATGTTTTTGCAGTTTTTATCTGCTACTTGTAGATAAAACTGGGAGGAAAGAACAACAACAACAAAGCACTTTGAAACTTGTATTGATTGTTATTGTTGTTGTTTAGTATACCATTATTCCCGTCAAGATATATGTGTTTATGTGTATATACGATTTTAGGGAAGAGAGGAAAAATTATATTATTGTGACACCTACGCTAGTTGTTTTATTAAATTTGTTCTGTTTTGTCGAAGTCGAAAAAAAATTCCCTCCAAACAGCTCCAACATGTAGTTTGCGCCCTTTTTCCTGTCGTTGTGTGGAGGCGTCAAGGTGGAGGCAAAAAGAATCTGTACAGGTTAGAGAGCAGATTTTTTTCGCTTTTGTTGAATATTTTGTTGCCCTTTTATTTGGGGGAAAATGTGTATATGGATTTAAGCAAATTTGTTTTAAACTTTTGTACGATTTTTCTTAAGTGAAGCAAATTTTTCGCCACTTTCCTTCATATACCATATCTTTAAAATAATTTTCTCTTTTTCTTATTGCTTCTTCTTTTTCACTTTATATTTGTATAGAAATGCACACATACACACAGATTTTTGTTTGTTTGTGAGCGAACTTAAACAATATTTTAAATTGAATGACAGCCAGACAAAGATAAGCTCAGGCCATAAATTTGAAGATTGCTGTGGTAGATTTTTTAAATTTTACAAATTTTTTAAATTTTAAAATTTTTTGAAATTTTTTTTCTAATTTTTCTTATTTTATTGGTATTCCTATGAACTTTTTTGAATTTGTTATAATTTTTAGAAAAATATTTTCTTTTCTCGCGAATTTTCCTTTCTTACTTTTTAACGCGTTGTTTGTTAGCTACCTCCGTTTCTTTTTATGGAAATTTTTCACTTTTGTATAATTTTCCGTTTAATTTTCTTTATGGCCTTTCTTTTATTTTGAAATCTCAATAGATTCAACAATTTTTCATTTTGAAGTGCGACGATTTTGTATGTATGTATTAGCTCCTTAATCTCAAGATATCTGCTGAATTGTTGTATTGAACACTAGACGCACGTTAGCAACATCATTATCAATTTCATTTAAATCATAATTATCATCACGCTTGCATCTTCATTATCATCTACATCATCATTATGAGCATATCACTTTTCCTTTTCTTTTCTTTTTTATTTTGGTATTTCCAATATATATGAAAACCGTTTTTTGCGTTAATTCTCGGTAAACGGATTTTATTTCATTGGGGTTCCAAAAATAAATGCGTCCGAACTCGTTGTACCCTTGCGACGTTATGCGCTCTATGTTGCGATTCAGGCGACCATGGACCATGGATGGCTGGCTGACTAGTTGGCTGGATGCTGCCTTGGTTGGGTGCTTGGGTATACGATAGATTTTCGGCTGGTTGACGGGCTTGTTAGTTACAATTGTTGTGTAGGAGAGTTTTGTTTTTCCTTCACGAGCTCTGTTGTCACCTCTGTCGCCACCTCTGCTGGCACGGTGACTGCTAGTTCTGCTAACGTGAAAGAGTCTTGTAGAGATACCCCTGAGTTGTACTGGCTGCTGCTCATTCAAAAAGTGTGTGTGTATCTACATGCACACACATTTACATGGCATATCCTTAGACACACACATAGACGCTCTCATATCCTAGCATCCCTTTACAAAAAACACACAACCACACATTCACAACAATCTCACTCAGGATACACATCAAATGCTTTTAGAGTTGTTTCTCTTGCAGCACCCTTCCCACACTTCTCCCACTTCTATCATGATTCGTTTCCTCGCAGCAGCTAACAAATTACAAAAATTCCTGTATCCTGTGGTGTTCTGTGCAGAACGCACAATCTGTCGTTAACAGCAGATAAAGTTCCCACAGCTGTTTTGCATAAAGGTAACATAAAGTTTAACATAGCTAAATAACTTAAGCTCTATCGGACACACAAACTCTCTCTCTCTGCCTCTCTCTCTCTCTCTCTCATTTCATATTGTTTTGCTCTCTTTTATTTTCTCTATTAGCTTTGCAGCCAGGAATATCCTTTATGGCGGGAGGAAAGCTGAAACAGAAATTTGTTGATATCTAGTTGTTTACATTTGTATTACTTTGCTATTACTTTATTCGTGAGATTGAGCGATTCCATATAGACAGAGAGTGTAATAAAGACAAGCAAACACAAACAAAAACTCTCTCATAGCCTAAAGAGAAATTGTATGAAAAATCACTTAACTTATTTGAGTCAGAAGTGTTGGCTGAATATTTAATATCGCAAATGTTTACTATTACTTGAAAGTTTATTTCTCTTCATTAATTAGCTGTCAAAATTGAATCGAGCTATAGACGGAGAGAGAGCGTGGTGGGAGAGAGAGTTAGGAATTTGTAGTTCTGTCAAGGACATACAAGATGTTTTTAATTCGCGTTACAAGTTTTCCGTTAACATGTCAATTCAAATTTAAAAATCTTTAAGTGGCAATGAATCTGATTGAAGGGCCAAAAAGCCCTATGAGAAGGGGTGAAGAACAATTTCAATTCAAAGATTTAAAAGAAAATGCAATTAATCAACCTGTTGCACGCTGAACAAATTTTCGTCGTAATATTTATAAAACATACTCCATTAAATAATCTTCATTAATCCTATGAAGTTTTTCGTAAGTATCATAAAATACATAATTTATTGAAGAAAACTTTCATAATAATTTTACGAATTTAGGAAAAGTGTTAATTAAAAAGATTTATATAAAATGCTTGATTGTTTGAGGATAATTTAGATTTTCGATAACATGTGTTTGAGTGTCAGCATTATTTGTTGAGTAATTGTATACTAAAAAATTCTCAATGCATTTAGAATTATCGTTGTATAAAAATCGCTAATAAGGTTTGAAAGGGGTATATGGTTTTCCAGGTGTCATAAATATGCAATCTAATTATATGGAAAGTTACAAAAATTTATCAAAAGTATTCATTAAAACGATTCATAAAATATTCGAAATGGAAAATGTACATTTTCCGCATCTTGAGTTACCCACGACGACAATGGGGACTTACCCATCACGATTACTCAATACAAATGGGGAATGAGTAACCGGCCTTTACGCATTTAACACAGCGATGGGTAATGGGTTACCCAGTGTAACCCATCCCCATTTTCGGGCGAAAATATGAAAAAATTTTAAAAAATGTATATATCTCGGAAACGGACCGTCGAATCGCAGAAATAACAACTTCTTGCTTGTTTTCAGGGGTTTTTATAAAGTGGTCCAACCGAAGCACGATGCGGGGATTAACATATTGACGGTGCTTGATAATTTACAAATTCCTGGAGACTTGTTGAAGCCATTAGCAGATAAGAAAAAGAATTGCGCTTGAACTCGTTTTTGGTGTCTCACGACAAACAGGATGTGACGTTGGTAGAGAGCTCAGCAAATGTTGCGCTCTCTTCAGATGAACCTACATTATAATAAAGTGGCATCTGCCACTTTGAGTTTACACATAACAAAAAGCGGGATGGACGTGGTCCTAATCCAAGAGCCCTGGGTTGCTAACGGCAGGACTGAGGACGAAGGGATACAGGATACATTACATAGGATACATTAGGATCTTGTAGCCAGAAACCATTTAAATATGTTCCTGTTAATGGCATACAGCAACAAAGGCAAAGATGCGATTAGCCTGGAACAAAACGGATCTAATATTTTGGGTGGTTGTGTCGTGGATGTCCCGCGATAAAAGGGAAAACGAATATCTGTCCCTATTCCATGAGACCAGTTGCCATTACTACCATTAAGATATCTCAAGGGGAAACAAAAAGGGTAGATACCCTAGTGATTTTTGGCTCTGACGCAAACACACATCACCCATTATAAGATAGCACCGACACTAATGATAGGGGTGAAACACCTTACTATATGTAATCGAGGCAATGAGTCGACTTTTGTCACCAGCTACATGCAAGCGGTACTAGATTATTACATAACAGAGGAGATGTATGTGGTGATCAGGGAATGGAATGTCCTTGGGGTCAGTTTGTTCTCTGCTCATAAATTTATTGGATTCCAGGTGAACTAAAAGATTCCAGCCTGAACTAGTTCTGTGCAATGTGAGGAAGACTGACTGGTCCCTGTATGAAAATACATGTATAATTAGTCTAAGATCTGTAACATCTTTGATAGATGACATAGACAGTGCATGCTCTCGCATGAGCATGCTCTCAACATGCCGCTACAAATCTCTTGCCCAAGAGCGAAGCCAATGGCGTAGAATAATCCTCCCTGATTGAATGGGGAACTTGCGGATGTTAGGAAGTCATGCCAACGACTATTTAACAGAGTCAAGACTTTGAGAGATAAACATTCCTTGGATATTTATAAAGTGGAGCTATGCCGATATAAGCCGTCGGTGGTGCAATGCGTAGTGTGCGCGCCTCTTGTACTTGAGATCCTGGGTTCGATCCCTGCTCTGACCACCTTAAAATTTCTTTCGACGGCGATCACCTCGCATAGTGACGGAAAATGCTTCTCAAAAATACCGTTCGTAACCGATGTAAACCTGTAGGATCCAATCAGTGAGTATAAAACTAGAAAGCGCACAGCTCACAATTATTTTCAGATGGTCAAAAACAAACTCATGGAAATCAATAGAAAATACATCCGATGCGTCTGGGCCAAGCAAAATACTGACGTCGGGCAATACAACGATGACTCGTTTGGGCACCTGTATAGGATGCACTCGATCTTCTTATGAACACTCATTTCCCCGCCACTGAAATGATTACTAAATCCAGGCTAAAATGGGTTATTGGAAGAAACAAACCCTTTAAGTCTCCCGGCCCGACATGGTATCACCAGCAGAATTTCAAGCTGTGGCGGATCTATTGATCCCCTGGCTGATAGAGCGTGTATAAACTTCAACTACATTGCTAGAGGATGGAGGGGAATATTGGTATTGGTTTATTCCCCAAGCGGGAAAGGCCTTCCACACTGCTCCTAAAGACTATACCAATAAGCCCACTGAAAACTTCCTACTGAAAACTTTGGAATGGCTGATATACATACACTTAAGGACGAGTATTGATGTAAGATTGTTATCTAGTGCACAACATGCTTACTGCCAGGACAAATCTTCAGATACTACGCTGCAGGAACTGGTGGGATAACTCGGGAAATCCTAGACTACTAAGGAGTATACGTTGGTTGTTTATCTTGACATTGAGGGTGCGGTAAATAATTTTACTCCTAATGCAGTCGAGTTTGCGCTATTGACCCTTAAGGTTATCCTGATTCTTATGGGATTTGTATACCAAATGCTCACCAGGAGACGTGCCAAACCAAATTGAGCACCTCGACCTCTACGAGGTATGTCAACGGAGGCACACCTCAAAGAGGGGTTTTGTCTCCGCATCTATGGAACCTTGCATTTAATGATCACTCTCGAAAATGCGGGTGCGACAATTATTGCTTATGCGGACGATGTGGCCATAGCTATAAGGGGCAAGTATTCCAGTACCGTAATGGACATTCTCGAAGGTATCTTACGGACTATGGGCAGTTGGGCGGGTGCAAATGGGCTAGGTGTAATTTCGGCCAAGACCGAGTTGATCCTTTTTCTCGAAGGTATAAAATACCTACCTCGGAACCTACCAAGATTTTAGAAGTTCTGCAAGAGGGCTATAAGTTGTATATGGGTACTTTCTCCGACGATTGTTCTCTGGATCTACACAGCGGTGGCTTGACCGATAATTCTCTATAGGATTATCGTGAGGTGGTAGTTGCTTGCGACACCCACCTATTGTGCACTACTGGTTGGAGTTCAGAAACTGTCGACGGTGCACTGCATTTAATGTTATAGTTGTTGCCGGTAGACATTATGGAGGGCAGATTGATTCCATATCTGTCGTCAGGCTTAGGCAACACTCAGAATAGGGCATGGTCGGCCATGGAATAGTGCTGGAAGGTACTCCTAACATTCCTGCATGTGTCGACTACTCGAGAGTGGAACCAGTATTCGATCGGAAATACCACACTCTCATACTGGAAAGGGATTTTTGGAACAAATTCGTTCCTGGTGTTGAGGGATATGTGAATTTCTGCACGAATGATTCAAAAATTAATGATCAGGTAGGCTTCGGGGTCTACTCTTTGGAACGAGGGTTGTTCCTTGCCCGTAGATTGCCTGATCATTATAGCGTGTATCAGGCTGAAGTTTTGGCTATTAGAGAAGTGACCGATTAACTGATGGATAATATTCCAGCAGTTTTAGGGGTCAATGTCTTCTCTGACAGTCAGGCGCTCGTCAAGTCCCTGGAATCAGTACCCAGGACCGCCGCAAATCTCTTAACGAGATCGCCCAGCAGTACGATATTCACCTCATGTGGCAACCCTCAGAATAGGGCATGGTCGGCCATGGAATAGTGCTGGAAGGTACTCCTAACATTCCTGCATGTGTCGACTACTCGAGAGCGGAACCAGTATTCGATCGGAAATACCACACTCTCATACTGGAAAGGGATTTTTGGAACAAATTCGTTCCTGGTGTTGAGGGATATGTGAATTTCTGCACGAATGATTCAAAAATTAATGATCAGGTAGGCTTCGGGGTCTACTCTTTGGAACGAGGGTTGTTCCTTGCCCGTAGATTGCCTGATCATTATAGCGTGTATCAGGCTGAAGTTTTGGCTATTAGAGAAGTGACCGATTAACTGAGGGATAATATTCCAGCAGTTTTAGGGGTCAATGTCTTCTCTGACAGTCAGGCGCTCGTCAAGTCCCTGGAATCAGTACCCAGGACCGCCGCAAATCTCTTAACGAGATCGCCCAGCAGTACGATATTCACCTCATGTGGCAACCCTCAGAATAGGGCATGGTCGGCCATGGAATAGTGCTGGAAGGTACTCCTAACATTCCTGCATGTGTCGACTACTCGAGAGCGGAACCAGTATTCGATCGGAAATACCACACTCTCATACTGGAAAGGGATTTTTGGAACAAATTCGTTCCTGGTGTTGAGGGATATGTGAATTTCTGCACGAATGATTCAAAAATTAATGATCAGGTAGGCTTCGGGGTCGACTCTTTGGAACGAGGGTTGTTCCTTGCCCGTAGATTGCCTGATCATTATAGCGTGTATCAGGCTGAAGTTTTGGCTATTAGAGAAGTGACCGATTAACTGAAGGATAATATTCCAGCAGTTTTAGGGGTCAATGTCTTCTCTGACAGTCAGGCGCTCGTCAAGTCCCTGGAATCAGTACCCAGGACCGCCGCAAATCTCTTAACGATATCGCCCAGCAGTACGATATTCACCTCATGTGGCAACCCTCAGAATAGGGCATGGTCGGCCATGGAATAGTGCTGGAAGGTACTCCTAACATTCCTGCATGTGTCGACTACTCGAGAGCGGAACCAGTATTCGATCGGAAATGCCACACTCTCATACTGGAAACGGATTTTTGGAACAAATTCGTTCCTGGTGTTGAGGGATATGTGAATTTCTGCACGAATGATTCAAAAATTAATGATCAGGTAGGCTTCGGGGTCTACTCTTTGGAACGAGGGTTGTTCCTTGCCCGTAGATTGCCTGATCATTATAGCGTGTATCAGGCTGAAGTTTTAGCTATTAGAGAAGTGACCGATTAACTGAGGGATAATATTCCAGCAGTTTTAGGGGTCAATGTCTTCTCTGACAGTCAGGCGCTCGTCAAGTCCCTGGAATCAGTACCCAGGACCGCCGCAAATCTCTTAACGAGATCGCCCAGCAGTACGATATTCACCTCATGTGGGTGCCAGGGCATAGGTATATTCCGGGAAACAGCAGAGCGGATGAGCTGGCAAGACTGGAGACTAACTTACAAGTTCCACAGGAATTGGAGCGTGTTAGCATTCCTCTACCGACGTATAAGGATATCTTGTAAGAACGCTCCAATATGACGATGCTGGAGAGACGGACGAGGCGACAAATTGGGACCATTGTTGACAGCTGGAGATCCAAGAAGCCGGGTATCAATGCTTGTTTCAGTTTTGACGGGACACTGTCTGATCGGCAGACATGAGGCGAGACTATAGTTCAGGGCAAATAACTTCTGTAGAGGCTGCAACGATAAGGAAGAGAAAGAATCCACTGAAAATCTTCTCTGCACGCGTTCAGCACTAGCCAGCAGGAGGATGTCTACTATGGGGCCGTACCAATTTAGGGAACTGGGAGAATTATCTCAGATAGACGTAGACAAGATCTTGAGTTTCTTGGAGCAACCTAAATGGTTCTCCGGTGGGGCTAACGCTTAATGACTTTTGCCCGTAGTATCCGAAGTAAATAAAATCGTTCACTATCTCGAAGTCATACCGATTGCCAAGGTTCACACTCTGCTTCAATCATTGAAACCCTATTGCTTATTCCCTGCCCTATTCATTGAACCCATTAACATTGTACTGTAATCATTTACAGGCAAACCAGCTTTAGGTAATTCTTTCTCGATTCTGGAAAAAATCACAGTAACTTCCTGCATAGCCCACTCAGTTATATTCACTTTATAATGGGTGACTTCTTTGCTTTTTAAAAACAAAAATGGTTTCCCATTGCACTTCATGAAGGGATTGGGGAGAATTTCTCACAATCAACGAGTTGTGCACGTTCCGGTTTTACACTCATTGATAGTTACATACAGTTTTACACCGATTCGGAACAGTGTTTTAGAGAAGCTTTTTCGCGGCTACACACTCGATGTAGTGTCGCCGTCATTAAGCAATTTGACCGCTGGCGAAAGAAATGTAACGAGGTCTGCGCAGGGATTGAGCCCACGTATTCGTGTACAGGAGCCGCGCACACTACGATTGCACCACCGACAGCCAGAAATAAGATACCGAATTGAGGGGCGTAAAGAATCAGGCACGCTTCCAATGATGACGAAAAAATCTCGGCGGTTAAGCGCAATGGGAGAGAGAGAGCAACAGGCGACTTCAGTAGTTTTTTCTCTCTGCGTCGTATATAAGGATGATTTATTTTCTATTTGGTTTTTAGGTTTTGGTGTTTGGAAAATTGGGGAAACCACGGAAAATTTGTACAAGTTAATGAAATATTTATTTGGATCGATAAATCAATATCTGCCATTTACTTTTTAAAGATTATATCAGGCAAATATTGCCCCCGACCACGCCTAACGTGGTCTATTCTGTTAGTGCAACATTTCGTCCGGTATATAACCAAGCCATGTGTAATGTTGCCTTCCAAGGCAGCACCGTGATGGGTTTATCTCTATGAACGAGAGACTTCACGTGCCCAGAAAAAATAGTATAGTGGGGTGAAATTGCCAATTGACAGCGCTATAACGTGAGATTAATTGCTCACCAAAGCCCCCTCTCAATTGGTTCACAGTATCGAGTGCAGTGTGGGATGCGACACCGTTCTGTTGAAACAACATATTAACCCAGTTCAGTTCTTCCATTTTCGGGGGAAAAAAGGTACATGAGGTGTCAGGACACACCCGGGTAGAACGAAGTTTTTTTGGCTATATATTATGTACTACTTTAGTTAGTTCCAACACGCCTAAGGCACCCGTGGATTTTATCATTTTAAAACTTTTTTTTAAGAAATTTTTTTTATATAGAATGTATGTTTTTAAATAAGAATATATTTCTAGATCCTTTTTGTAAGAATACGTATTATATTTTCCCGAAAAGGTCCTTTTTTAAAGAGAGGTACTTCTTTTATTAAAAGCTAATATTTTTTTTAAGAAAAGAATTTTGAAGAATAATTACTTTATGTAAGAAAAAGCCATAAGAGTATGAATTTTTTACAAAGAAGTACTTTTTTTAAGAACAGGTACTTTTTAAAAAAGTTGTACTATTTTTAGGAAAACCTTATTTTTTAAGAAAATTTACTTATTTTCAGAAAGGCTACATATCTCACGAATAGAAAAGAAAAGGTATTAAATTATTTTTAAGGAAAAGTACTTTTAAGAAAAGGTTTTTTTAAGAGAAGGTATTTTTTTGAAGAAAAGGTTTTATTTTAAGAAATGGATTTTTTTCAAATTGGTCTTTTTTTCAAGAATAGGGACATTTTTAACAGTAGGTACTCATTTCAAGAAAAGTTGTTTTGTTTCATAAAAAAAGGTACTCTTTTAAGAAAAGGTAGTTTTTTAAGAAAAGCCAATTTGTTGTAAGGAAATGTACTTTTTTAAGAAAAGGTACCTATTTAAAAAGAAAATACTTTTTTGTAAGAAAATTTCCTTTTTTTAAGCAAAGGTATTTCTTTAATATAATGTATTTTTGCGTTTAAGTTTTATTCGATCTTTCAGTTGTTATATTCTTGAATAACACTATTCAACAAAATGAAAAAAATTTCATGTACTCCGGATGCGATAATTTTTTCTGTGTAGATAACCTTGAGATGAGCTCGAAAAACGCAATAAAAATTTTTTTTTCGTTTGGTTTTTTTTTTGTTTTTTTTTTTAAATTTTAAAAATTTTTTTTTGGTTAATTTGTTTTTGTATGAAAAATTGTTTCAACAACTCACAAATCTCGTCAAAATATATACTAAATGGATGGTAGTAGACCCCAAAACATAAATAATGTGCGCCTTCATTCATCGGCTAGCTACAGCGGTCGTAATCGGTTGTTGAATCAGGAATTTTACAAAATTTTACCGAAAATTTACAAGTGAAAGCCCTTTAAAGCATTTTAAAAAAATATTAATTCACAGAGTGCATTTTTTTTTGTATTTTATACGCAATGTGGCAGGTTTTAGAAATCAAACAAGCTACTTTTTAAGAAAATCCATCAATTAATAATGAAGTTGTGAATTTTATCGCTAAAGCCCTCAGAATCTACTTTTTAGTTCGAACATTGCATTTTACCTTTGAAATTATCTCACTAGTCAACCAAATGAAAAAATGTCATATACTTCTAATGAAGTATTTTTTTCTGTGTAGATAACCTTCAGATGAGCTCGAAAAATACAACAAAAACTTTGTCTATGGTAAGGTTTTTTCTTTTTTATTACAAAAAAAATTAAAATTTGTTGGGTGACAAAAATATATGACTTTAAATT
This sequence comes from Phaonia tiefii, assembly GCA_963931995.1. Classification (NCBI taxonomy): domain Eukaryota; kingdom Metazoa; phylum Arthropoda; class Insecta; order Diptera; family Muscidae; genus Phaonia; species Phaonia tiefii. The sequence goes on from OZ008368.1 coordinate 74,712,611, forward strand.
AAAAAACAATTCGATATATGTACAAGAAATTATCCTAAGGATATCAACATTAATTAATTATAAAAAAGTTTTAAAAAAAAATATCTAAACACAAAAATAAAAAGCTTTAAATTAAAAATAATTATGTGCTTTTGTCTTTCTTTTAAATTGTTGTGGGTCTGTATCTCTTATCAGGAACCTGATATAGTCCCCCATCATAGCTTCGTTCCAAAATCCTTGGTATCGGTGCTCTATTTCTTTCATTTGCTGATGAAAACGCTCGCCATGCTCGTCACTCACATCGCCCAGGTTGTCCGGAAAGAAGTCCAAGTGCGAGTGTAGAAAATGTATCTCAAGCGACATATTTGGTCCAATTTTTTTATAATTTTGGAGTAGTTGTTCGCCGATCTCTCTGTAATTTGAGCTTTTGTTGTTTCCAAGAAATCCGGAAACAATTTGCCGAAATGAGTTCCAAGCTGCAGCTTCATTTGGTGATAAAATGTGCTCAAACTGTTGGTCTTGCAACAACTTTTTAATTTGCGGGCCGTCGAAAACGCCTTCCTTAATCTTTGCCGACGAAAGGTGAGGAAAAATGGTTTTTAAATAGGCGAACGCTTCACCATCTCTGTTGAGAGCTTTCACGAAGTTTTTTATGAGTCCGAGCTTTATGTGAAGAGGTGGGAGAAAAACATTTTCCTTTTTTATGAGTGGTGTATATTTCACATTGTCGCTGCCGGGGATGAAGTTAACTCGTTCTGTCCAACTCCTCCTGGTGTAATGATGTTGACGATCGCGGCTGTCCCAAAGGCAGAGAAAACAACAGTACTTTGTGAATCCACCTTGTAATCGACAAAGGATACCGATAACCTTAAGGTCGGCACAAACTTTCCAATCGTGCCTCTTATAGTTAAGGCACTTTAGTAGACTGTCCATGACTTCGTATGTTTCCTTGGTGTCAACGGCATGAGCAATTGTAATCGAGGGCTTGTTGCTGTCGATAAAAAGACGCCACTCTCCTGGATCGTAAGAGTACCCGAGTTCACTAAATAATCCGCGAATGTCCTTACAAAAACAGATGTTGCCTTTTTTTGTGTAGTACCTTGCGTATGGTTCATGACGCTTCCTGTAGATTGTTGTCACCACACCAGGAGCCAAGAAACCGAACTGTTTCATGCGCGATGCATGCAACTCTGCATCTTCCTTGGAGAGTTTCAGTTCTCTAACCCAATCGTTCAGTTCTGCTTGCGAACATAAGCGTTGACCTCCATGCAATGTATATGTTGACTCGCATTCTGATGTGGTTTCTACTGTCTCCGGATCTGATGTTGGATCTATCGCCTCATTATTAGATGCGCATCTTGAAACGGACGGTTGCGGCTCCACTGGTTCTTCGGAAAATGGCACTGGAAAAGTCACTGTTGAAACAGCAGCGTAAGTCCATCGTATATTTTTTCCCACGCCGGTTTTTTTGCTAAGACAGAAGTAGCAATCTGTTATATGGCAAAGCGGTTCTCTCCAAAGCATTGGCATGATGATTCTCGGCTGTCGTGTGAAAGAATTTCAATAATAAGTTATATATGTTCTTGAATTTCGTAATCTACACTTACCTTGAGTCAGCTAGCTGTACGTAGCACCTTGGACATAGAGCACTTGGTGTCCACCGCTCATCTATGTTTGAGACCTGTAAATTGAAGCTCTCTTCAAATGAATCTCTCAATTTAGGTGAAAAACAACGCTTGTTTTTTTCAGAAACGTATTCTCCGCACATGTAACAAAAATTACTTGGATTGGTATTGCATTCAAATCCTCGCGAACGTTTGCTCATTTTGAGGTTACTTGCGAAAGTAAGTGATATTTGGCAATGTTCATCCTTAAATACCTAAAATAAAATCAGGCACAACAGGTAGTGGTTAAGGAAGTTGCAGAGGTAGCAGAGTGACCAACAAAACGCATTGTTGCGTAAGACATCACTACCTTCCGTTATTATTTTGTAAACATACCCAAGTGCAATATCTATAAGTGATACATACCAGCAAAGGTGCGCATACATTGAGCCATCCCTCACTGCGATTGTTGCATTTTTCAAGCTCATCTGAAGGTTATCTACACAGAAAAAAATACTTCATTAGAAGTACATGACATTTTTTCATTTGGTTGACTAGTGAGATAATTTCAAAGGTAAAATGCAATGTTCGAACTAAAAAGTAGATTCTGAGGGCTTTAGCGAAAAAATTCACAACTTCATTATTAATTGATGGATTTTCTTAAAAAGTAGCTTGTTTGATTTCTAAAACCTGCCACATTGCGTATAAAATACAAAAAAAAATGCACTCTGTGAATTAATATTTTTTTAAAATGCTTTAAAGGGCTTTCACTTGTAAATTTTCGGTAAAATTTTGTAAAATTCCTGATTCAACTACCGATTACGACCGCTGTAGCAAGCCGATGAATGAAGACGCACATTATTTATGTTTTGGGGTCTACTACCATCCATTTAGTATATATTTTAACGAGATTTGTTAGATGCTGAAACAATTTTTCATACAAAAACAAATTAACCAAAAAAAAAATTTTAAAATTTAAAAAAAAAAACAAAAAAAAAACCAAACGAAAAAAAAATTTTTATTGCGTTTTTCGAGCTCATGTCAAGGTTATCTACACAGAAAAAATTATGGCATCCGGAGTACATTTTGACTGTTGACTAGTGTAATTGTTCAGTTCAAGATCAATATCTCTTAAAAAGCAGTTTTTCCATGGAAAAGTACATTTTAATAGAAATATTATAAAAGAATGATTATTGTGGTGGATGGTTGGGAATATAGCTATAATGCTCACCTTTTCTATGAAATAGTAATCTTTAATAGATATTGATGTTGAACCGAACAATTATTAAAGACCATAAGGTATTTTTTTTAAGAAAATGTACTTTGAATAGGTATTTATTTTGAGAAAATTTACTTTTTTTAAGAAAATTCACTTCTTTTTTTAAACTTCTTTCACTTTGGCTTTTCTAAATTCACTTTTTATTGAGTTCAAAACTACAATATATACTATATATTGGTTACAGGCTCCACCTAGAAAACTTCCGATTAAACCAGAAATTTCCCAACATATGTTAGTCTAGACACAAACCAAAGCAAAAGTACCCAATGTAGTTGATAATACTGGATTGTAGCATAATAGTGTTAAAAAGTTGTTTAATTTTTTTTAAATTAGCCCCCATCCCGCAACGTACGATAAGGAACTTCGTTCCAAAAGTCCGATATCATCCAACGGTACCGTGTTCTATTGACCGTAATGTTGCCGCCATCATTGTCTTGGAAGAAGTGCGTCTAATGGGCCATAAACCGCACCAAGCAGCGAATTTTCCAGAGTGCATTGGTAGCTCTTAAACAACTTCTATCTGCTTTTCGGACCAAATTCGCCAATTCTGTTAACGTACCCGTTGAGCCAATAATGGACCTTGTCGCTGAAGATCATAAAATGGGCGTAACGTGCGAAACACATTTTTCGCACTGCATGAATTTTGACAATAAAACTAAATGATTTACAAGCGTTGTTCGTTTGTAAGTCTATTCATGAAGTGTATAAATGGCAAGGCCAACTGAACATTATTGACTTTGACACATGTCACGAATCACGCGTGAACTAACAAAAACTTAACATTGAGAAATCAAACAGCAAACAATATCACCTATTATCATCAGCCTACACTAGCAGCATGTGGGTTTTGCCGTTGACAGTTTTATTCGTGATAATTGCAGACTTTCTCCATATGATCCCCATTAAGATGTTGATGAGATCGTTTAATAAGGTGTAGTTCAATATTCACTATATTTTATTACTTAGGTTTAACTTAACTTAATTTAAAACATACATGGGTGTTTCAATTTGCATTGGATTTTAATTTGCATTACCTTATTTGATGGAAATGCAAAAGAATTACCATTGTTCACAATGGTAATTAAAAACTTTCAATTTGCATTTGCACAGGCAATGCAAATGCAAGTTGTAGAATCGGATGCCAATTGTGATGAAATATGGCAAAGCTTTTAATTCTTTTCAATTTGTTTGACTGCTGGCAATTCTGTGTTTAAAGTATTTTATACGAAGAGGTTCGTGACTTCGATAGGCGTTGCCTCCTAGTACTTGTACTGTATAAAATATTTGAAAACCTTAACTGTATAAAATACTTGAAATCCAAAACTGCCAGATATGAGGGAAATGCTTTGAAAATAAATACAATTGCCAATGGTATTGAAATTTTTTGAATTTGCATTTGAAGAGGTAATTTCAAGTAAACTAGAAATTATAATTTTCATATAATTAATTTGCCCTATGTATGATTTAAAACTAGTTTCATAAGTAAACTTTCATAAAGCTAATAATATGTTCAATAACATGTGTACTCTAGTTGTGAAACAAATTTCTTAAAGTAGGTTCAATAAGTTCTAGTTAAGACTTCTTAATTTTTAGTATATATTACCTCAAAGCCATTATAATTCTACTGGAAATATAATCGTCCCAGTACAAATGTAAGCCCATTTGTAGGATTTCTAATAATGCAATCTTTTATTTAAATTAAATACATTTTTTTCCCAATATGTAGTTGATTATCTCAATTCATGTTAATTCGATGACTTTTAAATAATTTTCAATTTATATTATTCTCAAGTACCATTTTGACACAGGTATTATTGAACAACCCCAGTTCACGTCGTTGACAGTGGCAGGTAATACCTTTAACATTACAACACCAACAATAAGACACACATTCACGTGTCGAAAAAATGTCACTCCCCCCTCCTACCCTGAAACTTATCATAAATAGGACTCTTAAGGGATGCTCTTTGATCGTCTAAACACTTGTAGGTTTATAGTTTCACTTTTTATGGTTTCCTTTGGTTTTATGGATTTGTGTTTCACATGAATGGTTGCGAGTGTGGTGTTGGGGTAAAAGGGGGTTGATTACCAAAGTCGGTGTATGTATTTGTGTATATGTTCGTGTATATGTTCATAGATGTGGTGATTTTACCTTTACCCTTCTTGATTTCCTATAGCACTTCAGTTTGGGCAAAGACCAGAGTATGTTTTTTGCATACTAATAGGGATTTAATATCATAAAGGTCAAGATCTTGTTCAGCTCTCTTTCATTAATACATTTTATGAAAAGCAAATGTCTTAAATTCTAGCAGATGTTGGAAACAGAAAATCTGGAACGAATTTGAAAGAAATTAGTGTCCACAAATTTAGGGAGAATTTCATTTGATGAGGAAAGTAGAAGGAAATAAAGCAGGTCGGTATTCTGTATTCAAAGGGGTGCACTTCCGATGTGTGGTATTTATACGGAGTTTTAACAGATCACAAAGAATAAATAATTATATTGTAACTGGGATGTTGTTCCTTTTAAGTGTGCTAACTCTTTCGAAGCAATAAAAGGATAGAGTGCATATTGCTTTCGAAAGGATATACAAGATTACAGTGCGAATATAATTCCTTCTCGGGCTTTGAAAAATATCGAATAGTATCCGTTCTTTGCAGTTGAATTTGTGCTAAATCTAAAACTATTATTTCATGTCTCGGAAAAGTCTCATAAATCGTTGTACAAAAATTTATTATCACTTGTTGCAAATATAATATACTTGTGTGCAAACACATTGTGTTTGCTATTCAATATTACATGTTTGCGACACAATGATTAATATGTTATAATATACGTGTCTGCGACCCAAATATATATGAGTTTGTGATACAAATACAACTGTGTTTGTTGCACTGTTTATGCTCTCTCGAGAACAAGAGAATAAATGAGGGACAATGAGAGAGTCTATCTTGTAACTGTGTGTCTGTACTTTTGCATTATTCTGTCAGTCAGTGAGTCATAAATATTCCTGAATGTGCGGGTAAATTGCAGATGAAGTGTTTCTTATTTTGGCTGATGTATTGCGTTTTAGTTTTAGAGGCTATCAAAAGCGCTTGATCAGTGAAAAAAGAATAAACAAAGGCTCGGACGGTTAAATGGTTTGCGATGTTGCTTTGGTTTTTGTGAATGTGTTTCGTATATATATATGTATATGTATGTGTGCTACCAAAGTGAGAAACGATTTTGAGGAAAGAAACTGGAAAGAGCAACAACGTGAAGCCTTTTGTCTCTCCGAGCCTTTAATGATAAAATCGGAACGGCCGACCATTTGTGAAATATAATAAAAAAAAACACAAGTAATTAATACACGCTTGTCTTGCATGAACTAGATTTGGATATAAGTATATTGTTTGTGTACCAACGCATAGTGATAACCAAGGCATAGTTGAAACCTTCTGAAAACAAAAACGTGAGAGACAACAAATAAAGGAGAAGCAACAGAGCAGCAGATTCTCATTTCATGAAAAAACGTTTTAAATCTCAATTTTTTGTAGAATTTAAAGCATAATTCGTTTCTAAATATTATTGTGTTTGGGAGGAAAGACACACGTTTCCACGTAAGTATATGGATGTTTGCTAGTAAACATGCTACTGCTTGCATTTAAATACAAGTGTCTTTGGGACTTGCAAACATATGAATGTTTGAAGTGCGTTCCAAACATATGGGAGCATATGTTACAGAGACCGTATTTTTTCAGCGTGTACTTACTTAGGTGGCCTCAAAAAAAAAACAGGGGTCAAGGGCCTTACAAAATGAGGATAACATGCTTCTCCAACCAGCTCGATCTTCAGCATTTCTCCTCCATTTCGTAACACCAAGCTCTTGCAGGCAATATTCCACCTGGTCTTTCTAGCGAAGTCTTGGTAGACCTATGTTTCGATGTCCTTCGAGTACGTCTTCGAATACCTTTCGCAATGGTTGATTCTGATGCATTCTACTGACATGGTCTAGCCAGTGTAATGCCCTATTTTTATACGCATATCCACGTCAATATCGGCATATAGATTATAAAGCTCGTGGTTCATCCGTTGTCGATACTCGCCGTGATCTATTATAGGACCATCTATATTTCGGAGCACTATTCTCTCGAAGACTCCCATTGATGTTTCATCAAAATGCGATATAAACCAGGATTCTCCGCAATAAAGCAAGACAGATTGTATGAGAGTCTGAAATAGTTGAATCATCGTTTCTCGAGAGAGAGTCTTATCTCTGAGATGATTGCTTAGCCCGAAATAACACCTGTTTGCAAGCACAATTCTCCGTCTGATTTCCAGGCTGACGTTATTGCTTCTGTTCACGGCAAATCCAAAGTAAACATCGAAATTATAACGGTTATCAAAGTCCACCCTTTCATCCAATCAGGTGGATGTCCTGCTTGTCGAAACCAATAATATTGACTTGTTCTCATTTACTCCCACACCCAATTTTGGTGATTCCTTCTCAATTCTCGAAAATACTGCAGTAACTTCTCGCAGATTTAGCCAATAATGTCAAAAAAATTAGCATACGCCAGCAGCATGTGACTTTTGCTGCTGATAGTTTTATTCGTGTTGACTGCAGCTTTTCTCACGATGATCTCAATTAATATGTTGAAGAGATCGCATGATATGATGCCACCCTCCTGAGGCCTTGCCACATACTAAATGGTTCGGTGAGATCTTAGCCAATCTTTACTGAGGATTTCGTGTCGATCAGTGTCATTCTACAAAGGCATGTCAGTTTCGAAGGAATGCCAAGTTCCGACATAGTTTGGTACAGTTTTCCCTGTATCGGGCTTTCGAAGGCAGCCTTATAATCTACAAAGAGGTGGTAGGTGTTGAGTTGCTTTTCGTGGGTTTTCCCCAGGATTTGTCGTAATGTGTATATCTGGTCGATAGCTGACTTTCTAGGCCTAAAGCTACACTGATAAAGTCCGATCAGGTCTGCAACAACTCGGCTTTATTCTTTAGCATATTACGCTCAAGAGGACCTTGTATGCGCTGGATAAAAGGTTTATTCCACGATACTTGGTACATATATTCGTGTCACATTTTTTGACAACAGGACACAGTATTCTAAGACTCCAATCGGCAGTTATGCATTCGTCTAGCTAGATTTTGAATATGCACCTTTCCAACTCACAACCACCAACTGCAATTAGCTTAAGCCTTGAAATAGCAGTTCTAACTTTGCTTTAGTTAGGAGGGGCCAATCGAAGCTATCGTCCTGTATGTGATCCACTCCCTCATCTATATTGAAGTCTCCTGGGACAAGTAAAGCAGACAAGTGATCTCTCCATATTCTTAATATACTTTGCACACCTGCGACAAGATTCCCGTCCGTATCTCTACAAATGGGGGTCCTGAACCCATTTTTTTGGTTTGACTTTGTACTTTTCGGTAGAATTTATTAGTCTCATTCTTCCTTCTGTAAGATTTAACCGTCCACAACCGTTGTTTACTCCTAAACAAATGGGTTTCCTCTCTCCTATTCTCCTTATGCCTTATGGTTTATCTTAAAGCGGTTTTTCATAACCAAGTACGGTACGCAGCAGTTTTCATAGAGTAGGAAATGTGTTTCCACTGACCTTCAGGATCATGTGGCGGGGTGCGTTCTACACCAGTATCTGAATAAGCTTCTCTGCATAGGCCGTGGCTTCAGCTTTCTATTTGTGTCGCTTCATAGGGCTTTCGCTCTCCTTAGTCTTGTGCGAACCGTTGCAAACAGCTAGTGATCCGAATAAATATTAGTTCTTCGAATCACACGTACGTCCATTACACTAGTAGAGAGCCTTCCATCAATTACCAGGTGGTCAATCTGGTTCTTCAGCTGTTTATCAGGAGATACCCAAATAGCCTAATGGATTTATTTATGTTAGAATCACGTACTACTGACAACCATGTTTTTCAAATTCAACAGTCGCATTCCGTTATCGAAAGTGATCTCGTGCAGACTAAATTTACCGATGGTTGGTTCAAAGTCGTTATCCCTGCCGACTTTCGCATTAAAATCACCCAGAACAATCGTAATGTCATGGTCAGGGCAGCGGTCGTATGTTTCCTCTAGGCTCTCTTAGAATATATCCTTGGTGTCATCCTCTTTTTCTTCCATCGGGGCCTGTTCATAAATTAGCAATATGTTAAAGTATTCCGCTTTTATGCTGATGTGTTCACTCATGCGGTTGAACCTTGAGACCAGACACGTACGAAATTCGATCCTTCAGTGGTGATTTTTGAATGTAGTGCTATTTTTCAAACTAAATTTGGGGAGAGCTTCTCACAACCAGTGAGCTTTTCACTCAATGATTGTGGCGTACAGTTTTACTCCTGTTCCGAATAGTATTTTGAGAAGTTTTTTATATCTAAATACTCGATAGTATCGCAATCACTGAGCGAGGTGGCCTTCGTCGTAAGGTAGTCAGAGCAGGGATCGAACCCACGTTCTCATGCGCAGGTGCTGCGCATACTAACCATTGCACCCCCGATGGACGATTATGTGCGCCATAAAAATTACGAAGTCGTCTATAAGTAGCGCGACTCGATGCCTGTTTTGCAAAGTAAATTTGCATAATTTGGTAGCGTTATTCAAGCGTGAATCTATTAATGGTATTTTACCAGAGTATACTGATCATAAATGTCAAAAAGTAAGCCCAGTATGAGAGTTCATTTGATAACTAACCCTTTCTTAAGTTCTATCCAAGCAAAAATCCACCCTTTACATTTTCATTCGTCTGACTATGCCAGCATAACGGCTTCGGCTGACTATTCCAGCATAGGGACTTCGGCAGACTATTCCGGTATAACGGCTTAGGCTGACCATTCCACGGATTATTAAACGAATATAAGACGCTCATACTGAAGTACGAAATGAACCGATCCTGCCCCGTTCTCAGCTAATCAGCTAATTGATTATCTGAAATCTAATGACCGAACCCAAGGAAGTTTTCTCAAACCATTCCCAGAAAGGTGTTCGCAACCGTTCCCTGAAGAGTGCCATCAAACTGCTGCTTGAACGGTGTTCGCACAAACCGTTTACTGAAGGGTGTTCTCAAACCGTTCCCGTAAGAGTGTCCTCAAACCGTTCCCTGAAGAGTGTTTCTCAACCGGTGCCGGAAGAGTGTCCTCAAACCGTTCCCTGAGGAGTGTTTCTCAACACTTCCCGAAAGAGAGTCCTCAGACCATGCCTGAACCGTTCTCAACCGTTCCCGGAAGAGTGGCCTCGGACCGTCCCCAAACAAATGTGCTCAAAACGTCCCCTGAAGAGTGTTCTCAATCCGTTTCCAGAAGAGTGTTCTCAGTAACAGGATGAATTTTATTTATGATTTTTTACCTGCAGAATTATTTGGTAATACAAATCAATAAAGAATCTGAATTTAAACCCCAGAAAAGGGTAAACCATTTTGTTCTCATTTCGACAGGTTTAGTGGATCCAAACGAAAAACCCTGGACATGACCCTCAACTTTTACCAAAGGAATGATTATAGTATGGCGAGTTCCCATTTAAATGCGCTAGTTTTTGACAAAAAAAAGGCACATAATTCATAGCATATTTTCAGCACTGAATTTTGAGCTTCCAGTAAGCGCATCTTTGTAACACGGTTTAAGTTATGAATTCATGTCTTACAGAAACTAATTTAATAATATATTCCATTACATACACTGAAAGAATAACACTTCGTTGCATGGATGAAACATTTTCGTTGATGTTTTTACGTTGCTACAATGAAAAGTCTCATATATCCGACAGTTTGGTTGTCGCTGCAACGAATAATTTCATACATGATTTCTTTGACACGGTTTCATTTTCGTTCCAGTAACAATTTTATTTAATTTCGACTGGGCTAAACATTAAAAGAAATTAAATTCAAATTAAATTCAACGAAACAAATTCGTTGGAATCATGAATCAAATTCATTGCAGCAACAACCATACTTTTATCGCAGTGACGAACAATTTGCAGTTGATGTGCACACTTTCGTAGCGGGAATGAAACTGTACGTTAGCTCACTTTCGATGTCAAAAGTTGTTGGGGTGATTAAGATTTTCATCCCGGTGACGATGCTTTTCCATTCAGTGTATGAATTCATATCTGGTGTTCTTCTAGTCCCTTCTAACCACAGAATTCACAAGGATATACACATCCTGGACTTAAGGTATACGAGATGCTAAAAGGAGTAACTTCCGACTATAACACTTCAGAGGGCCAAAATTTCAACCTTTTCAATTGAGTAGCTGGAACGTCACGACTGCTAGTATTTATGTGGTGTAGAATAGACTCCACACTGTCTGTGGTGGATGCGCTCCTTAACGCAACGGAATAACGCTACACCAGTTTGGCCTCCGGCCAGACCTCCATACCATAGCGTTCAATAGATCATTACCTCCGAAACGCTATGAGCTTAGCTCGGGTTTGGTACCAGCCTGCGTCACGGAAGACGGAAGTTGAGATATGAAGATCAATAAGTCAGAGTATATCGTACTATATTAAGTGCAACCCAAATATTTTCTCATCGATAACCACCAAAGAGAGGCTTTCATTGAGCCCTTCTCCAAATGATTTTTGTCAATGACTGCCTGCTGCCTTGGGTCGTTCATGGGAGAGTGCACTTCTGATGATTCACTGGGAGAGTGCACATACTTTCCAGACTTCGTCAAGAGTAAGTTGCTTGTTGTGGGCTCGTCATGTTCCGCGTCGAGTTATGACAGGACATTTTTTTGTCAATGGGTTTTTCCGCATCATCCTTACCCAACCAATTTGTAAGATACCCTCTGCATATCTATGAATTTTGATGGATATTTATGAAGGGATGGATTGGGTCTGTTCAACATGTCTGGATCTTTGAAGGATGTATGTTGACTAATAATAATTGCCATAGTAAGACTTTCCTTGAGCACCTTCCGAATAACCTTTGGCCCTTGATTCTGATGGTTCAGAAGGCACACTCTTTCTAGATTTTGTCAAGAGTAAGTGACTTGTTGTAAGCTGGTCATGTTCCGTGACCATTTGGAGCACGCCTTTTTTCTCACAGTGTGTTTTTCCAACTGACTTTTCCTCTGAATATCTATGAATTTTGATGGATAGCTGTCATCGGTGGTGCAATGGTATTGATTACGGCTCTTGTACATGAAAATGTGGGTTCTGCTCTGAAAACTTTGCATTTCTTTCGACGGCGGTCACCTTGCTTAGCGACGACGGCACTATCGAGTATTTAGCCTCGAAAAAGTTTCTAAAAATATCATTCGGCACCGGTGTAAAACTGTAGGTCCCAATCAGTGAGTCTAAAACTATAAATCCCAAAGCTTACTAGTTGCGAAAAGCTCTCCCCAATCCCTTCATGAGTGTAATGGGAGCACAATTTTTAGATATAGATGGCTGGGTCAATCGACCATGTCCAAGCTCTCTGCATCTTTGGAGCCTGCATGTCGATTAATTCACTGTTTTCGAGACGGTTTTATTTTGTGACTGCAGTACAGTAATTCCGCGACAATAGTAGTAGGTTTGGTTTTATGTTTGGTTTGTTATGTTTTGGTTTAATAGATATCCTTTGTTGCTTTCTTCCAACGCATATGAGGATCAGTAGGTCAACCACGTCATAGACCTCGATATCGTGGCAACATCAAATTACAGTCTGTGGAAATTCTTGTCTTCTAACGTGTCTGCTTGGCACGCGTCCAATAACCCACCCGACTTAGAAGGATTAGTTTTGAGTGTATCAATAACTGTGATAACTTAACAGTCCCAGTAGAGAGTTAATTGTTAATTGATGATATAATGATCAGCTGCCCCAACAAAGACAACTGATATTGACCAGAATCAGATGCTTCTAAGATTTATTTGGCTGGGAACTACAAAGGCTTCAATTTCATAATTGAACCCGGGTTGAGAGTCCTCTTGTGGAAGAATTGTTAGTTAATTACGAAATTATTTCGTCACAACCCAAAAAGTGATTCGGTCATATGTATCCTTTTGTAGTAAGCACTCGGTCTCCACCTCTAGATGTTTCTTCTTGACACCCAATATTTGTAGTTATTCCATTATTATAATATTTTGTTCCTCTTGTTCTATTTAACATAAACCATAAACGTACTTAAGTAGGTACTAAAATTATCATCCCTGGTATAAATGTCTTTTCGCGCGACATTTTAGTTATGATTACACGCGTATTTGTGGTGGTGGTGTCGGAGGTGTTACTACCTTATCAACGCAACGTAACACACATATTTAATGGATCTATAGCAAATTGCACAGCCCACCATTACCATCAAAATAGCAATCAAGCAAGTAGTATATCAACGCCAATTTCTAATACAGAAACAATCAACTTTTACGTGCGGATGTACGTGTAGTTGCCGTTGATTTTAATATCCACTCTTTGAGTGCTAATTTCCCACAATACCCCGTTTTGTACGGAACACCAACTATAAAAGTTAGCACATACTCGCATTGAACACACACTATAGCATACACATTTTCACACACATTTACTTAATCGTACTCACCCTCACACTTTTACTACTCGCTGACAAATATTCTCACACTTTTGTACAAGCACACACCAATGGAATAGGAACGCACACATGCACACACTCTCTCACATTATAAGATGCATATGAGTGTTACTAGAAAACTTTCGCCTTTGCCTTGGCACTCAACATGAGAGCAACATCAAGCAACCAACAACTTGCCTAGCACAAGAGCAACAGCCATAATGTTTCACGCTGTTAAACATTAAACATTTGAATGTACGAGGGGTGGTATACAAAAACAAGTGGGCAATTGGAAAGCAGCGACTACTTATACTAATCCATTAGTTTATGTTATATGGTACAAGGTGGCGCAAAAGTAATCCTCCTATCAGAAAATGCTATAAATTTTGCGATTGGCCCCTAATGTCAGTTCTGTTTTGACATTTGTGTAGTAAACGCATGCGAAATACACGTTAATAAACAATGTTACGCTACACTGCTCCAGAACGCGGAATATTGCTGACTATTTATTTGACCAATAATCGGTTGGTGACTTTGGCACAACGTGAATTTCGTCGCAGATTTCCTGGCCGTCCAACGCCTACTGGTGAAACACTGCGACGTTTAGCCGCTCGCCTCGAAGAGACTGGCACAACACGAGATGCTGCCAGGCGTGGCAGACCCCGTTCTGCAGAGAATATTACTGCTGTAGCCGAGGATGTCATGGAAGCGCCGTCGATGTCATGGAAGCGCCGTGAGCGCTACAGAGCAATGATCAACGAGTTCTTTTTGCCGCAACTTGATGAATTGGGATTGGAAAACATGCGGTGCAACGGCACACACTGCACGTGCCACAACCGATATGCTGAAGGATGCATTTCCCGGGCGCCTAATCTCCCGTTTTGGCGATTTGCACTGGCTAGCAAGATCGCCTGAGTTGACCGCTCCAGACTTCTTTTTGTGGGGCTTTTTGAAGTCGCGGGTTTATGTCAACAAGCCTCAGACTCTTGCAGCTCTTAAAGACAATATCCGTCAAGAATGTGAGGACGTATCGCCGCAAGTTTTGGCCAAAGTGATGGAAAATGCCATAAAAAGGGCTGAAATGACAATCAACTGTGGCTGTGGCCATTTAAATGACATCATATTCTCGACTTGATGTAAAAAAAATTAAAAGACCAAATAAAAATAATCCACAAGAAGAATCAAAGTTTTTCATTTTTTTTTTAAATTACAGCCAAAAAACATCGGAAGTTTACTTTTGCGCCACCTTGTATAAGACTTATGTCAACATGTTCTGTGTTCCGCCGTAGAGTTTGTTCTGAGATAAAAACTGAGTTTCGATTCGAACACAAAATCAGTATAAAAGTATGTTTTTTTACTACATTTCAAAAATGATCTGTCGTTCCGATTTTCCCAGTAAAGGCTCGGAGAGACAAAGGGCTTCACGTTGTTGCCCTTTCCTTAAAATCATTTCCAACTTTGGTACCACGCATTCATATACTTACATACAAAACACATACACAAAAGCCTAACCACAAATCATTTAACCTTCCGAGACTATGTTTATTCTTTCTTTACTGACCAAGCGCTTTTGATACCCTCTGTCCAATGAACCATTGACGACTGAATACATGAAACTTCATCCGCAATTTACATGCACATTCAGGAATATTTATGAATCGCTGACTGAGAGAATAATGCAAAAATACAGATACATGCATTAAACACATAGACGACAGCAAGCTGCACGACGACTGACTTCAAATGTCGTTGGCGACATTTGTCGTTGTGTAGCCACCTTTTTAAATATTTTGAAAACGGCAGCTACAGCGTAAACAGCTGACATTGTTTTTTTGACAGAATTTTAATAAGTTTTACGAAAACATGAGTGGAAATATAGTAAATTCTATAATTAATATTGCTAAAGTAGTACATATTGCGGATTTAGTGTACGAAGCCCATAAATTACGTCAAAGAAGCAATCGAAGATGGTGGGTGCGTCCAGTAAATTTGTCACGTGAAAAATTTTTCAATTCAGAATTATTTGTTTCAACTACGCTATAAGCCGGCTGATAAAACATTTAATAAATCCCAAAATGTTTGACACAAATTTTCAGTTTTTAGTTAAACGCCTTTAATCTCCATATTATTACAACTACTTTAGTGCATTACCAACATTGTATCTGATATTGTCGCCTTTCAAAGTAGAAATTAGTTTATATTGGCGACAACTGCAACGGTCGTTTTTCCGTCGTGCTGCTGTGACGCCATCAAAGTAATCATTTTCATATAAACGTGTGTGTTTTAATTTTGACAGATTGTCGCTCGTAGCTTGCTGTCATCTATGTGTTTAATGCAACACACTTCCAAGATAGACTCTCTCGTTGTCCCTCTTTTATTCTCTTGCATAAACAATGCATCAAACAAAGCTGTATTTGTATCACAAGCATATACATATTTGGGTCTCTAACACATATGTATATTATAACATATTAATCATTATGTCTCAAACATGTAATATTGAAGAGCAAACACAATGTGTTTGCACACAAGTATATTATATTTGTGACGATCTCTAAACAGACGTTATATTTGCATCCAAACAACAAAAAACTACAGATTTTTCAGCGTGTATGAACTATAGGAAAGTGATGCGGAGTAGTCTTGGAGGCGGGAATAGTTACCGGAAGTCGGAGTTGTAAAAATTTGTACCACTCAGATTCTAGGTTCACGATTTTCTTTAAAATCAACACTTGTCGACAAAGAAAATTGTTTTTACTGTTGTATAGTATTTCGACACCTTTTAACCAGTATTAGATTAAATCAGTTTTACCTTAGCTCAGAATTGCATCCGGATTTTTGTTTGTCGTGGGTTAAATGTAAAGTTTATATTATTAAAAGTTATTTTCGTCCTTTAAAAAAGTGTTACATTAATTACGGGTTTCAAAACGCTGAAAAATTTATTGGTCCAAACATATTGTATTTGCCACTCAAAATTACATTTTTGTGCCTCAATAATTAATAGGTTATAATATATGTTTTTGTGACACAAAAGTAGCATTCTTTGTTGAATACTGCTGAAAACAAAAGTTGACTGATAACATAGACATAAAAATGCGTAAGATCTTCAAATCATTAAAACAATGCTTGCAATTATATACATGTTTCCTGTAATATGTTGCTTGAGTCGATATTTTTCAGCGTGAACTTAAATAATTATTTAAGATTCATCAGGGATGATTTTTATTTATTCGGCCTTTTTATTGGTACTTTTTAACTTTATTGTTCAAGCTCGAGGACACTCTATATCTCCATTAATAGAGATATAGTTTTTTTTATTTTAAAATGGAGTTTTACTAATGTTTTCCTATGATTCCTGACAAGCCGTATAGCTATTTCAGATCCAGCCACAGATCTTCATCTCTGGAGATGGATAGAAGTTTCTGTAAATGTTTTCTTGTGTTTTGCCTGCGATATTCTTCGAACACTTGCATTATAGGGAATTCTCAATTCAAATGAGATTTCATTTGCATTTAGTTTGATGAAGTTTTCAATAGCATCATTCCAAACAACCGCTGATGAAGATCTGTGGCTAGATCTGAAATAGCTATACGGTTTGCCAGGAATCATAGGAAAAGATTTCCAAAACTCCTTTTTAGAAAAAAACTATATCTCTATTAAGAGAGATATAGAGTGGCCTCGAGCTTGAACAATAAAATTAAAAACGAATTATTTAAAATCTACGAAATGTTGGTGTCGAAGGGAAATGTTTTAACCAGGCTTCACTGCAATGATTTTCCGACAAAAAACTGGATAGGATCAGTAACGCCACAGTGGCGCTATATATACATTGTGTCTCCTACAATACGACACCCTGTGGGCTGAGGCCATGTACTTGTGGATTGGTGAATGTCTCATGAGTACACTCGTGTATCCGCCTTGAGTGCACAACTTTCGTTTGAATTTGCTGATTGAAAATGTAAGAATATCTCATATTCGAAATATTTCACATTTTGGAAAATTTTGTACACTCTTTATATCTCGTATAATACGACCCACTATGACTAAGGCCGTATACTTGTGGATTGGTACATGTCTCAAGAATACACGACTTTTTCTTTGGGTTTGCTGAATGAATCGTAAGTATATCTCATATTCGAAAATTTTTACACTTTGGCAAGTTTTGCCATCCTACCTCCAAGGACTAAGCCCGTTTACCCGGTGACTCGTACATATCTCGAAAATGCACTCTTGTATCTGCCTTGAGCGCACGACTTTTCGTTTGGGTTTGCTAAATGACAACGTAATTGTATCTCCTATTCGAAATTGTTCACCTTTTGGCAAATTTTGATACCCTTTACATGTCATATACATAAATCGATCCTCTGAGGCTGAGACCATATATTTGTGGATTAGTAAATGTCTCACGAGTACACTCATGGATTCGGCCTGAGCGCACTACTTTTCCTTCGGGCTTGCTGAATGAAAACGTAAGTAGATGTCATATTCGAAAGTTTTCTCATTTTGGCATATTTTGACATCCTATACATCTCCCAAGTGGCCGTCGGTGGTGCAATGGGTAGTGTGTGCGCCTCTTGTACTTGAGATCCTGGATTCGATCCCTGCTCTGACCACCTTAAATTTCTTTCGACGGCGGTCACCTCGCATAGTGACGGCGACACTATCGAGTATTTAGCCATGAAAATGCTTCTCAAAAATACCGTTCGGAACTGGTGTAAAACTGTAGGTCCCAATCAGTGAGTATAAAACTAGAAACCGCTCAGCTCACTGGTTGTGAGAAGCTCTCCACGATTCCTTCATGAGATGTAATGGGAAACCATTTATTTTTTTTTATACATCACCCCATAATTCAACGTCCAGTGTCAAAGCCCGTACATATCACGCGAGTGCACTCGTGTATCCGTCTTCGAGTTTGCTGAATGAAAACGTAAGTATATCTCATATTCGAAAGTTTTCTCATTTTGACAAATCTTTTGGTACATATCTCGCGAGTGCACCTTGAGCGCACGATTTTTCGTTTGGGTTTCCTGAATGAAATCGATAATATATCTCATGTTCTAAATTTTTCGCATTTTGGCACTCGTGTACCCGCCTTGTGCGCACGACTTTACGTTTGGATATGCTGAACCGCTCAAACCCCCTACCAAAGCATTCATGGGATTTATCCTACACCTATTACCACAAAATTTTCTCGGAATGCAAATGGAAGCTATATCAGCTATATACATAAAAGATAGTTCGCGAAGATTCACCAATTCCCATGGTTACGACACGATTTTGAGGGATCAGCGCCAATCCACCTGAATATCAAGTATTTCACGTCATTATTTTGATAAACCTGTTTGGTGATCCAGCAGTTTTTACTTCATACCATCCGTTTATACAAGGTTTTTCAAAAGAAGTCATCCGATTTTGTTTGGCTCTATTTTTTTTCTAAATGAAAAAATTCAGGTTTTTGATTATCTTTATTTGAACCTTTAGAATTTTATTAGTTAAGTTGAGAAGATGATATCGGTTAAATGGGCGCCGTCACAATTGATTACCATACGGGCTCGTTTTATGGCATTTTTCATCACTTCGGCGAAAACTTCGAGCGACAGATTCTCGCACTCGTGTCGAATGTTGACCTTCCAGGGTCTCGGGCTTGTTCACGTAAACACGGGACTTCAAAAAACCCCACAAAAAAAGTCTGTAACGGTTAAATCGGGCGATCTTGCGGTCCAGTGCAAATCGCCGAAATGGGAGATGAGGCGAGCCGGGAACGCCGCCTTCAGAATATCGGTTGTGGCTCGCGCAGTGTGTGCCGTTGCTCCGTCCTGTTGGAACCACATGTCCTCCAGTCCCAATTCGTCGAATTGCGGCAGAAAAAAGCTCGGTTAACATGATCCTATAGCGGGAACCGTCTACTGTTGTCGTTTGACAAGCGACGTTCTCGAAAAAAATGGCCCGATGACTCCTCCAGCGTGAAGAGCGCACCATGCAATTACTTTGAGCGGGTGTAATGGCTCCTCGTGCATCACTCGTGGATTTTCGGTGCCCTAGAAGCGATAGTTTTGCTTGTTCACGTATCCGCTGAGGTGGAAATGAGCCTCATCGCTCATTATGATTTTCAAATCATTATGAACAAAAATGCCATAAAACCAGCCCGTATGGTAATCAATTGTGACGGCGCCCATTTAACCGATATCATCTTATCAACTTAACCAATAAAATTCTAAAGGTTTAAATAAACATAATCAAAAAACAGAATCGAAAGTTTTCATTTAGAAAAAAAAATGAGAGCCAAACAACATCGGATGACTTCTTTTGAAACACCTTGTACTTCACCTGCCTGAAAGTAGTCTGATATACAATGCTCCATACATTCGCTCGATTCTGGGCGACTGGACTGACGATATGCTTGGAACCCGTATTATCAATTCTGGCTTGGGTGTAAGCTCGCTGTAAAAGCTCCCCATGAGTGGTACTGCGCAAGGAGGAATAAACTCTACTTGCTTTGGCTATTAAACTGGAGAATTGTAGGATTGTGGTCTACGCGAATGATGTTGTCCTTCTGTTCACAGTGAAAACTCTGTCTATTGTTACACGGAAAGGAAAAACTCGTTCCTCCCAAACGAAATCTCAGATAACTGAAGTTCGTTTGGGGACTGTAGTTGGGAGAAACGAACTTCTGTTAAGCCATACATATCATTTCGTTTGAGAGAACAGAAAAATCTTTGCAGCAAACGAGTTATGAAAGACATAAGCTGAAAAAAACGTTTGCGAGAAACGAAAAACGGTTCCGCCAACTGTTCCCTCGGTTACAGCAACCGAGTTGTAGTTGATCCTAACGAAAAAAACGTTTGCGAGAACTGAAAAACGTTTGCAGTAAACGAGCTATGAAAAATTAAAGCTGAAAAAACGTTTGTGATAAACGAAAAACGGTTCCACCAACTGTTCTTTCGATTACAGCAACCGAGTTGTAGTTACAGCAACCGAGTTGTAGTTATTCTATTCAGTACATTACTTATACATTAAAATTTATATTTATGGCTTCCATAAAATCTTTTTTGTGTAAATTTCTAACTTTTATGATTTTGGTTTTAAAAAAAGTTGGAATTTTTGTCTATCTTTTCAATGTCTACTAACACGTCCGTCTCAACTTGCATTCAAATAACAACTAAAAGCGCAGCAAACTACAACGCGCCCATTGTCCATCCAAGATATATTGACAAGGCAAAAGCCTTTTATGTGTATGCGTGAGTGTGTATGCCAAACGAGTAGACTGTGTATATAGTCGACAGAAAGAGAGAAATTTACGTTCTTCGTACTCATTAGAAAAATGGCTAATTTCAGTTATCGCAAACGGTTTTTAACTTGCGACAAATGTAATTTTGTACTCGTTTAATGCAAACGAGATCTTGTTTGCGATATATGAGTTTATTTGGGAGAACTACATAAACGGTTGCGATTAATAAATTAATACAAATCAATCAAAGTATTGTTGTGGCAACCGAGCAATAAACGTTTTTTCTTTGTGTGTAGTGACATGATACAAGCTACTTTAAGGAAATGATCAACTAGGGCTACAGGTTGCAGTTTGGGAGTAAACCCCCAGAAGTCGGAGCTAGTTATGTTCACTCGTATGCGGAAGGCTGAGGAGTGTAACTTATCCAAGCCATACGATGAAGTGCTTTAGATATCTTTTGAGATCAAGTAACTTGGTGACCAAAAGTTTAACCGGAGAGGGAATATTGAGGAATGAATAAAGAAGACACTGAACGCTTTATATGTCAGTCGAAATTTTATAGGTAAAACCTGAGGACTTAGTCCAAAACCCGTTTACTGGATATATAGGGCAATTGTGCAAACAATTATTGCGCCTGTATGCTGGGTTTGGTGCAATGATTTGAAAGGAGCAGGCAGTTGAAATTGTTGTTTTAGATACATAGGACAGGGACCATGTGTATTTCTAGTGATAGGAGGAGCAACCCTCAAACGGTTTTAAATATAATTATTGATCTCACTACTCTACTTATAGATCGTTACGCAAATCAGAGCGCTGCCAGAAGCTCATTTCGACTAACACAACTTGGTGTTTTGAAGCATGCTCAGCTAGGTCATCCTAATATTGCCCCTGAGACAAATATTTAAACCGAGCATCTGAGTACAAAATGCCGATGATGGAATTCCAAAGAAGTCCGAAGTTAATATCCATGGACAGGAGCGATTGGATTGATGGTATACCCGTCTCACATTCGAGAAATATAATCGTTTACTAATGGCTTCAGGATGGATATTGGCTATGCAGATGGGATCTTCAGCGAGGACAAATTGTGATTAAGACTACCTGATAAGTGTACTATGTTCCAAGCTGAAATCCTGGCCATTATCTGCTCTACGAGATGTTATCATCATCGTGGAGAATAAAGCGGGCACTGAATGCAATCAAATTAAACTCGTGTAAATTGAAACTTGATAAGGAATGCAAGCCAGTCCTCAATTTGATTGAACCGTACAACCCGAGACTTTACGGGATTCCTGGCCATAGCGATGTACCAGAGACTGATGTACCACACTCACTTTACACAATAAATGGTGGCACTACTAATCTGGAGTTGTATACCTCAGTTAGACCACCGATTTATTACTTGTATAGTCTGCTTGGTATGTGGGCTCAATTCCACCTGGTTTGTGAGGGAAAACTATAAGATTTCTGGGGCCGGCTAATGGTCGATTCTGAATTCAAGGTAGATGCAATCGCTACTACAATTTGGAAAAGCCTTATCATTGGCGTAACCAGTATATGGGGAAATAATAGGATTGATTATTATCGTATGTATGAGGATGAAGACGAAATTGTCGGTCTGTAACGTGGTTTTGTCGAGGGTTGAGGAAAGCTCAGCCATGTCCAGAGTCTTTCGTTAGGATCCACCAAACATTTCGAAATAAGAACAGAATAGTTTTCCCTTTCCGGTGGTTCGAATATAGATTCTTTCTTAATTTTTAATTTACAAAGTAATTTGATTTACAGGAATAACATCAACTGCTTCACTCGATGAGAACACTCGTCTTGGTTGACAACTCTCTTCTGGGGGCATTTGTTTCGGCTTGACAACACTCTTCTGGGGGCACTTGTCTCGGCTTGACAACACACTACTGGGAATACTAGCATTGGCTTGAGAAATCGTCTGGGGCAGATTGCGGACTGGTAGATTCTAAGAGGATAGGGAACTCAGTGTCGTGCACACGCGATTATTGGGATTCGCTTGCTGGTTCGGTATCGGATATGCGGGGTGCTGGCTCGGTATGTGTTTTGTATGTTCGGTGAGAACGGTTCGGTTTCGGTTATAATCGGGTGGGTTACATGAGAACAGTGAGCCGAAGCCCCTGTTTAGGAACAGTGAGCCGAGGTCCCTGTGTAGGAACAGTGAGCCGAAACTCCTGCGTAGGAACAGTAAGCCGAAGCCCCTGTGTAGGAACAGTGAGCCAAAGCCCGTATGAAGGAACAGCGGGATTCTAGGGCACAGCTGAAAAGGTACTTGGGAAATGATGGAGAATGAGAGACCAAAGAAGACAGGAACTAAGTTTAAATAGTGTTTATTGATACTAACGCCAGCTAAATTATGTTTTATGTTGTTTGCATTGAACGAAAATACTCATTCCCTTTGATTTCTGCCCGTTTTATGTCCAACGAAAGTGTAAAATTGGTAAAATACAGCTGCAAACAAAACTCGATGAAATGGCCTACTACCTCGTCTGCATGATGAGGCATCGAAGAGAGTAACGGAAACTCTTAAGTATTAGT
This sequence comes from Phaonia tiefii, assembly GCA_963931995.1. Lineage (NCBI taxonomy): Eukaryota > Metazoa > Arthropoda > Insecta > Diptera > Muscidae > Phaonia > Phaonia tiefii. The sequence continues at coordinate 74,735,770 of OZ008368.1, forward strand.
CTATGGTAGGAACACTGAGCCGAAGCCCCTGTGTAGGAAAAGTGAACCGAAACTCCTGTGTATAAACAATTAGCCGAAGCCCCTATGTAGGAACAGTGAGCCGAAACCCCTGTACTGGAACAGTGAGCCGATGCCCCTTTGTAGAAACAGTGAGCCGAAACTCCTGGTTAGCAACAGTGAGCCGAAGTCCCTGTGTAGCAATGTATTTACACCGTCTTTACTTAAGAACGGATCCCAAAATTGCTCCTGTCCTTTGCAGAACTAGAGCCCCAGATAAAATGCTATAATCTTTTATGGTAGTTCGCTCGGAGGCGACGACTTGAGTCTAGTCAACCTTAACACTAAGAATCATCGCTGTAGTGACGTAAATGAGAATTGCATCCAATCACTCATTCTCGTGTGGTCATTAAACTAGTTCGCTGCTAATATGTACACAACGTCGATAGAGGTTGTGGGTTTGTCAGTGAGTGTGATTGTTCGCGGTGGTTGGTGCGAGTTATGGATGTTGTGTAGACTTAGGTGACGAATAGACCAGGGACGAATGCGAGTGTGAATGGCGGTAAGTGTATATTATTATGTATGGACGGATCATGACGTCACGTTACATGCCATTCTACAACTCAGAAGGGGGCGCTGCTTTGGTGAATTTGTTGGGAAAAGTTTTGTTTTTCTTCGTGCTGGTGATTCCGGTGGACTACTGGTGTACATGTGAGGACTAAAATATAAGAAAATAATTAAACATATTCTCATTACTTCCTTGCAGGGGCAGGAGAGTGTGCTCTCAATCAGCATGATGTGATCTTTCTAGTTTAACACACACTGATTGGGGACTACAGGTTTACACCGGTACCGAAAGTTTTTTAAGAATCTTATACATGGTACATTACAGTTTATTCCTCTTTGTATACCACCCCTATTTTAAATGTCTATCTGGCTTCCGAACTTAGCTATCTGTACAAGATTCTCCGACCAATCACAGTAGGTCGACAAACCTTCGTGTGTAGTATCAACTGTGTATTCATTGATTACCTTCTTTGCTAAGTATCCTTAGCCTAACATATCTTAATCTCATGACCACATATACCGCGTAAATCTAAACGAAATAGTCAAACAGTTTGGTATCCAGGAAAAGATAGACTGAACGAACTGGTGATATTCTACACGATCTTTTCTGTTCCATTGAATCTGGATCACAAGTGGGTGTGACCTTTTCTACTTGCTGTGAAACAGGCAGATCAATCAGTCCATTTAGGTATCAAGTCGCTGGTCTAACAAAGGTAAAAAAATTTCTAGCAAGACAAGCTGCAACATTAGTATGGTCAGGCAGCAGAATCTCATTTTGTGGGATGCTATATTATTCAGAACTAGTTTCGATGTTCAAGAGTGTACCCTGATTGCATTGAGTGCAGATTTACTATCAACGCCAATGGTAAAATCGCTGGGAACGGGTGAACTTAAATTAATCACCCCTCTGCAGATCTCGTAATTTCTAGGAATTCCGTTTGCTCGGCACTACAGTTATCATCCACTCTTAGGAACAAGTTGAGTTCGAGGTCGTCGGTGAAGACTTCCACTCCCGTATCAATATCCATTTTGAAGCCATTAGCCAAGGTGAATTTGCCCTCAAGTTATGAGGGTATTCCATCGTTTAAATCACTTTTGACCAGTTTTATTATCTCCGGACCCCTTTCGAAATCAACAGTCGACATAGAATAAAAAGATCCACCCAGATCAGATCCACTCATCTAAAGGAAAATATTGGCATACGTCACCTAAGCGTCTTTCCCAACCCAAATTCTCTTAGACGAAGTACGAGAGGGTGAGATCAGATATGATATCCAAAACCGCCTGAGGAGTAGAAGCAGTCTTTTGAACTTTACTAATCAACTTCAGCAGACAGAGATAATAACAGGGCAACCAATTATTGAATATCGATTTTGGACAGAGTCCCCAGCTCTTACCTATTGAATTCCGATATACATAAATATAGAGCAACCACTGCCTTCTTCATACGCTCTTCGGTGTTCCGTTTCTAGTTCAACTTCTGGTCAAGTATAATGATACTAGAGCGTGGGTCCGTTCTATATCTAAGAACGCTGTCAAAGTAAGGTCTTCAACCCCTAAATTATACGCAACATACCCAACTACGTCGTACAAAAAATGCTGGATTAGAGTAGCGAAAATTTGGCCAGACCCATAGCTTTATATTTTCGACAGGAATCTCAATAATAGGCCTTACACTATGGATATCATCCAAAGTGATCCAATATCCAATATTTCAACAAAGCATCAGAGGGCTATGGGGCCTTCCCAGCGGAGAAACTACCGGATATATGCACCTGTTGTCTGGTCGATATAGCTCTCCTGCATTACCGTATGGTGGCAGATGGCAAAACACAATAACCTTACTCTGTAGACAATAGTTCAGAGATTGGCAATGGTGCCCTATGCTTAACTCCTTCCGAAGAGTTCCTGGGGTTTATTCTCCACCGGTTACAACTAAATATGCTCGAAATACAAGTGGCGGCAATTTCAGCAATCCTACAATTTCCATGGCTACGCCACGATTTTAAGTGGTCAGCGTCAATCCACGTGAATATCAAGAATTTCGAATAAAAAGTACTTTAGGTCATCATTTTGTCAAACGTGCTTGGTGATCCTGCAGTTTGTGCGCATAGACCATTCACTGCATTCTTCATACGCTGTTCGGTGTTCCATTTCCAGTTCAATCTCTGGTCAAGGATGCAGCTTCAAGAGTGTACCTAGTGGAGCCAGACGTCACGTTGCTGAAGGTCCCTTCTAAATTCAAAAAGGCTGCCAAAGTGAAGACCCCCTGACACTAAATTTCTCTTCAGAATTATCAGCAATAACGATGAGAGGCTGACAAATCCTTTAAATCCTTCCTTAAAATCTGACATAAAATTTATAAATACTCAACGATATGGAGTGACAACACTGGCGTATTTGCGCAGCATAACTACTTATAGTAATATTACATCCGGACCCGGAGATTTTAAGTGCTTGAATCCAGAAATATCCAAAAGCAGCCTTGACTCATCGATTTCGTCGACAATCACCCCAAACCGTTTGTTATCAGAAGAGGAAATATTGTTACAGAGAATACTTCTATTCAGAAAGTCAGTTTCCGTAAGAAGCTCAAGTGTCATCTGGGCGAGGATTTTCGGTACATGGCCACTGCAGGAGTTCATGAATGAAGATAAGGAACTTCAGGTATATATCTAGATACAAGAGTGACGTTTATTCCCAAAGCGGGAAAGGCCTCTCAAACTGCTCCTAAAGATTTTAGGCCTATAAGCCTGTCATCGTTCTTACAGAAAATTTTGGAACGGCTGATAGACATGCATTTAATGGCGGATATTGACGTGAGATAGTTATCTGATCCACAGCATGCGTACTGCAAGTCCAGGTCTACGAAGACAGCACTGCATGGACTGGTAGAATGAATATGGAAATCTTTGGCTACTAAGGAGTATACGTTGGTATCCTTTCTTAACATTGAGGGTGCGTTAAATAATATCAATCCTAATGCGAAAGTATTGGCTCTGTAGGTCCTTAGGGTGAAAACGAATCTTATGGGGCTTATATACCAACTGCTCACCAAGAAACGTGGTACAGCCGAATTGAGCACCTCTACCTCCACTATGTATGTTAACAGTGGCACACCTCAAGGAGAGGTCTTGTCTCCGTTTCTATGAATCCTTGCGCTGAATGGAATATAGGTCACTATCGAAAATTTCGGGTGCGAAAATTGTTGCTGACGCGGACGATGTGGCAATAGCTATAAATAAGGCAAGTATACCAGTTACTTATGTAAGTCTTCAAGGTAGCTTACGGACTGAGGCATATAGGCGGCTGAAAATGGGATACTTGTAAACCCGGCCAAGACTAGGTTGGTCCTTTCTACTCGAAGGTATAAAATACCAATCGTAGATCCAATCATTTTGAATGGTTCTTAAATTAAGCTTGCACAGTGTGCCAAATATCTGGGTTTTATCTTGGACAGCAAGCTTAGTCGCGGACGCAACATTGTGGAAAGTGCGAAAATAGACACAATAGCCTGTAAAAGGGGTATAGGTTGCGAATGGGAACTTTCTCCGAGGATTGTTTACTGGAATTATACATATATGGGGTTATCGTGTGGTGGCAGTTGCTTGAGAAATCCATCTATTGTGGACTACTGACTAGGGCTCAGAGAATGGTGACGATGTGCATCACGGGTGCTGTGCTCACCACCCCTACCGTTGATCTCTTAAGTACGATATTCACCCCATGTGGTTGCCAGGACACAGGGACATTCTCGGGAACTGCAGAGCGGATGAGCTGGCCAGACTAGAGACTACCTCATTGGTTCCACAGGAATTGGAGCATGTTGGCATGCCTCCGACGACGTGTAAGCATACCCTGCAAGAACGCTCCAATATAATGACGCTGGAGAGATGGACGAGAGGCACAGACTGTATACGCTCAAGGCAAATTACTTCTGTACAAGCTGTAACGATGAGGAAGAGGAAGGTTCCACTGAACATCGTCTCTGCCCGTGTACAGAACTAGCCGGCAGGAGGATGTCTACAATGAGATCCTACCTATTTAGGGACCTGGGAGTACAATTTCAGATAGAGCTTCTTGCAAACTAAATGGTTCTCCGGTGGGTCTAACGTTTAATCTTGTTAACCCATGGTGTCACAATGGACTAATAAGTCTAAGTGAGACGTTAATCGACTGTCACTAATATCTAACCCATCCTAACCTAATAGAAGGACAACCATCTAACCCATCCTAACCTAATAGAAGGACAAGAACATTAAACATTTCCTATTTTCCTGTACAGGCCTTTGGATTTTAATCCTTAAACAAATAAGGTCTCTTTCGCACGATCGGAACATGGCGTCAATGGACCATACTAGTTCCAGTTTCTTATACCTTACCTTGACAGACCGGTTGGTGAGGATAAGGTAGTAAATATACTAATAAGACGTTGAAGAGATCACGCGACATTACATAGTAAGTGTTCAAACTCGACTGTCTCTGAATCACGTAGTTCGATATCTTTTCGGAAAATTTCCAATATTTATCTGAGGGCTAAATTTTCTACAATTCATTATTATTGATTTTAAGATGTAGAAGAGATTGCACAATAGCCTGTGGTTACCTTCTGTGAATCCTCATTTGGTTCGGTCAGCTCTTTGCAAACTTTTCTATGGGTTAGATACAATTTCCAAATTCATAGCAAACCGATTAATAGATAGATGGATTACGAAAGTTCTTAAATAATCCTTGCCCAAGATATTAGGACAACATTCTAGACTCTTTAAATGTTTTCCCCTCCTGATCGCACCATACCACCTTCATTGGATATTGCCTTTGATGTTAAACGAACATACGAGTGGCTTATAATATAAATGTAATAAACATAATTACATATGTATGTATGGTAAATACATACGTACACACATAACCATTAAGGGAAGAAGAAGATTTAGATGTGAAACAAAATACAAGTTAAACACTTTATGAAAATGTTAAGAAGGAAATTTACTGTTTAAATGTTGTGGCCGTACTGTTTTTGCCTGTTGGCAGTTGGCTGTTGCGGCAATGTATAGGCCAAGGATAATGAGTACTTCTATGTTAAGGATGCTCATATACATGTAAGGACATTCAAAGAGCATCGAAACACTTAAGTTAACTCTGAGAGAAGGCAGCACGCATACATACACCGACATTTCAAGGTACAAGGGAGAAGAGAGGTATTAAAAAAATGTAATAAGAGAAAGAGAGCGCATATAAATAAGTGAGTGGACAATAACATAGATGGTATGGGAAAAGTACACAAAAGTAGGAAAATTGACTTTAAGAGTACAACAATTTTCACCCTGTTTCGATTGCATATCAAATTGCAGTTCCCAAATTGGATCTGTCATTCAAAATTTTATTTTTCATTAAAAAATTAAATTTTTCAATTAAAAAAATGTTCCTGATGTTCCACAAATTAAAATTCAAACACATTTGTCCTGATTTTCCACAAGAAAACAAAATGAAATGCGCTGGAAAAAATACAGGATCCCATCCTCTTCACGCCGTGAAAAATTTCGCCCTGCAACATATTGCAGGAACCATGTATACCATGTATATGTTTGCAAGAATTGTTTTCATGAATTGAAGATCTGCTGCTTTTTTGACTGTCACTTTTTTTTCAGTAGCTTCAACAAACAAAGCCATATTTGGGTCACAAAAACATATTTGAAATTATTGTGTCTCCAAAATTTAATATTCAATACCAAACACAATGTGTTTGGACACAAGTATACTATATTTCCGGCAAGCTACAAACACGTTATATTTGCTTCCAAACAACACTAAAAATATAGATTTTTCAGAGTGTTCTCAATGTCCTGCAGAAAACATTTGCCGAGTGGTGAAAAATTTACACAGTGTCCAAAACCCGAAAAAATGGGTTAGATGTACACAAATGAAAGGATTTGTGCTCAAGATAAATGTGATATCAGGTAGTCCCACATGGCCCCACGAGGGCCTCAGTTAGAATCCAAAATCGAAACTCGTTCCTATTCAATCCAATTTATAACACGATACTCCAATTTAAGTTGATTAAATTTTTATTTAAATGTCAATTATCGGTGGCTACAATCTAATAAAATTTTTAATGCGACTGTGGAAACCGATAATGTGATTTTGTCACTCTAACTTTGTCTGTGCCACCCTCAAATTCGATTATGACTAATTTGGTTGTCTCAACTGGTTTTTTCTGTTAGTGTATATACCCAAACTTCCAATGAAATTTAAATATGTGAAGTGTATCGCTCGAAGATCCCTAAGCAAAGAGTATGGAATTTTAAAAAGAGAAGAAAATTTACTCATGGAATGGACTGCCAACGAAGAAAACTAGTGAAGCGGCTCGATTCTCTGCTCTCACTCTTACTCTCTTCATTGAATATTTCAATACACGAGCAGTTTTCTGATGATGTTGCAGTATCCAACTATAGAAATTCCAACCATGTTTAAATAAAACTTAAAGGAAGAAGATAATTTACTCATGGAGTGGAATGCCAGCAAAGAAAACGAGTGAAACGCCTCGTTTATCTGCTCTCTCCCTTACTCTCTTCATTGAATATTTCAATGCACGAGCAGTTTTTTATAGTATATAACTTTAGAAATTCCAACATTGTTTAAATAAAATTACATAAAGTATATAAAAAGTATGAAATAATCAAGTTACGACGTGAGAGAGAAATACTTTTGAGTGAATCGCGTCGCCTTTTTTGATTCTCTTCTACTAGGGTTGCCAAATTTCGCCGGTTTTATCGCCCTAAGTGGCAACACTGAAAGTTAATTGTTCCAGCAAAAAGGTTTGGCAGCGTTGTCAACGCATTAGAGTATTTGTGAGTATAA